>BSBM01000242.1:600000-1110000 GCA_027924585.1 Larix kaempferi | reverse complement strand
TACTAATGGCACACAAGTGCAAAGTGAGATGTACTACACACACACACACACACACGAACTTGCAGATAATTTTATGTGTGTGCGGTTTTATCAATGATGAATATTTAGACCACATTTAAAAATATCATCGAAAATGGAGATAATAATAAGAAGTTGAAAAAATCCCACGGGGCACAGAATAGACGGTGAATGGGTGTAGTGTTAAGGCACTCCTTGTCTTAGGTCACTGGTTCAAAACTCTATGAGTACCAGATTACAAAAAAAATAAGAAGAAGAAGTTGGAAAAAAACTCAGTGTTTTTGTTTATGTAGCCCGAACCACTAGGTTCATTAATCTAAAGATAAAACCAAAACATTGTCACATACCCAAATTCTAAACATTTTATGTTGTGAGAAAAACATTATGTTTTATGTTATTGTAAAGTTTTATGATTATTGACCAAGTGGGGTCTTGGATGACTGTAATTAATTACTTTGAATATTTTATTATTAATAAATAAAAGATGAGACAAATATCCATAGGAGGCTATTGAATGAGTGTTCACTAACCCACTAGGAGGAATGGACTAGGGTGAGAGCAAACTGACACTTGGTACCATCATCAATTCACTTCTAGCTGTTGCAAGAGGCAACTTCCCTATTTTTATGGTCATGTTCCCCAAGAAAGTGGAACTGAGCAGGTGGCTTAATAACTAAGCAACTGACCAAAGACCTAGGCATGCTTTATCTACCCATCGAATTTAGCAGGAGGTTGTTTAGTTTTTACCCTGTGATAATTTTCTGAAAGAGAAAGACAAGAGAGCACAAGAGATTCAATGAGGGGAAGGCTAGTAAGTAATTGAGTGAGATAAGACTGCATTATGAACTAGTGCAACCACATTGCTGAGTTCAATATTGCTAAAGGCAGAAGTATTACTGTTAAGTACTACTGCTGAGTTGCAGAGGAATTTATTCCATCCTCCACACAGCATCTTCATCTTGGTGGTTCAGTGAACAGGCTCGGGGGTCCTAAGGCAAGTGACTTGGCTGTCTTCAGGAGAAGGTTGGGTGGAACGGGCTCCTTTGGATGTTTGTCACCCTCTACTGTTAACAGGTTTCTATTGTGCTATCTTATTTCCTTTCTGTCATGTTAAGTTTTGATTAAATTCTGAATTGTTATTATTTCTGAAACTTTCATTTACTTAAATGATAGGTTAGATGTTGAAACTAATAGTTTAATTTTGGATTGCATATAGTATAAATGAATAAAATTATCCTCTGTATTTTTCCACACACGTTTGAGTGCCCTACTCTAGTACAGAGGAGTTGAATTATAAATATATCAGAATGATTTGCATATCTCAGATATAATCTGTTTTTATAAAGATCTGTATAAATGAATCTTTTTGCAGCCAAACAGAATATATATCTTGTTATACAAAAAAAAATACCTATATACAAAACCCCGAGTTTCATTATTCTAATGTATATTAAACGTTAATACAAGTCCTCTGCTAGATTATTTCATAAGTATATAGTTTTGAGCAACGACTTCCCTTCTAAACAAGAGTTTAAAATTATGCAAAATAGAAACATTGTATGTAGAAAAATATATACAAATAAACATACTGTATTGAGGGTTTCAAACCCTAAAATATATTTTTATAATTACACAGTAGTAATTTAGGTTATATTAATAAACTAATTACATTATTAAAACCTCAAAGCAAGCTACAGAACTACTGTAGGATTTAACTTTTTAATATTACAATTTCTTTATTATAAATAACTATGCTGCCAGAAGCATCCAAGGTTGGGTTTTAAACAAATTAATCGGTCAAATCTTGATATAATCATTATGCAAATATTAGACATTTAAATATTATCACTTATATATTTCAAACCATAAAATATGTAAAGCTTACAAAGAGCGAGCTCTATCAAGTATGAACGTTTATTCATATTGATGAAACGTAAGAACTATAACATACAGTATCAAACTTTGAAACAAGTTCCGTATACATAACGTTCTTATATAGTTTTAAAATAAATGATTCTAACCCTAATTCTATGGATTTCTATAATACTGTAATTATTAACTAAGTACGGTAATTATATTTATATATAAAAAAAGAAGCTTTTGGGCTGGGGTCGAAACCCTCTAAGGTTATACCCATTCTTTTACAATACTCTTTTACGCATAAGTCCAACCCAAAAATATGGGGTTCAGATCTTTGGTCAATACCATACACAGAGTTGTTTTGGCGAACTTAAAACATATTAAAGAATAATAAGCTACCTATATCATTAAATAGTCATCCACTATGCCAGGGTTGAAAACCCTGTATTTAGTCATCATTGTAAAACTGTAAGGTTATTCACATCAATGCCCAAAATTAAAACCAGTCTTTATTTTTTTAATCAAATAAAAATACTTCAACACAGGCTCGAGCCATTTAGGAGGCATCGCCCAGTCTTTACAAATTATAACATTTAGAAATACAACACAATAACACAGGACCCGGGTTCGAGACCCGGGAGGCCTCACCCAGTGGGCAACTTTTTTATAATTTCTCAAACAAGTTTTTAAATGCATAACATGACTTGGGTTCGAAACCCCTTACTAACACAACATCCGAACCATCAAACAATACCAATGTTTGGGTTTCTAACCAATAGCAATTTCATAGCCGTGAAGGCTTTTACAATTTAAAACAACTACCTTGAATTCTCCATACCAAACGACGAAAAGGCAGTGAGCATAGCTTGAGGTATCAAGGCAAGATATTCATATAAAAAAACCAGAAGTCAATATTTCTTTTTTTTTATTAGTAAGAAGAGAACCTTCTATTACTTAAAGCCAAAAATATGGTACATAGATACATATACAAACGAGCCAACCGTGCTCGTTCCACACTGAAGACCCGAGAAACAGGATCCCCAGTGTGGACAACTACTCCGAGAAAGTAGAAATATAACAGGAAAATTAACCTTGATACAGCCGTCACTCGGAAGGGCTAACAAAATATCCCAGAGAACTAAGAAAGAGACAACCAGAATGCAGAGAAGGGAGCAAAGCTCCGATAGTACCAGAAATTCAGCAAGGCCCCTCCGGGGACCCAGGATAGAACAGGACGACTAGTTGTCCGTGCCCGACACAGGAGAGACCAAAAGTATTAGAGACAGCACCTGAGACGAACCACGAACCAAGACCACCTCAAAAAAGGACTCGATACCCCCATATCTTATGATCGCCGTAGTTGTAAACTGGTACATCCAATAGATTATGTGAAACATATTCAAAACTTGTCGAAAATCTAAGTAAAAAACACAGAGCCACAAGAGCCCCAACAAAACATCACGGGGCAGGCTGGTTGCTACGTAGGATCACCGGGTCCTCGTGTCAAGCCTCCCTTGACGAATCCATATAGTCTTTCAGTGCTGCCTTTAGAACACGAACTCTAGACATATTAGATTGCTGCCCCCCTTTTATGATCTGAATGGCCTCCCTCATATCATTGGCCAATTGGTTCCTGGCCTGGATATCTCTAGCCAGGAGGATCGCAACCGCCCTGAAAGGATTGGCAATTAACAGTCTCCCCGACTAGGCTTCGTATTCCCTCAGGAGGGCCACCTCCCTATGAGCAATTTGGGATTCTACAATGGCTAAAGTCTCGGCCAGATATTGATCACCCCAGTTGAAAGGCTGGGGGACCATCGATTCCATCTCCACAGGAGACTGGTGAGCAGAGCTTTCCCCCAGAGGATGAATTTCCCTCCCCGGTCTAGAGGAAGTACCGGTTCTACTACCACCGCTACGACTGCTAGATCTAAGGAGAGGGGCCATGAATGCTATTGGAACAACAATTACCCAGCACAAAATAAACTACCCAGACTGATGGAGAAGGCCCGCACACAGGCCCATACTTATAACAATAACCCGGAGATGCTGAAAGGCAGTCCAGCCAGGAAGAGACGGGATAATAGTATCTCCATTCATGGTGAAGTACAGCACGAAGGATGGACCATTGATGCTGAAGTACAGATTGTTGATCTCGTAATCCGCAGGGCGGGTACCAACCAACACTTGAATCCCGAGGTTATGAATCCAACATGTCTGCGAGCTTCCATCACCTTTAATAACGATGGTACAGAGACAATTAAAGAATGATGAGATCAGTTATCTCCATAACTCCATAGAACGAACAAGAGGCATAAGACGGGACAAGAGGAGGATTACAATCCTGGACAGCTGTGAGAATGAGATATCGAGGAATCTGGCCCCGTGTCACTTAATACATCCATAACTCCCCCCGTAATGATAGCCCTGACATGAAAAGAGTTAGTGGGATCCCGCACGGATTCAATGTGTCCGGACGTCATCTCGTCTCGGTGAACAAAAACCTCGATTTCACCCTTGCAAACCAAGTGGCTTGAAAAAGTATCACCGGCACCGGCAAGCCTACCATCGACGTTAAGGTGCCTCGTGGCGGGAATCACCTCCCCTAATTGCCCTATAGGGGGACAGCTGGCTCCCTAGCGATGTCACCTTTCAAGGCCCTGATCCATGCAGCCCTCCAAGTGTGCTAAATCATCTACGTCCAGCCTTCTACATGTCCTGCACAGGTTGTCATCCTTGATATCCGACAGACTCCCCCCAAAGAACGATACACCTGCCTCCACACCTTTATTAGCTACAGCATCTGCCACCTTATTTCCTTTTCTGCGTATGTGAAAAAACTATATGGCCATATGGGAGTTCAATAAACCATGAAGGACTCGGAGGCGACTCTCCCAACAGCAATTATAGGAGACTTTAGCTATGGCCGACCCACATTGTAACCTTTTCGCCATAGATATGATAACAAGCGAGTCTCCTTCCACTTCCAATGGAATCCAGCCTTTGTGGAGAGCCTACCTGATTCCACTTACCAGTCCTTCTAGCTCCACGATGTTGTTGGTATTTTCCCCTAGATCTCCCCAGTAGATTGCCTTGATGGCGCTGATGACATTCCTGATGATCCCCCCATACCCAGCCGGCCTCGGGTTCCCTTTCACCACTCCATCAAAGTTGAGTTTGAACGTGCCAACCTTTGGACAACTCCAAAGTTTTGGATTGGGCGGAGGCGCTATCCTCTTGCAGGGAGGCCGAATACTGATAGGTAAATTGAAAATGCCCTGGACTCGTAAAGAGTTTGTCTTTCATTGGTATCCGATTTCATGGCCTCTGGGTTCCACTGATTTAGAGTAAGAGTTTCTTTTATATGTTTTTCCACCTGTGGCCATATACTCTCAATGGTGTGAGTCTTACTATAAAAAATGCGACAGTTTCTTTCTTTCCATATCTCCCACATCGCAAAACCAGGGAACAACTCCCATATCTGGTTCAAGATTTCGCTTTTGAAGGCTTTGGGGGGCCATTGAGTCATAGAGAGATCGGGTTTGCCTCTAATCCTGGCCGTCTTGTGAAAGTGCTCAGCTCCCTTTTCCCAAATTTTGGAGGCGAACGGGCAGGAGTCCAGGTGGTGGTTAATTGTCTCCGCTTCAGCCACACACAACATGCATATTGACGGTCCTATGAATCCCCGTCATTGCAAATTATCCCAAGTAAGGATGCGTCTGTGGAGTAACAACTAGCTGAAAGTTGTGACTTTGGGACACCACTTGCCATTCCATATCTTCCGCCACTTGGCTTCTTTCTCCATTCTATGCATCTCGGTGTGTAATCCAATAGCTTCTCTAATATTGAAATTGCCAGTATTTGAATATCCCCACTGGATCTTATTAGGGCCTTCCACTCTAGGAATCCTACGTTTGCACAGCTCATTGTAGAATTCCTCTATTTTTTCTTCCGGGGTGAGGGCTTGCCACCACTCATTTGGTTTCCAATTCCTAAAGTGCCCATCCTCTTGGTTTTCCTCCCAAAAGTCCTTAACCCGATCTAAAGGACCACTTTGGATGTAGGTAAAAAGATATGGATTGTTCACCATATAGGTTAAGCTGGGTAACTGTTTCCATGCATCATTGATGAACAAAGCCGTGGCTCCATCTCGAATTTCCCAAAATCTATGCTTGCGAACAATTCCCCTGTTAGCTTGGGCCGCTTTCCAGATATTTGACCCCGGAACTTCCGCCCCATGTCGATCCAGCTGCTATCTGGGAAAATGGGGAGCATACTTCTGATGCCACAACCTTCCCTAGGGTTCCTCAAGATGGGTAATCCACCGCCACCAGATATTAGCTCCCATGATACTGTTGCTGCTGACAGGATCCCTGAGCCCCAATCCACCTGCCTCTTTTGGCCTGCATAGGGTGTTCCAATCAACAAGATACCATTTTCTATGACCTTCCTTTTCACCCCAAAGGAAATTCCTTTGAATGGATCAGATTTTCTTGAGGACAGAATTCAGAGCTGCCAAAACAGAGAATAGATACAGCGGCATGGCCTGGAGCACCGAATTTACAAAGATAATGCGGCTTGGCAAGTTCAATGCCCTAAAAGTCCAAAGGTCCAATTTTCGCTTAAGCTTGTCCAACAACTCTTTCCACGAAATTTGGTGGATGACATAATCCGCTAGGGGGGCACCCAGATATTTTGAAGGCAGGTCCCCTTCCGAAAACTAGAGAATCCTGAGGATGTTCCTTCTGGTGATGCTGGGGCTATTGAAGAAATAAACCTGCGATTTGTCCTTGTTGATTTCCAACCCACTAGCTAGGAGAAAAATGTCCAACCCTTTCTTGACACCTCTTGCTTCTTGAATGTTGGATGGCCCCATCAACATTGTATCATCAACGAACTGTTGGTGTGTTTGAGGTTCCAACCCCTCGCACAAGGAGATCCCACGAATCTGACCTTCACCCTGTAAAACTTTAAGCATGCGACCTAGACCCTCCGCAATAATGATGAAGAGGAAGGGCGACAAAGGGTCTCCTTGCCGAATACCCTTGGATGCCTGGAAGGGTTGAGACAGGGTTCCATTGACCAGAATCGAAAAAAAGGTAGAAGAAGCAAGGCTCATCACCCGGTTAGTCCATTCCCTATGGAAACCAAACTTACTCAGTATCTTATCCAAAAATTGCCAATTGATTCTGACATATGCTTTAGAAAGATCTAACTTTAAAAGCATACCTGGGATTTTCTTAGTCTTTAAGTAATGTATAGTTTCATGCACCAGGATAATGCCATCAATGATTTGGTGACCTTCCACGAAACCAGCTTGTTCCGGGGAAATGAGAAGCGAGAGCATAAGGCGCAACCTGTTGGAAATAACCTTGGTAATGATTTTATAAATGACATTACACAGGGAAATGGGTCTTAATTTTCCGGGATCCTCTGTGCCAGTTTCCTTGGGGATAAGCATGAGGTGAGTGGCACTGAGAGCTCTAAGAATGGAACCTATTTTCCTGGAATCCTCCACGAGCCCTAGAACTTCAAACTTAATGCAGCTCCAACAAGCATGGAAGAAGTTCGTGGTGAAACTATTCGGGCCAGGGGCTTTATCCTCAGCCATTTGTTTGACCATTTCCTCCAGCTCTTCCATATCGATTGGTTTCATCAGCATGAGGTTGTGATCATTAGTTATGACCCTCAAAATGACCTGCAGAACCTGGGATTGAGCCTCGCTCCTGTCCACCATTGGCTCTTCCAGGAGGTCCGCAAAGAAATCACTTAAAGTCGATTCCAGCTCTCCCTGGGTTTCGACGTGGGTCCCATCCCTGTTTTTGAGGCACACAATTATGTTCCCCTGCCAGTGTTGGATAGTCGCTTTATGGAAGAACTTGGTGTTACGTTCCCCCTCTTGCAACCATCGGTTCCTGGATTTCTGCTTCCACAGGATTTCCTCCTGCTATTTCCAAGAGTTGAAGTCGTTTAGGAGAAGCTGCTCTTCCTTTCTTAGGTCCTCCGTAAAACCCTGGGATAGACCTTTCTGCTGAACTTCTTGTAATTTTTTGTCCAACCGCTTTTTTCCTTGGAAGATGTTCCCAAAGGATTCCATGTTCCAAAGTTTGATTTTATTTTTCAATATCTTCAACTTTTGTTGGAACTGGTACATCAACGTACTATTGACGGGAGGTATCTATGACCACCATTGATGGAGTTTTTCGGGGAAATCATGGTTAAGTAACCAGAACTGTTCAAACTTGAAAGGTCTCCAGAGATTCTCCCCAATCCTCAACCACTCCAGGCTGACCGACCAGTGGTCAGAGCCTGCCGAGGGAAGCACGATCACAAATAGTTCCCCTCCAGCCATCATCGTGGATTCCGATACCAGGAACCGATCCAGCCGACATGCTACGCTTCTATCCCCCACCCTTTTATTATTCCAGGTGAACATACCGTTTGAGGTTCTGATATCCATCAACTCCAAAGCCTCAATGACCTCATTGAAATGAGTATTAATGGGACTGAGTTGACGTATTCCTCCTTTTTTCTCCTCCAGATTGTGGATAAGGTTAAAATCCCCCCCAAGGACCCAGGGGACAGGACTAATTAGCTCCCTTAATGTGTACAGGGAATTCAGAAACAAGGGTTTATTATGGGGTCCCGCCGGGCCATAAACATTACAGATGAATCCCCACGTTTTCATGCCCAGAACATGAAAGTCTACCGAAAGGGAGAAATGAGAAGCAAAGAAACCAGAGAGGAAAACCTTGCTCGGGTACCAAAGAATTCCCAGCCCTCCTGCCGACCCCCTCGCATCCAGCGCCATAGTCTCTCATTACGCCACACTTTGCTGCCTATGGCCTTGAGCTCCTCCGCAGAACACTTAGTTTCTTGCAGAAACATAACCATTGGTTTTTCCATCTTGATTTTCCTTCTCAGCAGACGAACCTTCAAGATATTCTTACAACCTCAAATGTTCCAGGTTGTAATCCGCATTATAAACTTATCTGGGGATCGCCGCAAGAGCGATGACTATAGTAGGATATTGCCCGGATGTGACCAAATTGGATCCTACCATTTGGATCCTCTGCGCATTGCTATGCCTGCCGCATTTTTCTTTTCTGCCTTTCTTTTTCCTTTCTGATTCCTTAATGGATTCCAAAGAAACTCCTAGGCATTTCCCATGTTTTGCTTTGAGAATAGCCTTCTCCAGTAAGGTGATCTGCTTGTGCGAGAGAGGATCTGGATTTTCCCTGGAGACAGCTGCCTCAAGACTCTCTATGTCTATCCGCTCGAATACCATTTCCTCTCCCTCTTCTACTTCAGTCATTATTAACTCTGTATCTAGTTCTTGGGTAATATTTTCTGAGATGGTCGGGTTTCCTTAGGTCTAATTCTCGGAGATGGTCAAATTTTCTTGGGGAGCTTCATCTTCTTTCTCTATTTGCAGGACCTCAAACTTGTTGCGAGTTTAGTTCCTCTTACTCACCTCCGGGGCTACAGTCCTTATGGCCGCTCTCTTCTTGCTGGTGACCTTGACGAATCCTTCATCCTTCTTCCCTTTCGTCTTGGTGTCTCCTGCCATATTTTTGTTGAGGGGACAGTCTCAGAATAGATGGCCATGTTCATGGCACCGGTGACATATAAAGGGAATTTGCTCGTATTCGATTGCCTGGAACCAATCTTGATCATCCCAGGTTAAATCGATCCCATCCGGGAGGTCTTGAGAGATGTCCATGTATAGACATATTATGGCGTACGATGTATACCTCATCTATTTAGTTTGCTCCGATACTTTAACAAAGACTCCCAACATATTCCCTATATCGGTGAGAATCTCTTCTTTCCATTACTCTGTGGTATGGGAATACAGGCGGATCCACACCGACGCAATTGTGAGGTTTTCCTTATCGGGGTTGAACCTTTCCTTCCACAGCATGAGGTACAAACCTACAGAGTGGAAGAAGTATGGGCCCTTGTCAAATATTTTGTTACGATCCTCCTCATTGAAAAAGACCACAATAAAGAACCCCTTGGCCTCGAGCTAGAGGTCGTAATTCCCTTGGGGTTTCCAAGTGGTGTTAATCCACCATATCATAGCCTTTTCCGCTGGCCAAATTCCAACAAATTTCCCGGTTAGAGCATGTTATTTCATATATTGAATATCTTCCCGTATTCTTTCTGAGCAGATCTGAAGCTTAGGGACAGTTTTCAATTTCGGCATGCACTGCCCCGGCTTCCTACTTCCCAAGTTCAGGGATGATTCTTTGCAGACTCCACTGGTTCCTGCTCCCCCCTTTGTCTCTACCATTTCAGAATCTTGTACAGTTCCTTTCCCCTTATCCCGATTAGCTTGGGGAGGAGGTTCCTCCCCACCTGGAGGATCGTCCATGGGGACAATCCTTTCCAACCTCCCAAGATTTCACATAGAGCCAAACTCCTGAAAACCGCCCAGCAAGCTCTAGGTCACCGTAGAACCAACCGCCTCCATTAACTTGTTCCAGAAGTCAATATTTCTTATTAAACCATAGAATTTCTTTTACAACAGTATTTAAAAGGAAAATGTTGTGAAACCAACGCAAAGCCAGAGGCTCGAGAGTCTAACTCTCTCTCATTATTACAAAATTCCATTCGGCTTCGAGTATGTAAAACAAACTGTATAAATCAATACCGGTGCAACCTCCACCTCAGCAAAAGCTTACTATTTGAATTCATTGCCTTTCATCACCTATCATTACAGAGTTACGACTCAGGGTTGTGTTGGCACCCCAACCACTTCCCTTGATTTTTTGTAAAATAAAGGAACCCCATGTAAATTTTGTAAATACTTAGTTTTGGTTTTCTTTTATTTAGTTTCTTTGGTTTGGTAGGGGATTCCATGGTTTTCTCTTTAGGTATTTTGTTTTCACTCACTTCTCTGGAATTACCTTTCATGAAGTTGCAATATGATGATTTGGATCACCTCTATCGTTGACCCTTTTGGTTGCTTGAAGATGATTGCAGGCTCTTGTTTGAGATTACTTGAGTTGATTGAGTGTTCCCATTCGCTTTGATTTGGTTAGAGTCAAGGTTTGACAACTTTGTCAAACCTTGAGTCGCTTAGATTTTGATGGATCAAGATGAATTCCTAATTTTTCTAATGACCTACATCTTGAAACAATATATTTTTAAAGCTAGAAGTGAGTTAATGGTTTTAAATTGAATAAAGCACTATATTTTTATGAAACCTTTGATATCATCAAAATTTTGCTTTTGCTCTACTTTGCACTTTTCTCTAAAAATTTATTTATTTAATTTGTTACAAAAAGAGTAAGGCATCACCTAGCCTAAATTTTAGTCCTTGCCGTAGGCAAAGACTATATGTTCCGCTTTTTACTATTAATTTACCTTACACAAAAGTATTTTTAAAATTGGCTATAGTTTATTCAATGTTAAAAGAATTTATTTAATAAAATATTTTATTACTGCAGAGTGCTTGAAAAGACAATTTTTATCATTGTCACTAACACGACTTTAAACTTGCAAATGTTAACACTTAAATATTTTTTTCCTAGTGGTTCTAACAACATACATGGTTTCAACAAACTGCTCCTATTGAAACCACTTCTCCTTCTTTCACAAAACTGGTTTTCTTTATGTAATTGAATTGCATTACTTCCAACAAAACGTAAATAGCAGGCCCCACTGTCTATCTTGATGCATGGGTGACACGCCTTCAAGGTTTCACGCTACATCTGTCCAGAGCCGCATTCACATAGCGAGAGACGTGTCAATCTCAAGCGCTCTCCTCCGTGATATTTATAAGGGACCTGTCTCCCATTCTTTTCAATGCAATCTTAGCACAGCAATAGTAGCATATCATAACATTGCATACTTTGCATTACATTACAGTTGAAGAAGTCGATCGAATCTTTATGTATTCACAAAAATGGCCGAACAATACAAGCTCAACAAACAACTCAAGTAACCATTTTTATTATTTGTACTCTCTCATTTTCTCTAGTAAGGACTGTTTTAGAAACTGATGTTACTGTTCGATGGTATTGTGTATATTTATTTTTGGCCAGGGGATGATGGGGACTGCTCAGGAGAAGAGTAGTGAGGACATGACTCAGTAAAAAGCTTCTCAGGCGACTGAAGCGACCAAGGGAATGGGTCAACCCTTCATGGGTTCAGCGGAACAGGGGAAGGAACAAACTGGCTCTGTCTTATGTTCAAACATGAATATTGTTTGATTATTTTACTTTCTATGTCTTTATTTTTCGTTTGTAAGGTTTCTGATTAACCACAAGATGAGTATTTATAATGCAAGTTTGCGGTTTCTCCATATAATGAATCTAGGCCGATTTCATTACGAATAGGGTGAATGAATTGAATAACATAGAAGATCAACGGGGATTTTCTATGTTTATCTAAATTATATTTCTACAACTACACTTTGATATCTGTTATTTTGGGTGAATTTAGTTACTATCGCTTATGGCTCTCCTAACCCTAATTTCGGCATACCGATGGCCATTATTTCTTATTTCTCGCTTATAAATAGACTGTTGGTTGGTAAATATGATTTATTTATCTCATAATATTACATGTACTTTGATATGGAGATTAAATATTACTGTTTGTAATTATCGATTTCTTGAAAGTGATAGTTATGTGTCTTTGAATTCATATATCTTGATGAAAATATCTACAAGGGACAGCTTTTTCCAGAGAGTTTTTGCAAAAGATTGGGAAGGCAACTAGCTCTGTGGAATAATAGCCCAAGGCTTTATTAGTAAGGTTATGGTATCATTCCTCAATTCATGCAACTCTGAGTCATCACAGGTAACAAACGGCCATTCATCTTCTCCGACTACTTTTGTAAGCCCGGGCATAAAGAGATCTGGTGTTAAATATTTTTATGTAATTTTCTTATGTGTGCCTCTGTAAGCCCGGGCATAAAGAAATATGGTATTAAGTATGTTTATGTAATTTTCTTATTTGTGCCTCTCGACATTTTTGCCATAGATGAAAAACAAACATAGTTTTGATTTTAAAGGACACATATATGATTTTGTGTATATATCACTTCAGGATACCTAAGTTCCTTTTTGTTATCGTTCAATATGTTACAAATATGTAAAAGAAAAGAACAGCATGGATTCAAAATCTATTTCATGACTTTTTGGTTTGTTTTAACAAATATCTGACCCAACTATCTAACCCAACTACTCATTCGTACTAGATGATTTGTTTTGGTTCCGTTGGTGCCAGTAGATGTTACCTGCGTATAACTATTTTATAAATACTTGTATTTAATATGGGGAATTGACCATGGCATTCATGGAAAATTGGCCATCGCATTTGGATCAAAAAAGTTGGATCGGGAAAGTGTGGGGGTAGGGTTATTGGCCATGGCAGTTCTGGTACTTTTCATCTATGGTACAGGTAATCAATGAGTAAATTTAGTTAGAATAGAATAAGCAATATCACATACCAAAAAAATCTCATACATCAATACTGTAATCTTAAAATTAAAATTCAATTATTATAGTTGTTAAAACTGGTTAATACTTGCAGTTCTGGAACATTAAACTAATGAAGTGATGTGGTCGACGATGTTAACCCAGACAAGGATGATCATGGTCCTTCTGAGGATCAACCGGTGATAGTAGAAGCTAAGCGATGGAATGTTTCGATCATGTAACTGCATGGGAAACCTTCTATCGTGTATTATGCATTTTGAAATTATTTGTAATGTGATTATAGAGGCTTTGTATTAAAAATATTTTTTTATTAAAAGTGCATAGTTCTTGCAAAATGTATTCTGTACAATATATATTAGTGAACAATTAGGTGCTACAGATAAGAATCGATAGCTTCATGTAGAGATAATGGAGAGGGATTACCATGTTTCATTTGACTTTACGGAACTATAAGAGAACCGTTATTGATATTTGTTGCAATAATTCAATCTCCTCCTGTTAACTTGTTATTATTATCTATATCTGATGGATTAGGACCATGCTTGGAATTTCAAATTCTGATATCGAATGGATGGTCCTGGAATTTCAAATTCTACCAACATGTCAAATAAAATTTGAGGACGGTTACAATTTTAGAGTACCTTTCGTTTTAAGTTTTATACAAATTTATACAGGTCATATCCTGCAAATCTCTACACTGATTGAAACTTAGAAAAATATAGAATGGAGATTTTTTAGAAAGCCTACAATTAAGTGAACAAAGCAATCACATAACTACATGTGAATCCTAATTACCAGTCAATTATAAAAACTTATTTACACACAAATAAAACTTTATTGACAAAAAATTCAAATAAAAGCATGGGATATTTGAAAAATAACTTTTAAATAAAATAAAATGTTAAGTAACAATGTAGAGAGAATTTTTCAGCATTATGTGAAATTTTTAAGTAACATGTAGAGCAGATTATGTGAAATAACATTTTTCAGAATTGAAAGTCAGAGAACTCCAAACTCACGGCTTCTCTAGATCGACATTTGCAAATAGTTATGAAATTGAGGGCCTGGATTTGAAATCTTACAATGTTGATGAAGACGCATTTACCTTTGGCTGCTGCCAAAAAAATAGGCAATAATCAATGAAGGAAAACTTGCATCACAAAACTAGAGGTTTAAAATACTAGTAAAATTATCCGATGCGTTTTAATGTTAATTGAGCCCCCTTCTGAAGAAAATGACATAGCATAACCCGATTTGAATTAATGACAATTGAGCCTCTTATGAAGAAGATGTCAGAGCATAAAACGGACCTGGAAATAACTGCAGTGAAATTATGCTCAGTTCTTTTACTTTAACTGAAAGCTTAGCTTTTTCTTCATAGAGGAAACAAAAGAGTTTTTGGAGGCAAGTGATAGTCCAATAGTACATATATTTATGGCGTAAGGCATTTTATTTTAACTTTGGGGTGAAGTGGGGGTGGCAGATTTTTCATTTTAGAAAAAACTGAATGGTTAGATTTAAAAGATAGTCGAATATTCTTGGTCTTACTCATGAATAAAGGATTGGGATTTAATGAATTAACTCGGGTGCAGGTTTAAATAGAACCATCGCTAATAATTAATATAAAAAATTAGACTTATTTCAAACTGCAACGCTGTGTAGTTGTTTAATTGGTTGTTTTATGTGCTATGAACCATCGCTAATAATTAATATAAAAAATTAGACTTATTTCAAACTGCAACGCTGTGTAGTTGTTTAATTGGTTGTTTTATGTGCTATGAGATATGTGTTGTTTTATTTTAAATTATTTATAATTTAATAAACATAATTATAAACTAAATTATTTTTCTAAATTATTTATAATTTATTAAACATAATTATAAACTAAATTATTTTTCTAAATTATTTATAATTTATTAAACATAATTATAAACTAATATTAATATTAATAAATCGACAATTCTTTCCCATGGGCTGACCGTAAACTAGCAAGCCATATTAATATGAATAATATGGCTTATATACGTCCATCGACATATATCAACCACATTTAAGCCATAATGATATACGCAGATCGATATATATAAACCATATTATTGATATTAATATGGCTTGCTAGTATATATACATCTCATAATTCGGTGACAGGAAATTCAAAGGGTAGCTCATGCTAGCATGAGCTTTGAAACAACAATTTTTTAAGATTTTTTTACATATGCGAGGTTTTTATGGCTCATAAATAACACAGTGTTCAAGATTTCTTTCAGCCTGTTGAAATAAGACCAAAATGCTAAGGGCCAGTGGCCACGATTGTTTTATCACCACTTATAGTTGGAAGGAGGTGCTAGAATTTGTGACAAGTGATCAAAGTTGTTATACGTCAAATTGACGGGATGCGATTTTGTAAACCCGTAAATGGTGACATGCCAAATCTGGATTCACATGTCAAATACGTCTTTGAAACCAAAAAAACATTCTGTAGGCCGTCAATTTCCAAGCCTAATCAAGACTTTCTCTTTAGCGGCTCCTATCACCTGGTAGTGGCTCCTTATCACCAAGTAAATCTTGTTATGATGCAGCTTACCAGAGTGTAGTCATGAGAATGCCATATGCCTTTCAATACGAGTTTGCTTTTATGAAGCCATTTTGTAACTCTTCTTTGTCGCCCACTTTAAGAAACTTGTTCTATAAACAACCCCCTTTTAGTTTTGTCATTATTTTTATAATTTAAATAATTAATTTTGTTTTTAACTTTTATTTTTATGAATTTCAAATTTCAATACAAAATTCTATTAAATATAACTGCAAAATGATTATATATAATGTTGATAGCTATAAAATAGCGGATGGGCTAGGGTTTTATTGGCTCATATAGCTTCATTATGTATAACAATTGGTTTAAAAATATTTTTTAATAATAACATTATTATTGTTAGCAAAAATTGATATTAATATTCATAATGGTAATACATTAATGTTAATACTTATTATTTTAATATTATAATTTTAAATATAAAGAATAATATTTAATGTTTATAATAATAAGAACTATATTATAATAATGTTTCTTTATTATTGTAATATTATAATTTTAAATATAAAGAATAATATGTTTATAATAATAACAACTATATTATAATAATGTTTAATATTTTTATAATAAAAATATTTATTTATTAATAAAATTATTATAGTAATAATTATCATTGTTATTGATATTAATAATATTAATATTTACATTATGAAAAATTGATATAATATTAATAATGTCAATATTTTAATATTAATGTAAATATTACTATACATATTTTTATATTATGTTTTTTTAAAAATAATATTGCATTGATGTTAATATTAATATTAGAGGATGTGTTTTCAAAATATTTTTTGGCTGTATTTGGGTGGGGAGGGTAACAAACATTCCTCCCAATCACCCACGCTACAACCAATGAACATTTTCTACTTTGTACTTATATATTCATGTTTTATTTGTATACATTATTTTTTTAAATATTGTAATTATTAATTTTTCAGTTTTCCCTTTTTAAATGCCCAGATTTTATTTTTACACATGTCCTATTTTTTAAAACATGGTAATTATTAAATTTTTAGTTTTTCCTTTTTGGATGTCCAAGTTTTGTAGTTTTCTTTTCTAGATGCCCACACTTTGTAGTTATGGAGGTTTGTATTTGTTTTTCTTTTTCCTCCTATATTTGTTTTTCTTAGTTAGTTATTTTTTTAATTATAAAGTTTTAACTAAGTGTTTTGTTGTTATAAATATGTTTTTTTATGTTAGTTTTTCTTCTTTTTTTAATTATAGAGTTTTACTTATAGAGATTTTGTTGTTATAAATATTTATTTTTTCTTTTTAAAATGATTTATTTTAGAAAAAAAGACATTATTTAAAAATTGAGAAAGGTTAATGATTAAGAATATATGGTTATTTTAAACATCAAATCTAAAGTTATGATAAAGTAGGAAATAAAATCAAAATATCAAAAATTAAAAAAATAATTGTGTATAAAATGGTAAATACCATATCTTAAAAATTCCATCTTTGTGAAAGAAATCAAAACAAAGATGGTTCTATATGAAATTATAAATGTTATATCTTAAAAAAATATCTTCATTACTAAGTTTATGAAAAAAAATCAAAATTTATAAGATATTGAATGTTTTATCCTATAAAAAAACATATTCAATTTTAGTTTTATGAAAAAAATCAAAATAATTATCCAATTTTAGTTTTATGAAAAAATCAAAACAATTAATTAAAAGTATGGATAGTTATGAAGATGACAATCATATTTTAGGAATTCTTGTGTGCTTCATGTATACACTCCCATGGTTCTATTTGTAATCAATAAACTTTATTAGCTTCAAGTATTAAAAGTATGACAAATATGTAATGATACAAGATTGTGAATTGTAAGTATTGTGAATTATTTAAACATTAATGTTGGCTTTCTGCTATTGGAAAGTTCTTGCACAAAAGAAAAACAAATATGTTACCATATTTGATATATAATTTTATTGGTTTTTGTAGCACCATGAACGGATAGGTCATTGCAATCCCTTTGACTTTTATACAAAGACTTGTTGCAGGTATATATAACTATGTTTAGGTTTCTATACCATTGGTTACTTTGAATTTTTAATCTATGTAAACATTAATATGTATTTTAATGGTGACGAGGGGTACACAAATTTCACATGAAGGATCTTTCTTGCACAAAAGAAAAACAAATATGTTACCATATTTGATGTATAATTTTATTGGTTTTTGTAGTACCACGAATGGATAGGTCATTGCAATCCCTTGGACTCTTATACACATACTTGTTGCAGGTATATATAACTATGTTTAGGCTTCTATACCATTTGTTATTTTGAATCTTTAATCTATGTAAACATTAATATGTATTTTAATGGTAAAGAGGGGTACAAAAATTTCACATGAAGGCAATTCCAATCTATCAAAGGGCATAAGACTGATCGATTTTTTTAGTGATTCCTTAAATAGATAATCAATCAACTTAGTTGGAAACATATCACATCCACAATCTAATAGCATGCAATTAAAATGCTTACAAAATTGAGATTTTTATGGGTTTTTGGACAAATTCAAAATGTTTAAGATATCATTTATAATTCAACCAATTGCTTGCTAAGAATAATAGGATAGTATTTTTCCTTTACATATTATGAATTTGATAACTATTATTTCATTTGTAATACTTACTAATATTTTCAACTACGACATTTTTAAATTCTTAAAGGGAGGGACTATACTGCTTGCTTGCAGCTCTTGTTACTATTGGCATCCATTAAAATTCATGTTGTGGTTCAAATTTCAATTTAATTGGTCATTAAAATTAAAAAAAAAAGGAATATCTGAGAATGTTGTCAAATTTTACAATAATTCTACATTTTCTCAGATTTATTAAAGAAACTTTAATTGCTAGGTTCTTAAATATTAAGACATGTGATTAGTAAAGGTGTCAAATAAAAAATGGTAAAAGGAATATCATTATACTTTTCATTTAGTATGAATATAAAGGAAAAACAATTCTTAGATCTTTTCAACATGCCTAATTGACACCTTTATCAACATGATATATTTGCTAAAATTACCACATCTCATATCTTTTGATTCCTCTACCATGAATAATGTTAAGTTATGTTATAATTAACAAAGGACTTTAGAATTATTTTATAATATTTTATAAGGGAGTCTTTTGTAACTTTATTATGTAATTTCTTTTTTCTAGAGACTATCACATGTTTTCGAATATCTTAGAATGCTACGTGGAAAGTTTAAGACTAATTTTCGATTTCTTCCAAAGAGTTCCATGAACTAAAATAATTTAGAAGAAAAAGACCAATTTGAATTTGAATATCCTTAAGATCACTGAAGTCACAAACGTCAAGAACTTATTCCTAATAATTGCCACTAAAGATTCTTGCGCTTGCTGCTCCCCATTAACCAAATATCAAGATTTTGGCAAGATATAGTGTCACGTTGCTTCAAGATAGTCGGGATTTAAATCATATCATGCCCGTTATGACTCAATAAAAGTCGGTGGAATGTTTCCAGAAAAGTTGAAGTTTTAGAGAGGATTGAGTCGATAATCCCCAATTGTTTGCTCCTGAATCCACGCAAATGTTGCCACCTTAATCCCTTCACTTATTGCATCATGTTATCATGTAACTTATCTTTGAAAAAGTTTCCGAATTGATTACAATTTCGTCCGAGTACAAAAGGCCGAGAATTATTTAGAAATCTTATGGAGAACATAATAAGATTGCTTTTGTTTTATTTTGAAATCTTATAGAGAATTATAACATGTTTAATTAAGGTTTGATTTGTTAATAAACTTAATTGTAACTTGGTTAATCATTAATTCAAATCTTTTTAACGGTTTATTTAAATAAATCATGCTCCTGTACAGGATAGTATAGGATAGAAATGTATCAGTTTAATTTTAGTTTTAAATTAAATTCTAGTTTTGTTTCATAAATGGAAAGCTACAGTTTATCAGTTGTTAAATCTGTGCCATTTAGTGCGGCTAAATCTGTGTGTTTTGCCTTTTGAAATTTGCATCTTAGTTAAATTTAGTTTGCATTTTATAATAGTTTATCATTTAGGAATAGTATTAATTCTTGATTTTGAGACTCTATTCTAGAGAGCAAACCTATAAAGGCAGCCAGGCATTTGTTCCCACGAGAGTCAGCTATCTCAAACACACTGGAAGCTACAGTAAGCGACTTGTGTGGGCTGATTCTCCTCAGTTGGCTAGGTTAGAAAATTCAACCAACAGGTTGCTAAAGAATCGCCGAGGCTTACTAGTGCCTTTGATGAACCACGATGGAGTAGCCGGCCTAGTTTATAGTAGCAAACCCAGTCGATTTGGTAACCTTGTCACTCCATGGCGAAAACAAGAAGGAATAGGTATTAATAAACAAATTTTGGAAATGGATATAAGAAAACAATAATGAATTAACACAGTACTGTAAGTAGTGGGCTTATCTTGACAGTGCCATTCGGCCAAGTTTCAAACTGAATATTGAACCCGCCATCGAAACCCTGGAACCACCGCAGAGAGCATTAAAAAAAAAAGACCTACATAGCTGGAAGCCTGTCGGCCTCTCCCAACACTACATTGAAAAGTGAAATGAATGTGAGGGTTGATAGACTATCAATGTAGGGTTGGGGTTTATCCCAAAACCCAAAGCCATCAAGTGATCAACGGCGTTGAGCCTGCCATGAGGGCATGCTATCAAGTGATCCACCAAACCTTTTTAATTGCATTTAAAGTTACAACTAACAAGCTCAGTAACTCCTGCCAACGAAGAGTTACACCATGGTTAATATCATGGTCCACGCTATGCATATAGTGTAAAGTATATAGCATATAGTTTATAACAATTAGCATATAGTTTATAACATTAGTCAGTGATAATAGTGAAAGTGACTGCTACACCGAAAGGAAGAAATACAAACCTTACGAAGAAATTTCTGGCGAATTTAAAAAGATTAAACCACCAATTTTTAATGGAGAAACAAAAAAGAGTGAGGAAGCCGAAGCATGGCTGGCCAGTATGAATAAGTATTTTCAAAGCTATAACTACCCAAGTCATTTAAAAACTAGAATGGCTATTTATAATCTGACTGGAAAGGCAGACATTTGGTGGCAAGATTTAAAAAGAGTAAAATGCTTAAAGGGGAAAAATGTAAACAGGAGTAATTTTAAGAAGTGTTTTAAAAGAAAGTTTCTGTCAGAATGATATTATGAGGAACGAGCTAGAGAGTTTTATGAATTAAAGTTAGGTTCCATGGATATGAAGGAATTAAGCAGCAAGTTTTTAAACATGTTAAGGTATGTACCATACATTACTAAAGAAAAGCCTAAGGTACAGATATTTCTGAGCTGTTTACACTCTCATATAAAGGACATAATTGAATATGATGATCCCAGAACTCTTGAAGAGGCCATGAGGAAAGCAAATATCTGTTATGAACAAAACAAGAAAAGGGAAGAACTACCAAGGTGGAAAGTAAATAAGCCTAATAATTTTGAACAAAGGAGAAAACATTTTTCTTTTAATCGCAACTTGGGAAATAGTAATTCACGTAACTATTCTAATAGAAAATTTCAAGGGAATAATCCAGAGGTAATGAATAGTGAAAATTTGTAGATGCAAGAAATAAGGATCCACCTAAAAAAATTGTTAAAAACAATGAACAGAAAGAACTGTTAAATGTTGGGACTGCCAGGGACCTCACTATGCATCAAACTGCCCACTTAGAAAGAGGACCGTCAATAACATACATACAGTACAGGAGGAGGCGATTGTTAGTGACTTAGCAAGGGAGATTCCCAAGATAAATACAACTTTGGAAAATAGACAAGCTGATCATCAAACTTCAATGGTTGAAGTGGAAGGTATGCTGAAAAAGAAACCCATTTCTATTTTAATTGATCCGGGAGCAAGTCTTAGCTATGTCACCTGATTTAGTGAAATGTCGTAATCTGAAAATAGACAAGTTTGATAAGTCATGGGTGGTCCAACTAGCTACTGGAACTAAAAGAAAGGTGACTGATTATGTAAAAGAATGTGAATTATTGATGAATCAGTTTAGGACTCATGTTAAGTTGAATGTGTTACCTTTGGGTTCTTACGATGTTTTGATTGGAATGGATTGGCTGGAAAAGCATAGGGTACTATTAAATTGCTTTGAAAAGACTTTTACTTGTTTGAATGATGAATGTGAAACTGTAACGGTAAAAGGAATTCCTAGAAAGACCTATGTTAGACAAATTTCTGCTTTACAAGTTAAAAAGGTTGTTCGTAAAGGGTGTACGTTGTTTGCTGTAAATGTAATTAATGACGAACAATAAACTAAGAAAGATAAGTTAAAGTTGGAAGACATACCCATTCTATAGGAATTTTCTGATGTATTCCTGGAAAAAATTCCAGCACTACCTCCGAAAAGGGAACTAGATTTCACCATTGAGTTAGTACCAGGAGTGGTACCAAACTCAAAGGCTCCTTACAGAATGAACATTCTGGAACTTGATGAACTAAAATCACAGTTAAAGGAACTCATTGATAAAAATTATATAAGGCCCAATGTGTCTCCATGGGGAGCACCTGTTATTTTTGTTAAAAAGAAGGACGAAACTATGCGTTTATGCATAGATTAGCACCAGTTAAATAAAATGACCATAAATAACATATATCCTTTGCACCGCATTGATGATCTATTTGATCAACTGCACGGTGCAATGATATTCTCTAAAATAGATTTAAGGTTGAGGTACCATCAAGTCAGAATTAAAGATGAGGACATCTTTAAGATTGCTTTCAGAACCCGTTACGGGCACTACGAGTTCATGGTTATGCCTTTTGGGCTAACCAACGCCCTAGGAGTCTTCACGTGTTTAATGAATAATGTCTTACACAATTACTTGGATAAATTTGTAGTGGTATTTATTGATAACATCTTAATTTATTCTAAGACTAAAGAGGAACATGAAGAATATTTAAAAATAATTTTACAAGTGTTAAGAGAACACTAACTTTACGCTAAGTTCAACAAATGTGATTTCTTTAAGGATAAAATACAGTACCTAGGGCATGTGATATCTAAGGATGGAATTGCAGTAGGCCCAGACAAGATAAAATCTATTAATGAATGGCCTACCCCTAAAGACATAACTGGTGTACGATCTTTTATGGGAATTACAGGTTACTATCATAAATTTATAGAGGGATTCTCTAGAATAGCGAATCCTATAACCTCTTTACAAAAGAAAAGTAAGAAATTTATTTGGGATAAAAAATGTGAAGAAAGTTTTAAGAAATTAAAAGAATTGTTAACAACCGCACCTATTCTAAAAATTGCGAACCCAAACAAGGATTTCATTGTGTGCACTGATGCATGCAATGATGGACTTGGCAGAGTCTTAACACAAGAAGGTCATGTGATTGCCTATGAGTTTAGAAAGTTAAAGATTCATGAGAAGAACTATTCAACTTACGACTTAGAGTTGGCTACCATGATACATGCGCTAAAGATGTGGCACCACCACTTAATCGGAAGAAAGTTTATACTAATGACAAATAATAAAGGTTTAAAATATTTGTTGGATCAACCAAATCTGAACGCAAGGCAAACTAGGTGGCTAGCTTTTCTTAGCGAATATGATTTCAAAATTCAACACATTAGAGATAAAGAAAATAAAGTTGTTGGTGCATTAAGCAAAAATGAAAGATTAAATTTTGTGGCAGCAATCAGTACTTATAAAACAGATTTAGAAAATCAGATTAAAGAAGGAATCAGAATGGATGAAAATATAAAAAATTACATGAAAAAACTATTGAAAATAATTCTGAAAATTTAATAACAGATTTCAGAATTGATGAAAGAGGATTAATGTTGTATAAAAATAGACTTTATGTGCCTAATGTTGTTGAAATTAAGTTGTTGATTTTAAATAAAATACATAAAATTCTATACTCAGGACATCCTGGTTATCAGAAGATGATAACAATGTTGAGGAAGGATTACTTTTGGCCAAATATGAAAAATGAAGTAGCTGAATATATTGTTGTGTATGGAATGTGAGCAAATAAAGGCTGAACATCAACACTCAGCTGGACTGTTGCAGCCACTACCAGTTCCAGATTGGAAGTGAGAAATAATTAGTATTGATTTTATAACTGGTTTACCTAAAAATCAGAAACAAAATGATTCCATAATGGTAGTTGTGGATAAGCTTAGTAAAGCAACTCATTTCATACCTATTAAAACAACCTACAAGGCTGTTAACATTGTTGAAATTTTTATGAAACAAATTTTTCGTTTGCATGGGATTCCAAAAGTTATAATTTCTAATAGAGACTCTAAGTTTACAGAAAATTTTTGGAAGTCTTTATTTAAAGGTTTAGATACTACTTTAAATTTCAATACATCATTTCATCCGCAAATGGTTGGGAAGACAGAAAGAGTCAATCAGATTCTTGAAGATATGTTAAGAATGTATGTTAGAGATCAGCCAGGTAAATGGGAAGAATATTTGCATCTTGCTGAGTTTGCTTATAATAATCATTACCAAGCTTTAACAAAACTCGGTCCATTTGAAATTATGTATGGCAGAAAATGTAATACTCCTATTTCATGGAGTAATCCAGTTGACAGGTTAATGTTAGGACCTGAATTATTAAAAGAAATAAAACTAACTGTGAAACAAGTTCAAGGCAATTTAAAAATTGCACAAGATAGACAGAAAAGTCATTTAGATCTAAAAAAACTCAGAAAGAGTTTCAGGTTGGTGAACATGTCTTCCTCAAGGTAAAACCTAAAAAGAGCTCCTTAAAGTTAGGAAGCTGTGCTAAGTTAGCACCAAGGTATTGTAGACCTTTTGAAATACTGTCCAGGGTAGGACCAGTGGCTTATCAGTTGGCTTTGCCACCAAATCTTAAAGTGCATAATGCGTTTCACATCTCTCTTTTAAAAAAAAAATGTGCATGATGCTACTCATGTGATCAATTGGAATGATGTATAGGTGGAACCAGAAGTAGATTTTCCGGTGGAAGCGGATTGTATCCTTGACAAGAGGAATTTTTTTTTTCGTAATTGTACCATTGGACAGGTAAAGGTGCAATGGAAGCACCTTAGTCCAGAGGAAGCAACCTTGGAATTGGAAAGTAATATGTGGGTGGCATATCCAATGTTGTTCCAGGGAGAATTAGAGGATGATGAATAAAGTAACATCGATGATGATGTTGAACTTAAGAGGGGGTGTTTGTCACATACCCAAATTCTAAACATTTTATGTTGTGAGAAAAACATTATGTTTTATGTTATTGTAAAGTTTTATGATTATTGACCAAGTGGGGTCATGGATGACTGTAATTAATTACTTTGAATATTTTATTATTAATAAATAAAAGATGAGACAAATATCCAAAGGAGGCTTTTGAATGAGTGTTCACTGACCCACTAGGAGGAATGGACTGGGTTGAGAGCAAACTGACACTTGGCATCATCATCAATTCACTTCTAGTTGTTACAGGAGGCAACTTCTTTATTTTTATGGTCATGTTTCCCAAGAAAGTGGAACTGAGCAGGTGGCTCAATAACTAAGCAACTGACCAAAGACCTAGGCATGCTTTATCTACCCATCGAATTTAGTAGGAGGTTGTTTATTTTTTACCTTGTGATAATTTTCTGAAAGAGAAAGACAAGAGAGCACAAGAGATTCGATAAGGGGAAGGCTAGTAAGTAATTGAGTGAGATAAGACTGCATTCTGAACTAGTGCAACCACATTGTTGAGTTCAATATTGCTAAAGGAAGAAGTATTATTGTTAAGTACTACTACTGAGTTGCAGATGAATTTATTCCATCTTCCACACATCATCTTCATCCTGGTGATTCAATGAATAGGCTCGGGGGTCCTAAGGCAAGTGACTTGGCTGTCTTCAAGAGAAGGTTGAGTGGAACGAGCTCCTTTGGATGTTTGTCACCCTCTATTGTTAATAGGTTTCTATTGTGCTATCTTATTTCCTTTCTGTCATGTTAAGTTTTGATTAAATTCTGAACTGTTATTATTTATGAAACTTTCATTTACTTAAATGATAGGTTAGATGTTGAAACTAATAGTTTAATTCTGGATTGCATATACTATAAATGAATAAAATTATCCTCTGTATTTTTCCACACACGTTTGATTGCCGTACTCTAGTACAGAGGAGTTGAATTATAAATAGATTAGAATGATTTGCATATCTCAGATAGAATCTTTTTTTATAAAGATCTGTATAAATGAATCTTTTTGCAGCCAAACAGAATATATATCTTGTTATACAAAAAAAAAACCTATATACAAAACCCTAAGTTTCATTATTCTAATGTATAGTAAACGTCAATACAAGTCCTCTGCTAGATTATTTCATAAGTATATAGTTTTGAGAATCGACTTCCCTTCTAAACAAAAGTTTAAAATTATTCCAAATAGAAACATTGTATGTTGAAAAATATATACAAATAAACATACTGTATTGAGGGTTTCAAACCCTAAAATATATTTTTATAATTAGACAGTAGTAATTTAGGTTATATTAATAAATTAATTACATTATTAAAACCTCAAAGCAAACTACGGAACTACTGTAGGATTCAACTTTTTAATATTACAATTTTCTTTACTATAAATAACTATGCTGCCAGAATCATCCAAGATTAGGTTTTAAACAAATTAATCGATCAAATCTTGATATAATCATTATGCAAATATTAGACATTTAAACATTATTGCTTCTATATTTTAAATCATAAAATATGTACAGCTTACAAAGAGAGAGCTCTATCAAGTATGAATGTTAATTCATATTAATGAAACGTAAGACCTATAATATACAGTATCAAACTTTGAAGACAAGTTCCGTATACATAATGTTCTTATATAGTTTTAAAACAAATGCTTCCAACCCTAATTCTACGGATTTATATAATAGGGTAATTATTAACTAAGTACAATAATTATATTTATATAATAAAAAAATTGGCTTTGGGGCTAGAGCCGAAACCCTCTGAGGTTATACCCATTCTTTTACAATACTCTTTTACGCATAAGTCCAACCCAGAAATATGGGGTTCGGATCTTTGGTCAATGCCATACACAGAGTTGTTTTGACGAACTTAAAACATTTTAAAAAATAATAAGCTACCTGTATCATTAAATAGTCATCCACTATACCAGGGTTGAAAACCCTGTATTTAGTCATCATCATAAGACTGTAGGGTTATTCGCATCAATGCCCAAACTTAAAACCAGTCTTTATTTTTTAATCAAATAAAAATACTTCAACACGGGCTCGAGCCATTTAGGAGTCATCGCCTAGTCTTTACAAATTATAACATTTAGAAATACAACACAGTAACACAAGACCCAGGTTCGAGACCCGAGAGGGCTCACCCAGTGGGTCAACTTTTTTATAATTTCTCAAACAAGTTTTTAAACGCATAACATGACTTGGGTTCGAAACCCCTTAGTAACACAACATCCGAACCATCAAACAATACCAATGTTTGGGTTTCTAACCAATAGCAATTTCATAGCCGAGAAGGCTTTTACAATTTAAAACAAGTACCTTAAATTCTCCATACCAAACGACGAAAAGGCAGTGAGCATAGCTCGAGGTATCAAGGCAAGATATTCATATAAAAAAACCAGAAGTCAATATTTCTTATTAAACCATAGAATTTCTTTTACAACAGTATTTAAAGGAAAACGTTGTGAAACCAACACAAATCCAGAGGCTCTAGAGTCTAACTCTCTGTCATTATTACAAAATGCCATTCGACTTCCAGTATGTAAAACAAACTGTATAAATCAATACCGCTGCAACCTCCACAACAAAAGCTTATTGTTTGACTTCATTGCCTTTCATCACCTATCATTACAGAGTTATGACTCAGGGTTGCTAAAGAATCGTCGAGGCTTACCAGTGCCTTTGATGAAAGCACGATGGAGTAGCCGTCCTGGTTTTTAGTAGCAAAGCTAGTCCATTTGGTAACCCTGTCACTCCACGAAGAAGACAACAAGGAATAGGTATTAATAAACAAGTTTTGGAAATGGATATAAGAGACTAATAATGAATTAACACAGTACTGTAAGTAGTGGGCTTACCTTGACAGTGACATTCGGCCAAGTTTCAAACTGAATATTGAACCCACCATCGAAACCCTGGAACCACCACAAGGAGCATTAAAAAAAAATACCTACACAGTCGGAAGCCTGTCGGCCTCTCCCAACACTACATTGTAAAGTGAAATGAATGAAAGGGTTGATAGACTATCAATGCAGGGTTAGGGTTTATCCCAAAACCCAAAGCCATCAAGTGATCAAGGGCGTCGAGCCTGCCACGAGGGCATGCTATCAAGTGATCCACCAAACCTTTTTAATTGCATTTAAAGTTGCAGCTAACGAGCTCAGTAACTCCTGCCAACTCAGAGTTACACCATGGTTAATATCATGGTCCACGCTATGCATATAGTGTAAAGTATATAGCATATAGTTTATAACAATTAGCATATAGTTTATAACATTTAACATTTAGTTCATAACATATAGCAGATAGAATATATGTATATAGTTTGTAACATAGGTATTATATTATATAATATATAATCTATATTATATGGATAGATCATGTTACATAAACCTTGCAAGATACATTAGGTAAATCATGGTCGCAACATGGCCATGTTAAGGTTTGCATACTCAAATGCTATTGATAGAATTTCGAATACACTTAAAGATTTTACATTAAATAAAGAAGATTAGACATTATGAAAACCATAGTGAATGTATAGGACATTCTTAAGCTATGTACAATATATGAATCTAGAAAATACATGAATATATATATTGGGCATCCTATTGAATTAAATCCTAATATTTGTAACTGTAGCTAGGGTAGGTCTTACCCCTGTTTAAATTTAAGCTCTCTATACATTGTACTTAACATCGAAGGCTAATTGAAGTACAACAAGTCAATTGCCATACATCGATTATGCTTCAGTGTGAAGTCTCAACTCTTACCTGTGATCTGTAACAGAAGTTTAAGAGCATTATCTATAAATAGCGAAGTAAGCCTCGGGGTACCTTAGGACCCCTTTATTACAAAGGAAAACAAACAATTAGTCACCATAGTCAAAAGTATAACATAGGCACAGACGATATAAATGACTAAGTCAACTTTGAACAATTAAATAATTCAAGTTTCCTACATTGACATAACATGTAAACTTTTGTAATAATGATGCTTTTAGACAAATGAATAACGATTACATAATGATGTTACGACATTAAATATAACTACCATTCAAGTCTTCATACAGTAATATGTAATAACAGCGAGTACGACAAATCATAGTAATCATTTCTCATAAAGCGACGTAACTCATTCAATCACCGACAACCATCTTAAGTAGTTGTCGTCATAGAAAACTAATTGGTCTGTGGTTAAATAAACTAAGTTAACATTTATGATACTTACGTATGATAAATACAAGCATTAAGTGCTACTTAAAAAATTTTAAATTTTTGTGAATTTTGGGGTGTTACAAACATGCAACTCATCTAATAGATAGAGGAAAGAAACAATTCCACCTATTTGATTGAGTTCATAGGAACAACTGCACATTATGTTTACATAAAATAGAACTATGTAGAACTCATCGTATTGACATGTTTCAAAATGAAATCTTTAGCACTAAAACCTTATTTTAGGAGAAAATGTTATGTTTTCAAGAGCCAAAGGTCCATCAATCTTATTGAAAACATTAAGTAAACCACTCATAATCGAAAGGCCCCTAAGGAGAGGGAATGCTTTTTTGACTGTAGTTGTTTTCATAACAATTGAACCTTAGAAGTGTCATTTAGGGTGCAATGTCCTTATTGTCCTCCCCTTAAAATGGTTAGACTTTGATATCCATTCTTGGTTCAGAACTAGCCTAGTCACGGTTCCCATGCACCCTTGGAGTTGACTAATAACCAACAATGGTTAGATGTGATAGTTCAAGGATTCATCGATGGTTGTTGAGCTTGAGAAGAAATATATAGGGAAGGTGACTCTTATTTCCCTCCCTTGTCTATGGTCAAGACCCATCCATGGTGCCCAAGACCTCGCATTGGTGACCATATTCAATGTAGATGCCAAGATTCCCTAGAAAGGGCTCGTGTCATGGTTTCTAGGTGTTGTTCACAATGGTTGAGCTCAAGAAGGTTCAATTAGGTATTAATTCCATTGCTTCATTATAGCCATGTTTATGCCTCAACACACATTTTCACTACATAAAACCTATTCATGGTGCCTATATTCCACTCAAAGGCCAAACACCCCTCACAAAGTTCTTGTGTGTTGGTAAAAGGACTTGTTCAAGGATCTTTAGCTCAAGAAGCTTCAATAAGAGCATAAGGAATTTGTTTTCATTCTTTGATGATGGTCAAGGCCTTGCAACCCATACATGGTGATATGAGAACATGTTCATGGAACTTAAGCCTAAACAACTATTTTTACACTTGAGGTTGTTTTTTCCCTTCCTTGGCCATGACTTATAAATGAAGTTGTTGCTTCCATACAAAACCATGGTTAAGTTCGCAAGACCCATTCATGATGCAAAAAACATCCTAATGGCACCATATCCAACTCCTACGAAAAAATCCCCCTAGTGAGGACTTGTGTCATGGTTTCTAGGTGTTGTTCATCGTGCTTGAGCTTGACAAGGTTTAACTAGGAATTAAGGCCCTTGTTTCCCCCATTGACCATGTTTATGCATCAAAATCCATTTCTAAGGAAAAAACCTACTTATGGTATCTGTATCCCACTCTGAGATCTACTAAGAACCCTTAGACGAGAGTCATGTGTTGGCTTGATGACTTGTTCAAGGCTCTTGACCCTAAGAAGATTCAACAATATATTGAGACAGTTGTTTTCTTTCCCTGACCATGTTTAAGGCCTCGTGAACCATCCTCACTATGAATATCTCCTAATGGAATCCATGTCCAACTCTAATTCCAAAGACACCCTAGAGAGGGCATGTGTAGGACAACTTTGCAATACTTCCAAGGATGACATGGCACATGGTGCTTGAGTGAGGTACAAAAATATATTGTAGTTTTGAGCAGCTCATGCATTAGGATTGTGGGTTTTTCCGTGCAATACACCCTTGGGGGGAAAAGGTAATATATATATGGCGGGTTTCTCAATGGTGAGAGAACCACTAGGCTATAATCCTGATGGGTTTGACACATAAGGTGGGGCATTGTAAGAATGAGCCCTCGTTTGAATATTTACCTCATGATCACACATGAATATGTTAGCATTGGGAGGATATCCCCCCTGCGAGGGATTTTCCTAGTTTCCCCTCGACGGAGGTACCAACACCATGGAAACCATTTGTTGTTGTTGCAGGAAGGGTTGTGTCAATATAATGGATTGTTGTTTCCCATTGTGTTGAGACATCATGCAATGAATTTCTTCCATATAAGGGCATTGGTGAGTAGCATGGTCTCCTTGGAAAATTTTGTAAGCGAACTTGCTTTTCCATTTCTCCTGATTTCCCCCAGCTGGGTTGTTCACCTTGGGTGCATCTCTCATCCCAAAATTAGAATTTGGATTCTTTTTTTGTTTCTTTTTTTTTCCTTTTGAGTCTGTGTTTTAGGATGTAAGGATATCTGAAGTTTGGGTGGGAATTATAGATTGTTTATTTTCTTGGCTAGTTGTGGGTTGCAAAGTCTAAACAAACATTTGTCCCATTTGATGGGTAATTTGATCAAGTTAATTGATGGAACCAATCACACCATCAGCATGAGGTCCTTGGGGTGGCCTAGATGGATTGTACATAGGTCTTGCAACATGTGGTATTAAATCATAAAGTGTGCTCGATTGTGAATAGATTAAATTCATTTTTTGGGCACTCTAAATGTGTTGTTCTTCAATCACGGCTCCTGACATAGCCACATATTTGGAAAGAGTAGGCGATAATGATTTTACGAACTAGTATTCTAGGAATTGATCTGGGATTTCTACTTTGATAAGCCTTTGGTTCCTCCTTTAATCATGATCATGATCATATATATGAGTAGAAGTGGACTTCCTAAGCGAAGTCAATAGTTCTCTACCCGTTTCATAGTGGATATGCAATTGATAATGTGTCAAGAATACCATAGCTAAATATGAAATCCATGAATGTACTACGAGTCAAATCAATGTACCATTTCACAGTAGTTCACATGAGGGTCCACTGAAATAACCGCGACCTGACACTATCATCAACGAAGGAACTGGATGAACATGATGAATCAAATGTCATCACATGATTTAATGGATCGTATATCGAATTTGGGTATGTACGAAGGAAGTTTGGTTGGTATAGTTGGTCACCCATTTAAATGTAGAAGAGGGTCATTAGTTAGCTGTGATAAACACGGTAGATTCAATGTGGCTAGAAATGATGATATAATTGGTGTTGTCACAAATGATTGATTCACGGGTGAATCTTGGTGACTCTACTGTCCTTGGAATTGATTAATATTCCATGGTGGATTTCCCCCTTGCAGAGGCGGGCCCTAAGAAGTTTGGTTACTCCTTGCAACTTGACCACTCCATTGTGGAATGGGGTTGATGGGTGGATTTTCCCTTTGTGGAGGCGGACCCCAAAAATATTGTTTACTTCCTAGAACCTGACCACTCCATTGATGTTGTCCTTGGGATTGATTATCATTACAAGGTGGCTTTCCCACTTGCGGAAGTTGTCCCCAAGAAGATTGGGTACTTCCTTGGAATTGACCACTCCATTGTGGAATGGAATTGATAGGTGGATTCCCCCCGACATGATACCTATTGGCGGTATGTGACTTCCCCTAGGAATTGTGCTAGGATAAGTTGGAGGATGACCCATGAGGACACTTCCTCCCATCTATAGAGGATAGCTCCAATTGGAATTTATGTTCGAAGATCTGTTATTTATGCTAGCAATATTAACATTCCATGGTAAAGGGTTGCCCCCAAAAGTATAACTTGACCAATTATTGGGCATACCAAGAGGATTTTGATACCCTCCTTGTGTGTTTTGACCTTGACCAACCCAACCATATGGGAAACCCATGTTTGGTTAGACACACCCACCAGTAGGGATACTTGCATATGAAGTGGATGTACTTCTGGTATTTGCACCTAGAACTATACTAGTCGGCATTGAAGTTATAGTTGAGTTCATATTAGTGACATGCATGCTAACTATTGGGATTGGTATTGTTGTCGAGGTGGAAGCAATATTTCCTCTCGCATACATTTGAGGTTGCATTGGTGTAGACTCTTGAGATCTTGATGAAGCTAAATGATCAAGTGGTGTGCTTTGCATATTTTTCAATCTTTCAAAAAGAGGAGGTATATTTTCCGGTGGCTCACTAACAATAAGTATGATCAGGTTTGAAGGATCTGTTAAAGGTGGATTTGTGGGAGCAATTGCGTGATCTTTTTTTTTTTTAATGTTAACTGGAGCAATATCATCAACTAAATATGTGTTCGATTCATGATATGATGATGAATTTTTAGAGTTAGTTTGATGATGTTCTTCTCTAGTAATATTAATTGAATTCAAAAGTAGTTTTGTTTATGAATCACCATGGTGTGATTCTTGTATTCACCTCTGTGATGTAGTGGGGCCTTCAAATCTCTGGTGACTCACCTCACTTCTACCTTGAATGACAAATCAAGAGATTAGCCACTTTAAATTTTAGTGTTAGGAATTGTTTATTATGGTATGTAAAATACAATCAAACAATCCTAAGGCCAACTAGACTCAACAAAAATCAATACTTCACTCAACTAAAAATGTCCTAAGAAATTCAACAAGCAAACTACTTTTCCAAAGAATCAAATTTTAGTGAAAAAATGAATTAGGGCACCTACAAAATAGTAGATACTAAGGGGTCTCAAGCCTCAACAATTACTAGATGAAGGTATGGGAAAAAATAGACTAATCTTCCACACAACAATCACCAAGGGTGCAAGTACTAACCTTCATCCAACACCCTCCCAAGGAGTTGAAACATAGATTCTATGTATGTCTCAGGTACCACATGTGTCCCCCACTTGAAATATCCCATGTGATGTCCCAAGAACAACAACTATGGTGACCACTTCACAATCAACAACCAAGCATAACAATTCTAAGCTAAGATAAATCACATAGACTAGATACTCCAAAAAAGTGGTGTCACCCCGAGGACTTGTCACTTTACTAGAGCACTATAGTGTACTTATATCCCACCAAATAAGCAAAAGAAGGGGTACCAGTCTTAATTATTCATCTTGATTTCATGCTTGACACATTTTTTAGAAGTGCTTTCCTGGCAAGCGCTCTTTGCTACTAATGGATTTTCACTCTTTAGTGGTTCCTAGTTTCAAAATTTTGTGGCCCTAGAGATGTTAACTCTCCAATCCTAACCTAAGGCCATAACTTAATCTTGTTTGTGATATAAAAAAATAAAGTCTTGATTATTTTTTGATTAAATCATTCATTCTTAGGGTGATTTGAAGAAATGTCATACTGTATCATAGACTCTAGGAAAATATTATTTGAAGAAAGTATATCATCCTAGATAGAACACCTTTCAAAACATTCACTTTGACCAACAAGGTGGAGATTAGGCTCCAATGTCCCCATTGGATGGATCACTTGGTCAATTCCCGGGACCAAGTCCCAAGAAGGTAAGGATGGATGCAAAGGCTTCTTCTCAGTAGCAATGGGACACAGGGGATATAAGGCCACATAATTCACCTATGGCAAGGAAGTTTTTACCTAAACACTAGGAATATACAAAGGATATACTTGGTCTAAAGCTGGGAAATGAGGAGGATCAACAAATGCAAGTTGATCAATAGTGACAATGCTTCCATTGTGAGAAAAATATATCACTCGAAAGAGAGTAGACACCACAACATGGATAGGCATATACATAATCACTCCCAAGGAGCATATTGAAGTCCAAGGGTTCCACACAAACATAAAATCAACTAAGAAAGTCTTCCCGTTTAAAGTAACAGGAAATTGAGGAAGAAATCCCAAAGTTTCAATAGGTATTGTATCAAAATCCAATGGTTGAGAAATAGTCGACACAAGGTTTGGATATCCCATACCTTTCCAAGCACGTGTGGATAAAATACTAATAGAGTATCCTTTATCTACAATACAACGAGAAACCATGTAGTTTTTAACTTAACCTTTATTTGGAAAGGTGTAGTAGAAGGAAGGAACGACTAAACTAGACTATTCTAATCAAAAGAAACAATCCTAAAGCTTGGTGGGGGTTCATTCAAAGCGAACTAAGTGCCCCCTTGTCCAGAAATTTATGAACTGGCAGTGAAGAAAACATGGTTGGTAGACACATCACTCTCCAAAGGAAGAGTGGGATTGATCAAAGATTGCATCGATTCAATCACTTGAGGCTCATTAATTTCGAAGGAAGAGTGGGATTGTCCAAAGATTGCATTGGTTCAACACTCTCCAAGGGATAATTGGAGTCAGTCAAAGATTGCATTGACTCAATCACATCATCAACCAAAGGTTGAATAAACTGTTGGGAAATCACAGGTTGTTCAGGAGCAGAAGATCCTTGAGACTCGGACCACACTCTTTGTACCTCTGCAATTGTAGGGAAACAGTGAGCAAGGTGATATCCCTTGCAAATATTACAAGGGAACTTAGGCTTGCATCCTATTCTATTATACTTTTCAACATGTTCAACATGAATTTCATTAGCTGATTGTTTTCCCCCAGCATGACTTGCATCGGTTGGTTGCTTGTCTCCAGTATGACTTACAGTGACTAGTGTATTGTCACTTGTATGACTTGCAGTGACTGGTGACATTGTGCCTCTTTTTCTTGTCAATAATGGTTATCACCTCTTGTTTTTACTCCCAATTTGCGTTCTGCGGCTTTTGCTTTATGTCTTGCTACCTCTACATTAGGTATGTCATGTAACTTTAACTCTTTTTGGAGGTACGGTTTAAGACCTCCTAAATAGGTTTCGAGTCTTTGTTTGTCAGACAATCCAAATACTCGTGTCGATAAGGATTCCCACTGATGTGTGAATTCCTCAACGCTTCCAACCTGTTGTCATCTGGTAAGTTTACTGAAAAATTCATCTTCTTTGATACCTTGAAACCTATTAAAAAAATCATTTTTGAACAAGTTCCAGGTGTAGGCAAAATTGTCTCTCTTCCACCATAAGTACCAATTATAAGCATACCCTTCCATATGCATTGACACATATTTCACCTTCTCCTCATCAGATTGAATATTGTAAATGTTGAAGTATTCTTCTGCTTTGTTTATCCAAGCAACGCATCGGTCTTCACTTCCATTGTATTTCGACAACTCTATTTTTGCCTTAGGTGGGTACACTATGTAAGGGTGATATTGATTCCCTTTTGCTTTATGGTTTGATGGTGGATCGGAACTACTGGACAATGTAAGTGACATATTTGAATTGCTTCGTTGTTGGCGGTGATTTTTATCTTTTTTATTCTCTACTATATTACTGATAGTTTCTATTTGGTTGTTTAATCGTGCCTCCATATCTGGCAATACTTTTGTTTCTATCTCTTTCTTAAGCGTCGCATTGTTAATCTTTATTTCTTTTTGCAATTCTTCTTGATTCTTGGCAAGTGCTTCCTGTGTGAAAATATGAAATGAGGCATCTAGCATGTCTGGACTGCTAACTTGGTCTGTCTTGGGTGTTAGTCTTTGTAACACCTCCATTAATATATTATGGTTCTGCATCATGGTGCTCAAGTTCTGGGTTATGGTGTTTATGTTTTGAGTCATAGCACTCATTTTGTCATCCAAGTCTTTTTGTTTTTTGTTCAGAGTGTCAAATTTTTCACTCAACCTTCTTTCTAGTACCAGAACAACTTCATCTTTGATTTCTTTTTTAAGCACGGCATTGTTATTTTTCATCTCTTCCTTTAAATCTTCTCGAAACACTTTCTCAAGTTCGTCCATTCTGGAGTTTAGACCTTCGACGATTTTTAAATCTCCAATTTAGTCTTTTTCTAATTTTTCTAGTCGGTCTCATAACTCGGCCATGGTTCTTGACCTGGTGTGGAGAGGTGAATATTTGGAATCAATATTGGAGTAAGGGAAAAGATAATTAATGTCTTAGGGAGATTTAATTAATAATAATTATAATAATTATTATTATTACTATAATTATTGATTGAAATTAAATAAAAATAATAAATATAATAGATATTATATTCAAATACTTTTATTATAATTTGTTTTAACAAAAATAAATATTAATTTTTATTAAAAGTTAGGGTTAATAGCAAGGGAGTGAAGTGTGGGCAGAGGAGCGGTGGAGGTGATCGTGCAGCGGAGGTGGTGGATGGAGGAGCGCGGGGGAGATGCAACGAGGAGGGCAGGAGAAGCAGGCAACGGAGGTGGCGAGTAATGGAGGCGGAGGTTGCTGGGCGCAGTGGAGGATGGAAGAAGTAGTGGCGTGGGTGTGGAGTAGCCAAGGGGGAGGAGGCGGATGATGAAGCAGCGGGGGAAGCAGCAGGACGATGAGGGAGGTTGCAATGTGGATGGTGACGGTGGCAGCGGTGTGGGAGTCGAGGGAAGGATGTGGTGTGGGGTAGGGAAGGATGCGGCCCTATGGAAGATGTGGGTGGAGGGAAACGAAAGGAGTGGACGCAAATATGGAGTGAGAGAATTACGGTTGCGTGAGGGAGGAACACAGGACGAGGAAGAAGATAGGAGGACGAGGCACAAGGAGATGGGGGAGGAAGGGAGGAAGAGATGGGAGGACGAGGCACAAGGAGATGGGGGAGGAAAGGAGGAAGCGATGCAGGTGTGGAGGAGGAATAAGGGAATGAGGATAGTGGCAGCGTAGCAATGGCAGTGAAGGAGGTGGAGGGATGTGGGATTGGGAGATCACAGATGGAGGGCGGAAGACAGGAGGCAGTTGAAGTGGTGATTGGAGTGGAGGCACGTGATGGAGAGGTAGGAAATGGGAGGTGAGATGTGGGAGAGTAGAGTGCAGCGAAAGGAGAGAGATGTGTGAGCAGGGATATGCGTGTGAGAATGGAATATGGGACGCTGATGTTTAAGCAGAGAAGGGTGGTGGAAGAAGAGCCGAATCCGAGCTCAGGCCGAAGAAGTGAATCCGCTCTGAGTTGGAGGTGAGCCGAAACCGAGCTCAGAGGAGCGAGCCTGCCGCAACCGTATCTGGTTGGATTTGAAGGGAGAGCTGAAAACAAGCTCTGATATGAATTGCAGTGACTAAAAGTTCCCCCCCAGAATGACCTCCATAGGCTGGTTGCAGGTTTCCAGTATAAATGTTAGTGACTGGATGAGCACCCCCAACATGACTTGCAGAGGTTGGTGTGGGTTGCCAGTATGACTAGTAGTGACTGGATAGGTTCCACCAGCATGACTTGTAGAGGATGGTTACGGGTTCACTACTGCATATGGACAAAAATCTGACGATTGTTCGTCATATTATCGAGATAATGCCAATGGTTAACTGATGAACATAGCCTCCAACAATTTTTGGTGTAATTTAATCGGCTATCTGACACTTGATTTTTCGTCGGATATCTGACATCATAAACATCGAACAATCGACACTTATGGGAACTCAATCGGGCAGTGATTTTTGACAATTTTTGGTGTCTAACATTGGATATCCGATAGACCTCCGTTGGCTACCCGATGCGAGTTCATCGGCTAACCGATGCAATATATTTGTTGACATGTCATCTATATGATGTGCAGTCATCGGGTAGCCAATGCAATGGTTGCGTCACCCCGTCAGCTACCCAATGCTTTTTTGTCGGCTACTTGGTGCGGTTTCGTCAAGAATCCAGTGCAATAGATTTGTCCAACTTTTGGCTAGCCAACGTAAACACATCCAGTAGTCGATGAGATACCATCGAATACCCATTGGGTAACCCATATAAATTCATCGATTCCCGATGAAGTTTCGTCGGGTATCCGATGTTTTTTCCTTTTCCAATTGTCACTCGTCCGATGAGGTTCAATTATTGAGTGTCATAAAACCGACATATGTTCGTCAGATATCCGATGCACAACCTCAGAATTAAATCGACCTTCCCATAAATTCTCCGACGATTGTGATGTGGTTTTGACGCAGAAAATTGTCGTATATCCGACAGAGAACTCTCCTAAAAGAAAAGAAAATTTTGACTGGAAGCTTGGAGAAGAAACACACTCCATTTTGTACACCAGGAACATATATTATGTGGAATTTTGGTACTTAATATATCTCATTACGGATGTATAATCTTTCTCAGAAGCAAACCATGTTCATTAGGAAGGAACACCATGTGTGGTATCGACTTTATGTTTCATCCCTTTAAACCTATTGGGATTTTAGAGTGCTTACTATAGATTTTAGATCAATGTTTTTTGGAAACTCATCAACTTTTTACTTTTAAACTTACCACTACCAATTGTGGGTACTGGTCATTCGTCACTTACACTAAAGGTAACTTTACACATGTTTCTAACACATGATCATATGTCAAGAAGGGGTAATAGCTTGATTCATAGAAAAAAAAGAAAGCATAGATCATGACAAATCATTATTTCAAATAGTGAGGTGAGGTAAAAGGAAGTAGTAACAATAGAGTGAAATAGAGTGGAAATAAATGAGACACAAATATAATAAGTGTGAAAATAACGCAATGGACATAGGAAGATTTGAATGGCTTAGTATTCAAGACAATATATGAAAAAAATTATAATTATCAAACATACTCGATCTCCAATTGTTGAAATTTGGGTTATGATAGGGTTCGAGGTAAGAAAATTATAAAATTTTATACTTTGATGCATAAAACACAAACAAAAACAAAGCTAGATCCAAAGCAATGTTGTTGTAATAAATTAAAACATAATTTTCATCTCTTTCAACTTCAACACTCCAATGGTCACTGTGTTAAAGTTGGTCCTTGAGATACAATTTATCAAATGCAATATACAAAACATGAACAATAATAATAGTACCATACAAAACAAACTAATAAAAAACAACTAATAAATAGTAACAATGTTGGTTGAGATCTGGTTTAGATCTCCCTTATACTCAAACACTTTTGGAATCAGACTTTGTCACTGTAAGGACAAGTCACCAAAGGAACAAATGATATACCTTTAGAGGGATAGAAAGGTTAGAGTGTTGTAGGTTAAGGTTAGACACATACATTATCAAACAAGATATTTCAGCCAACAAAAGTGTAGACCCCAATAGTATAGCAGCAGTGATACTCAACCCCAACCACAATTAGGCACCCTAAAAGGTCACAACTCCCTCTAGAAGACTTAATGCCATCATTGGCATGTCATCTAGGGATTAACATAGCCATGGCTCATCTAGGATAAGGAAACACAGTCCACGGTCAAGCTTGGGAGGGTCAATACACTCCACGACTAGCTAGGAAAGAGTCACTACAGTCCACATCGAACTGGGAGATATCATGTTGTTGATGCCTCGGATATCGTAGCATCAATCAGAAAGGGATTCTCCCCGAGAGACGGTCCCAATTAGACTATCCCCCGTTTGGTGTAGGGAATCCGTCCGGTTAGCGGTTCCGACAACCGTGGTTTTGGACTTTAAATCCGATTCTACCGGTTATGGCCCGATCCACCTTTCTTTTGGGTTTTATGTGTTTTGTATGAGATGCACATGCCTAAATTATACTTAATCTAAATGCAATTAAAACAGATCTAAGCCTAAAAAAGGGAATACGTCTATCTATCCCTGCAGGGGAACACGCTTGAGGGGAGAGCAATCAGCTGTAACAGATATCGTAAACAAAGAACAGATAGCTATTATTTCTCACGGTCGCAGCTACAGCAAGATGAAGATCTTGAGAAGATAGCTTCTCATTCAAAATGGAACGCATCTATTGCTCAGGAACGTGTTTGGCTGCAGAGAGTGGCTCACTGAATTCAACCTCTTCATTCCTGTGCGCGAGCTTCTGCTGGCACAGGGTCGCCCAAGTTGATGGTCACTGATGCTGCCTGGGAAGAGGCCCTCGAATCCCCTGCTGATGCTGCTCCGGCTGTTGCTGCAGCTTTCCTGACCTCCTCCTCTATGTAGCTATGCCACACACCTGTGTCCCTTATGATTATGTTTGCTGCAGCAGGAAACAGGATTTTCTGAGAAGTTACATTCTTCCCGAGCTCTATTTTAATGCTTTGTACTTCTGCTTCAGCAACTTGATATGTTTCCTTCAACAGATGATTGTGAAGTGTTGATGAACCGATGTAATGTTGGAGATCATCCATGGCCAGGACATCAATGCTTTTCACATATTCCATCTGGACGCCTAGCTCTTCTTTCAGTTGAGACAACCGCTGCTCCTTTTCCGGGAAGTCTTCTAGGGTGTGAGGGAAACTCAATGTGCAGTTGTCATGGACTCCTTTGAGCTTTTGGTATAGGTTGTTGATTCTATCTGTTGTCCTCTGCACACTGGCCATTAGCTTATTGGCACAGTTCCTACCAAACTCCAACAAGGCTATATCTTCATTAAAATCTTCCACGGCCTTAAAAGGAAGATGCGGGGGGAAACCTCCTTTCCCTTCCCTCCATGCCATCTGACTTATGACATTTGCCTTGACACGGGTATTCTTAGCTTTGAGCCTGTGGGCTTCCGTATTGACCTCTTTTAGCCTACACATCATGGCCTTGAGTTTGCATACCTCGTCAGTGATTAGCTCTTGAGAGCCATACACTTGCTGCAGGATATTGCATGACAGCTCGTGGAAGGGAGACATGTCCAAGGTTCTGCTCTCCGCTTGCTCTAAACGCTCAGCTAATGTCTGCTTGTCTGCTTCTAACTGGGAAGCCTTTTCTTCTGCTCCATTCTTCTCCGCTTCTGCAATCATTATCTGGAGTGCTAGCTGGTCCTTTTCCTCCTCCAGGTGACTGTACTTGTTTGACAGCTCCCTATGCTCAGCGTACAAGCAATTATATTTGTTTACTGCCAGGTCCCTTTGGGCTTGCTCATTAGCCACATTTTGTTGCAGGGTGCGTGCTCTCTTCTTTGTCAATATATTTTCTTTGACTATAACCCCTACATTGGCAAATGATGCCTGTGCTGTTGCTATAACTGCGGATGCCATGGCGATGGGATCTGCATCTGTGTTCTGCATGACAGCGACCTCTCGGTGAGTAACTATGTCATCATGGAAGGGACTTTTAATCCTCTCTTCTGATTGGAGGACCATTGTTTTCCTTTTCTTGTCATAGACAAACTCATTCCATTTGGACACCGTACGCTTCCCAGATGGAGTGTATGGGACAATTGGTCGGTTTATGATGTCTATGTCTTCTTCCATAGGTGGGGTTCGGACTTCCTGAGTGGGGTCTGCTCCTTCCTTTTGGGTACCAGAGCCACCTGCTTGAGAGGTTTCTATCTCCATGTCTTGTACACCAGACCCACCTGCCTTGGTATCTTCCCTTGCCTTTAATTCTTCCTCCGCCTTCTTCCTTGCTTCAGCTTGCTCAGTCTCTGCTTCTTTCTGCTTTTGGGCTTCTTCAGCCTCCTTCCGCAGTCTTTCATTTTCAGCGTCTTGTTGCTTTCTTGCTTCCTCGGCTTCCTTTTGTAACCTTGCCTCTTCTCTTAATATGAGCTCTTCTTGAGCTCGGGCATCCTTGGCTTCTTTCTCCTTTTGCTAGATTGTATTCTGGGCTTTGGTTGAACTGGAGCTCGCTCCAGTACTTTGGCGACAGATCCGTAGCTCAGTCATGTTGCTGATGCCTCTGAATGCTTCCTCCTCGGCATCGGGGTAGTGGGAGTATTCGAAGTTAGCATAGTTCCCCTTGCAATGCTCGGCCACTTTACCTTTTCTGTCGTTTCTGTGGAAGATGACCTCGCCGAAGTGGAAGGACTTCAACTCTTGAACAAATTCGTCGGCAGAGGCCACCCCCGAAAACTTGTAAGCACCTATGCAGAAAGGTAGGGGGGGAAAGGAAGCCTTGTGTAGCTTGTGGAGGAATGCTCCAATCCCATCCAAGAAGAGTTGTCTTACTGCTTCCTTGAGCACCACATAGTCTGTGGCGTACTGCGGCAATATGTATGGGGGCTTCGTCCCTCCGAACATTCTCAGGTAAGTACCTTGTTCTGAAAAGTAAAAGTCCCCATAATCCCCAAGGACTTCCAAAGCATTTTGTGACAGGCAGTTTGGTTCTTCCTTGAACATTTTCTCGTATAGGGGCATGATGAACCCCTCACAGATGAGTTTTTAGCTGGGCTTGTAGTTCTGAGCCCACAACATCTTGAATGCGACATAGACCGGGGTGGTGGCCCTATCCCATGCACACCCCAATTTGGGGAACTCTATCTTGGCCAAGATACAATCTATCAGGTATGAAGACATGAAGAATTCAGCCTTCTTCAAGGCCAGCCCGGGCTTAGCAGCACTTATCATTGAGGCCAGACTATCTGACAAGATAGTGGCCCAGTCAAACACTGTCCCCTGAAATGCCACATAGTGAATGATAGGGACCCACTGAATCTTGTATACTGTGCCATCGGGCATGCCGAAGATTCTGCACAGCATTAAAGCGATCAATCTGAAAGGGGCCCTCAGGTTCTGCACGTCATATTCATCATTTCCCTTCTTCCTCAAATGCTTCCCTCCCCTCAATAGCTTCTTGGCCATCTCGACGTTATCCATTTGGCCCAACCATTCGTCAGTCAGAGCTTGTTGGACACGGGGAAATCTGTAGGCTGCCGCAATATACGCGGGTTGAAACGAGGCGATAGCCATTTTCCCGCTATCGTTTATCACTCTCCCTTCAGCATCTGCATGTTGGAGTATCCACTCGATCACTTCAGCACAGGGGAACAGCTCAGGGCGGGTAGCGGCTCTAGTTATGCCTGAGGCTCTGATGTTAAGAAAGATTGGTGCTTCCTCTAGCAGCATATCTGGGATTTCTTGGTCCCGGATCATTCTGTAGATGTCTCCCCATCTGATTTCTGGGGGGACACCAGTAGTGCACCTAGTGTCCTGGAGCGAGGTTTCAATCTTGGGAGGGGCAGGCTTCTTCTCTGTCATCTTCGCCTTCTTCTTACCGGTTTTCGGCATCCTGATTTATCCCTGATAACATCCATATCAAAGTCATTATTTGAGCAACAGGCTGTAAAGTTTTAGCAGAGAGGAACATCGTTTTAATATCAATGAGATAAGTCAATGAAGCAAATATTTAGGAAGCAAAACATTATTTCAACATAAGACACAAATTGAAACATTTGAAGCTCTTAAAAGACGAGTCTGGGATAAGCTATGTTGCGGAAGCTATTGGTTTTCGGGCCGATAGGCGATTTGCGGAAGCGATTGGCTTCCGGTTCCGCCTTGCGGAAGGAGATGTCTTTCGTTATAGTTGCGGTTGGAGAGGTTGATGGCGGGGAGACGCGGGTTGACTCGATGAGGGCTTTGAATGCTATCGTCACGCGCGGCCACTCGCCGAGTTGCTCTATGGGATACTCTGGTCCGAGCGAAGGTGACGGCGCCGGGGATATGCTAACGGGGAGTGCAAGAGCGGCCATGGCTTCCGGTTTCGGCTCACGTGGCTTGAACATCCACGGGCTTCGGCTCGCGTGTAGGGGCTGAGGCTTATGGAAGGGCCCAGGGTTTTAAGTCCGGAGTTTACGGCCAGGGACCTGGAAAGCCCATGGGGTTTCGACAAATTCTCCAAAAAGAGGTGCGCGGCCCGGGGGTAAAACGGACAAGGTTAACGGCCTACACCAACCGCCTTGGCTTAATAAAATAAGTCATGCCAATGTTTAAATCGATGCCTATGACGTTTTGTATGACGGCTAAACATTCAACTGTATCTGACGGGTAAAACATAGCCCTTTACGGGTGTTTTGCCCGTCAAAACCCCACTAAGACCTGTTATTTTCCCACAAACGACAACCCAATGGCGAAAATCCGGGTTAGAATCTTACCTGGCACCGTGGGGATTGCTTGAGCAAGATGGCCGCGAGCACGGACGAGCGAGGTGAGCTGGAGCGATTTGCACGGTATCGCACGTCGTTGGCCGATTCACAAAACAATGGTGTATTGGTCGAGCCCCTACCGTATTTTATAAAGAATGGGCACGTGTGAGCCTTTAATTTGGTAGTTGGTGTGATTAAAACGAGGTTTAAATTCGTCGCGCGTAGCGGTCATGTCAAACGATCTCGGTTTTCGTGCAACCGTCATTCGCGGGGCCAGTTTGCGAATCGTATCCGCCGATGCGGAAGGGTTCAATGAAAGCTTCCAACGTTTCGGGGCTTAATTGCGGAAAGGAAACTCGAAGCCTCCCGTGAGAGACCGCCGCGTAGCGGAAAAGTAACGCCCAAAGCTTCCGCCCTTTCGGAACGATATAGCGAAAGCTCCCGGTGTTTTTCGGAAGGCTTTAGCGAAAGCTTCCGCGAACCAAAAAAGTATTCGAAGTCTTGTTGATTTTCGGGAAGGTTTTGGCGAAGGTTCCCGCTAGTTTCGGAAGGCTTTCGCTAAATCTCCTCGGGCGCTTTATACGAATAGCTCCCGCCGTTTCGGGAGCAGGGCTCATATTCTTTCGCGCATTCACCCGGGGTCGTTTCGGAGTCCTTTGCCGAGCGGTTTAAGCGATTGGCTTCCGCCGTTTCGGAAGGGTAGCCCGAAGGCTTCCGCGTTTCGGGAGCAAAGGCTGAAGGCCTCCGCGACAGCTTCTTGAGAAAATTCTAAGTCCTTTTCATAGTTTCGGAAGGAAATCGTGAATTCCTCCGCGGGACTTATGGGGATGGCTTCCGCTGTTTCGGAAGGGTTTCACCAAAACCTTCCGCAATTTTAACAAATCAATCCGACCTTTTCGGGCATTTTTCCTAAGTTCTTCCGCTGTTTCGATGCGTTTTTTCCAACTGTCCCCGCCGTTTCGGGAAGGGAACTCCAATTTCTCCGCGGACGGTTGTAAAATGTTCTAAGTGTTTTTCGGGAGACTAAGGCGAATGTGTCCCGCCATTTCGGGAGGAAATCCGGAACCTTTCCGCGGTTGCGGAAAGGAAACTCGAGTGAAAGGCTCCGCCGTTTCGAGAGCTAAGCCGTTTCAGAGCTTGAACCGTTCCGCAGAAGCAACGATCGAAAATTTTCCAAGTCTTTTTACTTCGGAAGAAGTTGATGAATTCCTTTGTGTTATTTCGGCAAGTTTATCCGAATGGCTTCCGCCGTTTCGGGAGACAGAGTTGAATCGTTCCGCCGTTTCGGGTGGCTTTGTTGAATTCCCCGCCGTTTCGGGAGAACAACTCGAGCCTTTCCGTGGTCGCGGAAGGCTTGAGCGAAAGCTTCCGTCGTTTCGGGTGGTCTTGCCCAATGGCTTCCGCAGATTTTGACAAAGAAAATCTAAGTCCTCCTTTCGGAAAGGTTGGACGTTCGACTCCCGCCGCTTCGGGACAATGTCCGAATTATTCCAAAACGTTTGGGGAAAAATCTAAGTTATCTTTTGGCTCATTGGGGAAAACATGGAAGGATTGACGGCAAGCTGTTCAGCAGGGAAGTAAAATTTTATGTTGAAAAAAAAAGCTGACGGCTGGGATGGCTTGTCAGGCAAATTTTCTATAAAAATAGAAGGAGGGGCCCCAACATGTTCAAAATTTTGGGGGGGGGGTTGCTGCAGCAACACTGGCGAGTCGCTGGCGAACACAGATCTCTGAAAAAAAATACCCTACATGGTCCGGAACCTTATTAAAACATCCATCTCGGGTGCACTACTCAGCTGAGCATTTTAGACTCATGCGGGGAAAGGAGCACTTTTCCTGCTAGCCGTTGGGGAAAGGGGAGCTTTGACCGAGGAATATTCACCACTCTCAGAGGGCCAGCATATGAGATTCATTTTAGGAGGGTCATCCCTCAAATGGTCACTACTGTCGGACTCCACAGGATTTGCAACACTTTCTCATGGACATTATTCTTCTTGTTCCTCATTCCCATGCTGCTGGCACCCTTTGGGATGCTTGTACTTTGGACAACTTAGCTGTTTGAGCCTTCCAGGGATATTTTCTTTTGGACAGATCTTTGATTTGGGCTCCTCAATCCATAATGTCCTTTTGTGTGAGTTAGAGGTTTTATTGATTTGATCAAACTTCACGCACGGAGAGGAGCCCATTTTGAGCTGGGCCTTTTGGACAGCCTTCTTGATTTTACATGTCCCTTTTTCTTTTGTCTCAGCCATGCTTTAATTGAGGCGAGAATCCCTGGAAAACAGACTCTTGGATGTAGGCCATTTTGGCTTTTAAATCTGCAGCATGGAGTCATCTCAATACCCTATGTCCTCGAGAGGTGCCACTTTCCACGGGTCCAACTTAGGTAACCTTCTTGAGATGCCTTTAAAGTGTGAGAGTGGGTGGAGCCCAACGATAGTAGTGAGGATGGCCATGGGTCTCTGCTATTGAACAGGATTAGTGTGACTAGAAGGGTAGGCTTTCCTCCTTTTTTAACATTTCAGCGAGAGCACAGCGGACCGGTTTTACCGAGCAAGGTTCCAGACTCATGGGTTGCGAGTTTTCTTTGATAGAGCTATCTTCAACGGGAAACTCAACAAAAAGGGGCCTTCAGAAAACAATGCTTATTGAAAAGTTCAAATAACAAAGAAAGAAACAACATGGCCGAAAAATAAAACAGCTAAAAGCGAAAGCGAAAAGACAGCTTTATTTATGTACAGGAAGTCTCGAGGAGACTATGCGAAATATCGTTTCAGAGCGAGGCCATTGAGCGGAAGGGCTACTTCCTCTCCCTCGAGATTTGTCAATTTATATGTGGATGGGCCTAATCTTGCAGAAATTTGGTACGGGCCTACCCATAGATGTTGAAATTTCGTATGCATTCCTTTGCCCTCATGATTATGGTCCCATTTCAAGACTAAGTCCCCGACTTCAAAATCCCTCTTGCCGGACTTCCTCTTATCGAACCATCTCTTAACTATGTCCTGGTGTTGATGGAATCGATCTTTAGCTTTGTGTCGGGCTTCTTCCAGTTGAAGCAGGGTGTTGATCCTGGATTGCAAGGCTTGATTACCAGAACCCCGAGAGGCTTGGGACAATTGCAAGGATGGCAGTAAGATGTTTGGGGGAAGTATGGCTTCTTTGCCATAGACGAGAGTGAAAGGGGAGACACCTAAAGCATTCTTCGGGGTTACTCTATCTGCCCATAAGGCGTTTGGGAGAGCCACATGCCAACTTCTCTGGTTTTCTACCACAGTTTTCTTGAGGATTCGAATCAGATTCTTGTTTGAGGATTCAGCTAATCCGTTTCCCTGAGGGTAGTAATTGGCTGAATAATGCAACTTAATTCCCCATTCATAAACAAATTCATTTATCTTGCAAGATGAAAAATAAGTAGCATTATCAAAAACAAGGGAAATCGGAACCCCAAACCTGGTTATGATGTTCTCTTTCAAGAAGCTGATAACTGCGTCTTCATTGATCTTGCGCAACGGGATGGCCTCCGTCCACCTGGTGAAGTAATCGGTAGCCGTCAGAATGTATCGGTGTTGCAATGAAGAATTTGGATTTATTTCTCCGATAACATCTATGCCCCATTGCTCAAAAGGTTCAGAGATGATGACCGGCTGCAATGGGCCTGCGGCCTTAGGTAACTTCCCAGCGCTTCTTTGACATACATCACAGTTTCGTGCGTATGTGTGGGCATCTCAAAACAGAGTGGGCCAGTAATAACCAGCTCTCAGTATCTTGTGTGCTGTCGTCTCTCCTGAATAATGGCCACCTGCGGGGCCATCATGCAATTCTTTGACAACTTTGTTTGCATCTTCCTTTTCCAAACACCTAAGAAGGACTCCATCATAATTCTTTCTAAAAAGAGTCCCATCAATGATTTGATAGGGTGCCGATTTCAAGCGGAGTGCCCTTCTTTGTTTAGAATTCCAGTGTTCGGGTAGATATCCCTGCTGCAAATAGTGTACTAGATCCCTATACCATGACTGGGGAGCTGTAAAGATATGGCATACCTCAACCGAATTGAGCTCAGCTTCATTTCTCCAATGGTGCTCTTCATCAGTCGAGTTTCCCGCCAGTAACTTGCATAAACCTTGTCCTTTGATGATTGTAGCCGGTTTAAATTCCAAATCATACTCCTGCAGCGCTGTGACCCAGTTCCCTCTCCTCTCTCCCAATTCCTTTTGAACGAAAAGGGATCTGACAGCTGGATGGGGAACTATGACTTTAGTTCTGTTCTTCAAAATGTAAGGCCTAAACTGCTTGACTGCTTTGAAGACCGCATAGGCATGCTTGTCCACCACGGGATAGTTCAGCTCAGCCCCCTGCAGACCAGTGCTCATAAACGAAATTGGGTATTCATCCCCCAACTCCACCTTTTGTGTGAGTACGGCCGCGAGAGAGTCATCCGAAGCGAATGTATACAAGATGAAATCTTTATCGAAATCTGGACTTCTTAAGGAAGGAGCTTTAGCTACAGCTGCCTTGATATCTCTAAATGCGTCCTTCTCCAAATCTGTCCACTTGAATTGTGTGCTTTGTTTAACCATCTGTTGCAATGGCTTAACGATTTGTGCAAAATCCGGAACAAATCTGCGGACAAAATTGATGGTGCCCATAAAAGATTGCATAGATTTTTTGTTGTGAGGCATTGGAATCTTATTAATAGCTTGGACTCTTTCCTGGTCGATAGACACTCCCCCTTTGGAGATGATATGACCTAAGAGCTTACCTTCGGGTACAGCAAACACGCTCTTCTTGGGATTCAAAGAAATACCATACTTCCGGCAACGATCAAAGATGTGCCTCAAATGAACAACATGATCTTCCCTTTTCTTCGAAAAGACTGTCACATCATCCAAGTAGACAACAACGCATTGCCCACCCAATCCTCGGAAGGCAATATCCATCGCCCTTTGGAATGCAGCTCCAGCATTTATCAGACCAAATGGCATTCTCCTGTAAGCGAAAGTTCCCCACTTAGTCCTGAAGGTAGTCTTGAGACGATCTTCTTCGGCTACTAACACTTGATTATAGCCAGAGAAACCATCGAGGAGAGAAAACAATTCAGATCCAGACACCATTTGTAGGATATGCTCCATTGAAGGCACGGGGTAGTTGTCTTTATCTGAGGCTTTGTTTAAATTTCTGAAATCTACACATAGCCTTATCTCTCCTGACTTCTTCCTTATGGGAACCAAGTTTGCAACCCATTCAGAATGCCGAACTTTGAAGATTATCTTAGCGTCCAGGAGCTTCTTTAATTCCTTTTGCATCAGCGGTTCTAGAGTAGGATGCATCCTCCTTAACTGCTGCTGAAATGGTTTGACACCCGCTTCTATTGGTATAACATACTGAATGATGCGGACGTCATATGTTTTCAGATCTTCATAGGTCCATGCAAAAACATCCTTGTACTGTTTAAACAACTTAATGAACCTATCTCTTTCTCTTGGTGAACAACATTTGCCAAGGTTGACAAATTTTGGTTCTGCCTCGGTACCCAAATTAACCGACTCATGTTGCATTGATGAGCTGTTAGTTTTGGTATTAGCTGGTCTTTTGAATTTATTTTGAAGATCAAAAAGCATTTCGAGGGACCTTACCCCTTTTGGCATGAAATTTCCTTTCTCCTCTTCCTTCTTCATCAAATCAGCATCATGTTCTTCTTCATCTATTGCAGCTCCTTGAAAACTGTCTTCGTTTGTCAGGAAGTTGATAATTTGCTCATCATCATCGAAGACTCTGAAATTCGTGATGTTATCGGGAATGGAAGGCCTGAAAATCAATTCAATAGAGCATTTATTATTTGACGGCACTAATCTAGAAGCAGACGTCGCTAATAAATCAGCAACAGAATTTTGCAATCTAGGAATTGATTTTATATTGAAAGCGTCAAAATGCATGATTAAATCCCATACCTCAGCCTGATAACCTTTCAAGTGAGGTGAGAGACAGTGAATGGTGTCCCTTACCTATCTGACAACTATCTCGGAGTCACCAAAAACCTTCAGGTACTTAACATTTAAGCCAATGGCCTTCTTTAAACCATGTACCAAAGCTTCATATTCAGCGGTATTATTAGTACAATCGAATTCTAATCTACAAGACAAAAAATACTTGTTCTTCTTTGGATCCATTAGAACACAACCGGCTCCGGATCCTTCCAGGGTTTTAGAACCATCAAAGTATAATGTCCAAAAGGTATCTTTAGATTCAACTAAGTTAGTTTCTTGGTGGTCTACGTTAGCAACTAAATTGACTATGTTACAATCAACATCATCAGTCCGAGAGAAATGAAGGAGATCGGACCGTTTATCTGATTCATGGCAAAAGGTTTCAGATTGATAGTTACCCGGATCCATTTCTAAGAAGTAATTTCCCAGAACCGAGGAAGAGAAAGCTACAGCCTCATTCTTTTCTTCTAGCTGGGTTACGTTTTGTTTCATATGAGGTTCCCTAAGAACTTTAATCTGATTCTGCCTGTTCTGATAAGGCAGCCATAGATGAGACCAATCGGTAGCAAAGTAGCCACTCAACTTGGTAGACCAATCCCTACTCAAAATCATCCCATAAGCTTCAGGGATATCGACCACCATTATGTCAATAAATTGACAGACTCTAGGGTCGGCTGACAGTCTAATTAGGACATCTTTCATCTCCCCTATAACCTTGACAGCAGTCCTGTCTAATTGAATGATTTGAGTTGGAGATGGTACGGGCTGCCCATTAATTTTCCTACAAATTGACAGTGGCATAACGTTTGAAGAAGCTCCAGAGTCTACCAGACAGTTGTGAACATTGTGATTAAAAATTTCAAATGTCAACAGAAATGGCAATGTTTGGGACTTGGATTTCCCTCCGATGCTAGCCTCGTTAATTTCAGGATTGTCTTGAGAATCTGTTAATGTAGCGCTGGGTTTTGGTTGTAAAACATGCAGTAGTTTGTCTCGTTGATGGGGCAAGCTACACATGTCAAATATTGATACGTTCGCTTTAACTTTCTTGATATCTTCGATAATATCATACCCTATATTGGGTTCATTCCCAATTCGAATGGACTAATCTGTTTTGTTCACGGTTTCCTTAGGTGGCTGAACTGTGTTGTCAGCGCTTGGCTGTTTGGCAGCTGTTTGGTTTGCTTTGGGCTGTGGAGGGATGATTGGTATATGCCTCCTAGGCGGATCTTTCGAAATTTTAGGCTTATGGGGAATGGTGACTGGTACAGGATCCGCAATTGGCCCCTTGCTGCGAGTGGCAACATTTATGGTGGAGGGAGAACTATCTATGGGATCCTGTTTTGCTAATTCAGTCATAGGTAACCAATCCCATAGCACCATAGTAGTGTCCGGGGTTGGTTCCTCAATCTCAGGACTCGCCTCCTCTGGAGAAATATCCTGGTCTGGGATCTGAGAATCTAACATTTGATTCATGACCAAGCTCATGGAATTGATCCATTGTGGGCAGCTCTTCTCCGAGTGTGGTTCTTGGTGAAAGGTGCAGAAATTATCCATCCCAATCTCATTCAAGTTTAAAACAGGGGCAGTGTTCATTGGTGGATGAGACTGTTCCCCGTCTTCCCTTCTTTTGTAGAATGGCTTGAAAGGTTTCCTAGATATACTAGCAGCCTTATCTTTCTCGAGATCTACGATTTTGTTAGATAATTTTTGCATCATTTTAACTACATTTTCCATATCCGTAGATGGTTCTTCCTTGCCTCTTGTGAGGAGCAAAGGTTTCTTGCTAGCTGCTGGTTTCGTTTCTACATCTAAGGCATGTTTAGCGATGCTATCAGCCTCTTCCTCTACCTTCCTAGCTTCTTCAAAATTTTCTATCAGGGTTGTCTTCTTGGATCGTTTTACAAACATTGCGATTGGACCTTCAAGAGCTGTTGTGTAGTATTCAATCAAAGACTCTTCTGCGGGTTTGTTAGCTTCACTAAAGTTATTTAACAGCGTTGTGAATCTTTGATTAAAGTCTTGAACCTTTTCCTTCTTCTCCATTCTCATGGATAAGAGTTCTTTCATAAGCGTGGCTACAGTCTTTTGGTTCCCGTACTTCTTAAGGAAACACTTTTCGAAATCATCCCAACTAGAGATTGAACTGGGTTGAAGGCTAAAGTACCAAGATGATACCTTGGGCTCGAATGTGTACGGAAACAACCTGCAGACTACGTCTTCATGTTGTACATTCAAAAGGTTCAGGGCTAAGTAAAAACTCTTGAGGTGATCCTCCGCCGTAATGGCTTTCCCTGGATCGTACTTAGGCAAGACCTTTTCTGGGTTTTTAGGGATATTATGGAATGGTCCATCTAGGTTCAGCGCTCCCCTTGCTCTCCAAGTAGGTACAGCCATGTTTGGGTTTGGATGCGGAGACCCTGGTGGAGAATTGTAGGGTGAATCCTGTGGAGTACTTTTGGGAGTGGTAATTTCTTCGAGATTTTCTTGGTCTGTCTTGTTAAGAGTGCCGGAGATTTCTTCCAGCGTTAGATTTACCAGTTCTTCAAAACTCTGAACAAGGATTGAATCACGGGTGTATTGCGGCTCCTTTCTGGGTGTAGTTTTCTTAGGGAGGAAGTTGACAGCGTTTAAACCACCTAGCTGTCTAACGTAAGATCTAGTATGTCTTCTCAAGTCCTCTATTTCTGCAAAAGGAACAGCGTACAAAGCTTCCTGAGGCTCAGGGTCAGAAATGAGGCGTTCTTGGTCTGTTAATCCAAGATCTGGGCTGTTTGAAAAGTTTTCTTCAAGCGGGTTTTCAGTGTTATCTATGACTGTGGAAGATTTTCCTCTATCAGCCATGCACTTCAGGCCCTCCTTCTAGCGCCAAAAACTGTTGATGCCTCGGATATCGTATCATAAATCAGAAAGGGATTCTCCCCGAGAGACGGTCCCAATTAGACTATCCCCCGTTTGGTGTAGGGAATCCGTCCGGTTAGCGGTTCCGGCAACCGTGGTTTTGGACTTTAAATCCGATTCTACCGGTTATGGCCCGATCCACCTTTCTTTTGGGTTTTATGTGTTTTGTATGAGATGCACATGCCTAAATTATACTTAATCTAAATGCAATTAAAACAGATCTAAGCCTAAAAAAGGGAATACGTCTATCTATCCCTGCAGGGGAACACGCTTGAGGGGAGAGCAATCAGCTGTAACAGATATCGTAAACAAAGAACAGATAGCTATTATTTCTCACAGTCGCAGCTACAGCAAGATGAAGATCTTGAGAAGATAGCTTCTCATTCAAAATGGAACGCATCTATTGCTCAGGAAAAAGGAGGAAAGGTAAAGGATAAGGAAACAGATCTAAAATGAAACCTAAAGAACGCATCTATTGCTCATGAACAGAAGAAAGCAAAATTATTTAATCTACACAACAAGAATAAAGAAACAGATCTAGATGCAACGAAACTGGAATTAAACTAAAAGATCCCTGCAAGGAGCAATTTCAAAGCATGAACAATGAGCCATACGAATTATCCTGAAGAAAGAACAGTTAGCCATTCGATCTAGAAGAGAAATCTACAGCAATGATAAAAGTATCAGCAGGTAGCTCCTGATTTAATATGAAACGCATTCATTATCCATGAAAATGGGAAAAATTCGTATGCACAGTAAGGAGCAAAAATCATTAATACAAAGAAGTAGTTCGGATGATAAGAATGATCTCACAATACAGAACTGCAGTCATTAGAATAGTCCAATATACAGCAATCCAACATTCCATGCAAAACGTCCATCTCCCGTGGCTTCTATTAGAAAATTCAATTTACAGACCCGATACAAGATAGCTCATATCGTTTGCCAAAATTTTCATTCCCTGCCAAAAGTCCTTTCAAATCTTTCCTACATGCTATTTATAGCTACAACTTTGCCCTTTGGGCTGACACCTAGCACGTTCCACCTGTCATTTACAGGGATTTCTAATACAATCGATAACCAAAAATGGCCACTTCCTTTACAAAAATATTTTGACAAAAAATAAGGACAGCTGTCCCATGGCTTACGCCTTACATATTCAAAATATACGTAACAGAAAACTTGTTAACATCAAAGCTTTCTCTGCTGGACACGTGTTTGGCTGCAGAGAGTGGCTCACTGAATTCAACCTCTTCATTCCTGTGTGCGAGCTTCTGCTGGCACAGGGTCGCCCAAGTTGATGGTCACTGATGCTGCCTGGGAAGAGGCCCTCGAATCCCCTGCTGATGCTGCTCCGGCTGTTGCTGCAGCTTTCCTGACCTCCTCCTCTATGTAGCTGTGCCACACACCTGTGTCCCTTATGATTATGTTTGCTGTAGCAGGAAACAGGATTTTCTGAGAAGTTACATTCTTCCCGAGCTCTATTTTAATGCTTTGTACTTCTGCTTCAGCAACTTGATATGTTTCCTTCAACAGATGATTGTGAAGTGTTGATGAACCGATGTAATGTTGGAGATCATCCATGGCCAGGACATCAATGCTTTTCACATATTCCATCTGGACGCCTAGCTCTTCTTTCAGTTGAGACAACCGCTGCTCCTTTTCCGGGAAGTCTTCTAGGGTCTGAGGGAAACTCAATGTGCAGTTGTCATGGACTCCTTTGAGCTTTTGGTATAGGTTGTTGATTCTATCTGTTGTCCTCTGCACACTGGCCATTAGCTTATTGGCACAGTTCCTACCAAACTCCAACAAGGCTATATCTTCATTAAAATCTTCCACGGCCTTAAAAGGAAGATGCGGGGGGAAACCTCCTTTCCCTTCCCTCCATGCCATCTGACTTATGACATTTGCCTTGACACGGGTATTCTTAGCTTTGAGCCTGTGGGCTTCCGTATTGACCTCTTTTAGCCTACCCATCATGGCCTTGAGTTTGCATACCTCGTCAGTGATTAGCTCTTGAGATCCATACACTTGCTGCAGGATATTGCATGACAGCTCGTGGAAGGGAGACATGTCCAAGGTTCTGCTCTCCGCTTGCTCTAAACGCTCAGCTAATGTCTGCTTGTCTGCTTCTAACTGGGAAGCCTTTTCTTCTGCTCCATTCTTCTCCGCTTCTGCAATCATTATCTGGAGTGCTAGCTGGTCCTTTTCCTCCTCCAGGTGACTGTACTTGTTTGACAGCTCCCTATGCTCAGCGTACAAGCAATTATATTTGTTTACTGCCAGGTCCCTTTGGGCTTGCTCATTAGCCACATTTTGTTGCAGGGTGCGTGCTCTCTTCTTTGTCAATATATTTTCTTTGACTATAACCCCTACATTGGCAAATGATGCCTGTGTTGTTGCTATAACTGCGGATGCCATGGCGATGGGATCTGCATCTGTGTTCTGCATGACAGCGACCTCTCGGTGAGTAACTATGTCATCATGGAAGGGACTTTTAATCCTCTCTTCTGATTGGACGACCATTGTTTTCCTTTTCTTTTCATAGACAAACTCATTCCATTTGGACACCGTACGCTTCCCAGATGGAGTGTATGGGACAATTGGTCGGTTTATGATGTCTATGTCTTCTTCCATAGGTGGGGTTCGGACTTCCTGAGCGGGGTCTGCTCCTTCCTTTTGGGTACCAGAGCCACCTGCTTGAGAGGTGTCTATCTCCATGTCTTGTACACCGGACCCACCTGCCTTGGTATCTTCCCTTGCCTTTAATTCTTCCTCCGCCTTCTTCCTTGCTTCAGCTTGCTCAGTCTCTGCTTCTTTATGCTTTTGGGCTTCTTCAGCCTCCTTCCGCAGTCTTTCATTTTCAGCGTCTTGTTACTTTCTTGCTTCCTCGGCTTCCTTTTGTAACCTTGCCTCTTCTCTTAATCTGAGCTCTTCTTGAGCTCGGGTATCCTTGGCTTCTTTCTCCTTTTGCTGGATGGTCTTCTGGGCTTTGGTTGAACTAGAGCTCGCTCCAGTACTTTGGCGACAGATCCGTAGCTCAGTCACGTTGCTGATGCCTCTGAATGCTTCCTCCTCGGCATCGGGGTAGTGGGAGTATTCGAAGTTAGCATAGTTCCCCTTGCAATGCTCGGCCACTTTACCTTTTCTGTCGTTTCTGTGGAAGATGACCTCGCCGAAGTGGAAGGCCTTCAACTCTTGAACAAATTCGTCGGCAGAGGCCACCCCCGAAAACTTGTCAGCACCTATGCAGAAAGGTAGGGGGGGAAAGGAAGCCTTGTGTAGCTTGTGGAGGAATGCTCCAATCCCATCCAAGAAGAGTTGTCTTACTGCTTCCTTGAGCACCACATAGTCTGTGGCGTACTGCGGCAATATGTATGGGGGCTTCGTTCCTCCGAACATTCTCAGGTAAGTACCTTGTTCTGAAAAGTAAAAGTCCCCATAATCCCCAAGGACTTCCAAAGCATTTTGTGACAGGCAGTTTGGTTCTTCCTTGAACATTTTCTCGTATAGGGGCATGATGAACCCCTCACAGATGAGTTTGTAGCTGGGCTTGTAGTTCTGAGCCCACAACATCTTGAATGCGACATAGACCGGGGTGGTGGCCCTATCCCATGCACACCCCAATTTGGGGAACTCTATCTTGGCCAAGATACAATCTATCAGGTATGAAGACATGAAGAATTCAGCCTTCTTCAAGGCCAGCCCGGGCTTAGCAGCACTTATCATTGAGGCCAGACTATCTAACAAGATAGTGGCCCAGTCAAACACTGTCCCCTGAAATGCCACATAGTGAATGATAGGGACCCACTGAATCTTGTATACTGTGCCATCGGGCATGCCGAAGATTCTGCACAGCATTAAAGCGATCAATCTGAAAGGGGCCCTCAGGTTCTGCACGTCATATTTATCATTTCCCTTCTTCCTCAAATGCTTCCCTCCCCTCAATAGCTTCTTGGCCATCTCGACGTTATCCATTTGGCCCAACCATTCGTCAGTCAGAGCTTGTTGGACACGGGGAAATCTGTAGGCTGCCGCAATATATGCGGGTTGAAACGAGGCGATAGCCATTTTCCCGCTATCGTTTATCACTCTCCCTTCAGCATCTGCATGTTGGAGTATCCACTCGATCACTTCAGCACAGGGGAACAGCTCAGGGCGGGTAGCGGCTCTAGTTATGCCTGATGCTCTGATGTTAAGATAGATTGGTGCTTCCTCTAGCAGCATATCTGGGATTTCTTGGTCCCGGATCATTCTGTAGATGTCTCCCCATCTGATTTCTGGGGGGACACCAGTAGTGCACCTAGTGTCCTGGAGCGAGGTTTCAATCTTGGGAGGGGCAGGCTTCTTCTCTGTCATCTTCGCCTTCTTCTTACCGATTTTCGGCATCCTGATTTATCCCTGATAACATCCATATCAAAGTCATTATTTGAGCAACAGGCTGTAAAGTTTTAGCAGAGAGGAACATCGTTTTAATATCAATGAGATAAGTCAATGAAGCAAATATTTAGGAAGCAAAACATTATTTCAACATAAGACACAAATTGAAACATTTGAAGCTCTTAAAAGACGAGTCTGGGATAAGCTATGTTGCGGAAGCTATTGGTTTTCGGGCCGATAGGCGATTTGCGGAAGCGATTGGCTTCCGGTTCCGCCTTGCGGAAGGAGATGTCTTTCGTTATAGTTGCGGTTGGAGAGGTTGATGGCGGGGAGACGCGGGTTGACTCGGTGAGGGCTTTGAATGCTATCATCACGCACGACCACTCGCCGAGTTGCTCTATGGGATACTCTGGTCCGAGCGAAGGTGACGGCGCCGGGGATATGCTAACGGGGAGTGCAAGAGCGGCCATGGCTTCCGGTTTCGGCTCACGTGGCTTGAACATCCACGGGCTTCGGCTCGCGTGTAGGGGCTGAGGCTTATGGAAGGGCCCAGGGTTTTAAGTCCGGAGTTTACGGCCAGGGACCTGGAAAGCCCATGGGGTTTCGACAAATTCTCCAAAAAGAGGTGCGCGGCCCGGGGGTAAAACGGACAAGGTTAACGGCCTACACCAACCGCCTTGGCTTAATAAAATAAGTCATGCCAATGTTTAAATCGGTGCCTATGACGTTTTGTATGACGGCTAAACATTCAACTGTATCTGACGGGTAAAACATAGCCCTTTACGGGTGTTTTGCCCGTCAAAACCCCACTAAGACCTGTTATTTTCCCACAAACGACAACCCAATGGCGAAAATCCAGGTTAGAATCTTACCTGGCACCGTGGGGATTGCTTGAGCAAGATGGCCGCAAGCACGGACGAGCGAGGTGAGCTGGAGCGATTTGCACGGTATCGCACGTTGTTGGCCGATTCACAAAACAATGGTGTATTGGTCGAGCCCCTACCGTATTTTATAAAGAATGGGCACGTGTGAGCCTTTAATTTGGTAGTTGGTGTGATTAAAACGAGGTTTAAATTCGCCGCGCGTAGCGGTCATGTCAAACGATCTCGGTTTTCGTGCAACCATCATTCGCGGGGCCAGTTTGCGAATCGTATCCGCCGATGCGGAAGGGTTCAATGAAAGCTTCCGACGTTTCGGGGCTTAATTGCGGAAAGGAAACTCGAAGCCTCCCGCGAGAGACCGCCGCGTAGCGGAAAAGTAACGCCCAAAGCTTCCGCCCTTTCGGAACGATATAGCGAAAGCTCCCGGTGTTTTTCGGAAGGCTTTAGCGAAAGCTTCCGCGAACCAAAAAAGTATTCGAAGTCTTGTTGATTTTCGGGAAGGTTTTGGCGAAGGTTCCCGCTAGTTTCGGAAGGCTTTCGCTAAATCTCCTCGGGCGCTTTATACGAATAGCTCCCGCCGTTTCGGGAGCAGGGCTCATATTCTTTCGTGCATTCACCCGGGGTCGTTTCGGAGTCCTTTGCCGAGCGGTTTAAGCGATTGGCTTCCGCCGTTTCGGAAGGGTAGCCCGAAGGCTTCCGCGTTTCGGGGGCAAAGGCTGAAGGCCTCCGCGACAGCTTCTTGAGAAAATTCTAAGTCCTTTTCATAGTTTCGGAAGGAAATCGTGAATTCCTCCGCGGGACTTATGGGGATGGCTTCCGCTGTTTCGGAAGGGTTTCACCAAAACCTTCCGCAATTTTAACAAATCAATCCGACCTTTTCGGGCATTTTTCCTAAGTTATTCCGCTGTTTCGAAGCGTTTTTTCCAACTGTCCCCGCCGTTTCGGGAAGGGAACTCCAATTTCTCCGCGGACAGTTGTAAAATGTTCTAAGTGTTTTTCGGGAGACTAAGGCGAATGTGTCCCGCCATTTCGGGAGGAAATCCGGAACCTTTCCGCGGTTGCGGAAAGGAAACTCGAGTGAAAGGCTCCGCCGTTTCGAGAGCTAAGCCGTTTCGGAGCTTGAACCGTTCCGCAGAAGCAACGATCGAAAATTTTCCAAGTCTTTTTACTTCGGAAGAAGTTGATGAATTCCTTTGTGTTATTTCGGCAAGTTTATCCGAATGGCTTCCGCCGTTTCGGGAGACAGAGTTGAATCGTTCCGCCGTTTCGGGTGGCTTTGTTGAATTCCCCGCCGTTTCGGGAGAACAACTCGAGCCTTTCCGTGGTCGCGGAAGGCTTGAGTGAAAGCTTCCGCCGTTTCGGGTGGTCCTGCCCAATGGCTTCCGCAGATTTTGACAAAGAAAATCTAAGTCCTCCTTTCAGAAAGGTTGGACGTTCGACTCCCGCCGCTTCGGGACAATGTCCGAATTATTCCAAAACGTTTGGGGAAAAATCTAAGTTATCTTTTGGCTCATTGGGGAAAACATGGAAGGATTGACGGCAAGCTGTTCAGCAGGGAAGTAAAATTTTATGTTGAAAAAAAAAGCTGACGGCTGGGATGGCTTGTCAGGAAAATTTTCTATAAAAATAGAAGGAGGGGCCCCAACATGTTCAAAATTTTGGGGGGGGGGTTGCTGCAGCAACACATGTATAGTCACACCCAAGTAGAATAGAGACAACAGAGTCACAAACTATCCCAAAGGGCATCGAAACAGTCACAACCTACTAGGAGAAGGATAACACAGTCATGGGCATCCCAAAGGGCATCCAAACAGTCACATCTTGCCAGGATAAAGCTAACACAATCATAGTCATACCAAAGGGAATCCAAACAATCATGACCCAATAGGAAGGTGTCACAACCCAACCTTAAAGGCTCCTAACAGTCATGGTTAAGCAAAGAGAGACCACAACTTAGTTAGAGGGTGGACCCACAGTCATGACCCAACCTAGGAAGGTTGTTAACACATTAAAAAAATATTTAACAACCCCAGAATAATTACACCCAGGATAACAGTCCAAAATCATTCTGTAAGGATGAACACGACCCACATAACTAGAAACAAAATGGTCACAGATCGGTCCAGTACAGTCACGACCTTCCTAGAGGTATCACGAGTAGCTCATGACTCAGTTAAAGGGGCAACATACAATCACATATCAACCTATTACAATCACGACTTGTTGGGAGAAGACAACCACAATCACGACCAGCCCAAAGGGGATCCAAAAACAGTAATGGCCAACCAAAAAGGAGATAGAAGCAAAAAAACCCAAAATATCCACTCAAAGAAACAGTAACCCTAGGCATCAATTACAAACGAACAACAACAAGTTCTAAAGCAGACAAGGATCATATCTAAACTTCTCTCATGTCAAGCTGCACACACTATAAATGGAGGAGTGAACTTAATTTATAATCTTAACAATCCTTCTAGAAGGGTCACTTAGACATTCCCAGGTTTTAGAATAGTTACCAAAATAAAACATAAAATAAAGTTAGGTTGACTTAGAATAGGGTACCTAAGGTCAAATGGTCATAAAAGAAAAAAACAATAAAAACAATAAGGTTAAGTCATCATAACAAAGGTGGTCATGGTACCACAAACAATAAGGATGCTAGGACCAATAGGAATATATAGGACCGTATGTCTACTAGAGGGGTCACAAAAAGGTGGTAAGGAAACCCCCTTACCCACAAGACCAAGATGTACCATAAAGTGGGGAAACAACCCTTTTACCCACATCACCAAGGTGTACCATCAAGGTGGGTAAACAACCCTTTTACCCACATGACCAAGGTGTACCATCAAGGTGGGTAAACAACCCTTTTACCCACAGGACCAACAAGACCAAGGAATTTAATCTTTTCTCTCTCAAGGCATATTGTCACGTGTATATTTTTATCATCACTGTAAAAGGAAGATCCAAACTCAGAAATCTCAACTCATAAACTTATTATTGTAAGATTTAGCAATTTTTTGATAGCATTTATGTATGTGCTCAAGTGCATTAATTTGTTTTTCGTCCAAGGTTTATGTAATACCCCAATTTTGACCCTTATGATATATTGGCTTTTAATGTAAATATTGTGCACATGCGATATATGGTTTCCTAGCGTGGAGCTCAAGGCCAAGGCCCTGCTAGTATATGCTCGGATTTTATTTAAAATATACAAGTATTTGATTTTTTCCATCCATGTGTTATTAAGCCATGGAACATTGTAAATTAATGTAAATATTAATATTGCAATAAAAATACCAAAACTGGCTATGGAAGCAACCAATGAGAAGGGGCCATGTGTATTCCAATAGGGAGTGGTGAGGGGGTTATGGGGTTGATCCATAGGCTTCCAAATGGCATCTTGTGAACCCATTTGACTTTCCTTGCTGACATTTAATTCAGTTGTAAGAAAGTTGTTGAGAAATCAGTCCATGGCTTCAATGGAGCATGGGCAGCCCAGAAATTCGTATGGCAGGTATGGGCTCTGTTTTTCTTGTATCACAAATCACCCTACCTCTTGGGAGTTGGTTCTTCCTTATTCCCATTCCATTGTTGAACATCCCCAGCATCAGTTTTCATCCATTACACATGCCTAGTAGTGAGAAAAACCATAAATCGCAACTGTGAATTAACCCACATTTTGAAGTGCCATAAATGCCTAGAATTTGATATTGATAGTGAAATCCAATGGGGGATCCATAGATATGAACCTTGGAGCGAAATTGAGAGTATTAGAGACCTCGAAATCCATTGGAAAAACCAGTTTTTATAGCCCAGAAATCCAATTACGGGATTGAGTTATCTAGCCAACGAAATGAGAAAATCCAAGTGTGAATGTTTGAACAGAGGATTGGATTGCTTGATAAAACCAGTGAAGGCTAGAATATCAAGGAATTAGCAGCTATACCTTTCTATGCCCACCCTGAAGAGCACTGGAGGGAAGGGGCGCCTGAGGGACTTTGTAGCAGAGAAGGGAACCTTCCTTGTGTTGGGTGTGGTAGGTATTGTGGGTGCCATCTCTGTTTGAGTTTAGTTGAGATGTATGTAGCTCTGTGGTTGATCTCACTAGCTTAGCATCCTCCTCATTGTCTCTTGCATGCTTGATAAACACAACCGTGTGTTTGTTACGGATAAAAATTCCTATGGCTGGGGGTAGACCACAATAGACAGTTGACTACCAGAAATTAACTCAATTCTCAATGCTATGCTATATAAATGAAAATGCTAAGATAATGAAGAATATAACCAACCTCGATCTGGATGTTCGGTGTAGATCCCCGTTGGAGCTTTCAATTCGTGCACTTGAACCTGCAAATTAGTCTTGACAACCAATATACAACAAGCACATATAGTATATGAAAGACATTAACATCATCAATAGCAATGGTCCATGATATCATAAGTAAATGCAACCCAATGTAATATAAAAAACATTCACAATATTAATGGACGAGAATATGAGTATTTCTATTAATACATAACAAGAAGTACAATGTGATACGACCTCTTGTCGGCAACCAATCTAAACCGAGAACTGGGTCTCTCCACTTGTGCCTCCACCACTTCAATCCTCCATGCAATGGAAAAATCAAACTATGATAGGAGTTTGGAAGGTGAACATAAGAGGTTCACAACAACAAGGATCAATGAGTGTAGACTCAAGATGCGACAAAAATCCACTAGAGTTATCTTTCTCCTCCCTACCATATGCAATATGTGCTCAATATATAGTCCTCCCAAAGGTAAGTGAAAGGACACATCGAGGCGTTTTGGGGCAAATGGAGGGCCAAAGGTCACCCTAAGACTGCTTTTTGGGAGTAAAAAGTCATTTATTAGTGATTTTTACCATTTTACTTGTCACCCATGGGCTATAGTGGTGCAACTCGCGGGTACGTAGACTAAAGTGGAACAACTAGCGTACAGGAAGAAAAATAGGGAAATAGTGTATCTGAAGGATATAAAGTGGATCTGAGTCAGTAAAATGGATCCTAAAGGCCAAAGAGTGTTGATGCTCACAAGGTGGAAAATTACGTTGTAACAGATGCCCCCTAATGTGTGAGGTCAGAGAATGGTGCTATGATGGCCGAAATACATTATAAATCTCAGAAGTGGAGTGATGGAGGCACAAGTGGAAGGATCAGCTCACTCATCATAATAAAATAGTATCTCTGAATACATGTCGGTATTTTACAACAATCTGATACAATGGCCATGAATAGGCAGTACATAATGAATATCTATCATAAGTGATCATAGACATGATCCCTCTACAGTAAGATATGGTCTCCTGCTGAAAAGGAAACAACTAGTGCAAACTGGAGGTACAAACTTCTGATATCTGAGAGGTGATATCTCAGAAGTAAAGTCATGATCATAAGTAGCACACTGAATGCCACTATCACCTGGGGTATTCTACACAAATCGTCTACGGTGCAAGTCCCATCAAGTGAATAAAGGAGTTGAGGTTGAACCTAATGTGACATCGTCTGATTACCGGTCAATGATGTATACCGTTAACAGACGTGAGATAACCCACCAATAATGAAAATGGGCATCAAGGCACAAAGTACAATCATCAAAGTGCAAATAGATGTGGTGGAGTCGAAAACTAAGATGAATCCATCGATCAGGGGACATTGATGTATTCCCAAAACTTTCGATGGCGAGAGAACCTACCACTAATGACTGCAAGCCTCAAGGTATTCAACCGAACTCTAAGCCTCAAGTTCCAGAATAAATGGGTTGAATTTGACGAAACGAGACTCGCTGGAAGGAGGTCATTAAGGCATCCCCCATCAACTAGCACGAGGTACCAGCTACACTGAAAGATTTGGAAGAACTCAGGTGAAACGGACTGACTCAATAAGGATGGTCGACATGCAATAGTCAAGAGATCTGAGGAGTGGCAGACTTTGGTTTCAGGAATTCCTTTGAACAAGAGCATGAGAAGATGGATAGACTCAGGCGGCATAGACTCGATATATATTGTGCGATGTAAGAGGCATCAACAAAGGGCTCCATAATGACTGGAAGCTTAACCAATCGGTGGAGTAAACTGAGAAACAAGTACAACTCCTAAGGTCCAACTATAGTCTCGACTCATAATGTATGGAGTGGAATGAATGCTCTGTTCAAAGGCGACACAACAGCTGCCAACTAGAAGTAGTAACCATAATCCCATCCGGCTTTTTGGAATATTTGATTTTTTTGGTCTTTTTCATATTTGGAAAAGCTTGACAAAGAATAAAATTGTTTATAGTACAACAATGGAGGGAACGAGTGTCAAATAGAGAGCAGACTAGTCCCAAGCAGTGGAACATAGCTATGATAAATGCAAGGAAGCATGTGCAGGATGTGGACACTCGGGGGGTGTTCCCTTGGGGTCAAAAGGTCATCAAATTACGAAGGGAAAATGGAAGCTCTGCAGGGCTCGACAGGGAAAAGTGCTTAGGAACCAGGATAACAACTGAGTAAGCGGGAGTTGGCACAGGGCTCAAGCGGCAAGTAGAATGATGCAATGCAATCACAACTTGATATAACTAGGGGAGTCCTTTTTCGTAAAGTTAGTCTCCTCACCCGAAAAAGTGTAAAACAATGAGAGAAGAACTCTTCTAGTCACGTATGACTAAAGTATACATTTTTCGTAATTAATCCACAAAGGTCCAGAAAAGGGGTAAACTTATACCTAAGTGAATATCGCTTCAAATATTTTAACGAGTTTGAAATGACAAGTATACTCGGCGATCTTGTTTGATTTGAAAAAGTCTAACAGGGGCTTAAAAAAGACTTTATAAAAATATTTTCCGTAAAGTTTTAACGAGCCCGAAAAAGTAAACTCGTGACCTCCTTATTGTTTTTAACGAGCTCAAAGGAGAGATGGAAGAATGCTCGTAATGGGAGAAGACGAGTGTCAGGGATATGCGAGACTAGTTCCAAGCGCATGGAACAAAGTTATGCATAATGCAAGGAACATGAGCAAGATAAGGACACTAAGGTGTCCGTGAATTCGGATGGCAAAAGGTTCAAATGCATCTTAACAACAGGGAGGCATAAACCTATATGCAAGGTTTCGAATATACCTGCCATGATCGAAGAAAATGTCGAAAAGGACCAGTAAACAAGTATAAGTCCAGCTAAGAATCCTGTCTCCAAGAAACATAAGTACCAAGATCATCTCTAAAACATACGTAAGGAAAAATCTGATACGAGTCACTGCAGCAGAAACATTTTCAACTTAACTATTGTTAACCTTAGACAACATGCAGGTAGAGCTAACCATTGAAGGTGCCATAGTACCAATACCTGAGGGATCAAAATGACCATCTTCAAAATGAAGAGCAAAGTTGAAGGATGTGAAAGAATCTGCAAGAGCAAATTCATCATCACGGGAGTTGGAAATTCTAGAAATAGAATCAAACTCTTCAGGAGCGCTGATTTGTGGATCTATAGGAGAGCTCAAAGACTCATTCGAATCAAACGTCAAACCAGAGCTGGACGAGACTGTGACTGGATCCAAATCCAAATGGGTGGAAGATTGTATTATAGGCTCATCTCGTTCAATAAGACCAAGGGTGGCAAAGGAATGAGATCTATGATAGGAATCCCCCCAAGGCTCGTCATTACCATGCATGGACGCTATAAAATCTTCATCTGAAGGTAGAGTATCATTGAGCCAACCATGTGAACAAGATGGGTCGACTGCACACGCAGGCAGCATAACAGGATCTTCTTCTCCTATCCGTGAAGAAGAGAGATCCTGTTCTGCAGTGGCTTGTTGAAAATTTGTAGAAGCAAGCTCTACTGCAGACAAGGGAATATCCACTCCAATGTGCGTAATGTCTCCAGACGGGGAATTCGTGGAAGGTAGATTCCACGGATCACTGAAATACGATGTCCAGAAAGGTATATTATTCAATGGAGGCGGTGCATTATCGGAAATGATTCCAATAAAAGCAATGGGTGAAGGGAAATCAAAAGATCTCATCAATGAGGGGTACAATCCTACACCCATGTTCCCAGTTGCCAGTTGAGAATCTGTAACTTGAGGGACCACTAATCTGATGGATGTTGTGGAAGAAGGACTAATGAAATCCAGCTGATCGATTTTCACAATCTTGCCTTCATGCGGAAAGCAAATAACTCTAAATACAGTAGATGCGACAGCTTTCATAGCGTACATCCAATTCCTACCCAGTAGAAGGTTGTAGTCGATGGGCGCATCAACCACCTTGACTTCAATAGGCACAGATTTACCTCCCAAGCAAACAACAAGGGAAGGGATAATCCCATGCGGCTTAAATGACCGAGTAGCAACACTAACCTCTGATTGGACCATATCCACGCATCCATAGCCACTAGTATTGGAGGAACATGTTGTAGTCTCATTAGGTCCATAACCAGTAGCGGGAGCATGCGAAGCCATGTTTTGATGATGAGGAAGGGGATCCTTCAACATAGCTGGGCTCTGTGCAATATGCTTCGATGCTTCTTCGATTCAAGGACACAAGTGAGTAAGATGGTCTTCCCCACAAAGTTTGCAAGGGAATTTCACCTTACGCCTAGGTTTACGGTACTCACCAGCATTTATGACTTCCCAAGGAGGGTTGGCATTCTCCTTACGAAGGGTATTGCGATTACTATTATTGTTCCCATTGTTTCCACCCTTATGGTTGTTTCTCCCCTTCTTCTTACCACCAGGCTGCTGGTTACCCGATGTGTTCGTTGATTGCACAATGTGTGCATCAGACGACGGGGTGGAAGTGGACAAGGTGTGAACCTGTCCGGGAGTAGACTGGTTAAGCGACAAATTTTGCATTTGATAAGCCACCAAATCTACAGGACGAGTACTTGCAGATCCCACAATGCCATCGACAGGCGGTCCAGGAACTGACTTGGGCTCATGTCATGTTCGCGGTGCGTCAGGAATAATGTCATACAAAATGCCAGGTTGAGAGTATAGTAAATCTAACTGTTGGACTTTTAAGATGGCTTGTTCCTTAGTCATAATATCGGACATCGAAACATCCTTAGAAATATATGGAAGTAAGGACTTGAGGAACCATTCCAACAGAAACTCTGGAGGAATGTTGGCTTTCACTAATCGCTTCCGTCGACGCCACTCTTGAACATGGTCAGAAATATGCGTGGCCTTATTCTGACGGAAGGTAGACAAAAGTTCAGTTGCAGTATTGTAGCGAACCGGTAACTAGAAATGATCCAAGAAAACCAAATAAATCTCATTGAAACCCCTATAAGTTCCCCAACGCAACTCAACATACCACTTCACAGCTGCCCCCGTGAGGGTGCGTTGAAATAGTCACAATCGAATGGAGTCGTGATTCAACGATTTGGATGAGCACCAAAGGTGAAAGGTAGTGACATGGTCACCCAGATCCTGACCACTCTTCCCTTCAAACTTAGGAATGTCCGAAGGGAACTTGGTAGGGACCGGAGGCCAATTAGGATCGTGACACACCGGATCATTCGTGAGCTTCGAAAGATCTAAAAGATTCAAACGTGCAAGGAACGGGAGTTGCGGTTGGAAAGCTTGATTATGAGCTCCCATAAAAGGTTGATTGTAAGGACCTGATGGATAAGGACCATAAGCTTGACCATGACCATAAAAATGCTGATTATACGGGTTTGACTGACCATAAGCTTGACCATGGCCATAAGGTTGATAACCTCCTCCGACCTGACCCATGTGAGGGTAAGCAGGTATATACGCATTTTGAGCACCATATTGAGGTGGGTTGTACTAATGGCCAGCACCGACTGTATTGTAGTAAGGGTTGCCACCATAATTATGGGGCATACATGTACTATTCGTAGCAGGAACTGTGTTGTAATGACCATGATGGTAAGGTGTGTTCCCACCCCCTACGTAAGCATTATTAGTAGCGTGAGAAGTCGTGTGGTGACCATAAGCATGAGATGTATTCCCAACCCCAACATTGGTGTTACTAGTAGCAGGAATGGTGGCATTGTGACCATGAGTATGAGGTATATTCCCACCTCCTACATTAGCATTGCTAGTAGCGTTGGCAGACGTAAAATTGTACGATATGTGTCCACCCCCGTGATTGGAAAGAATGTTAACATTCGCAAAAGTGATCCTCGGTTGACGGGTAGAGGCATGTGTAGTGTGTTGTGGATGGCGAGTCATGTTGCGAACAGTGTTCCTATTAGGTTGTGTAGTCCTAGGAGGCCTTCATCTTCCAACATTTTCATTATTAGGAGGAACGTGACCGGTCCCCATACTATGTGTTTGAGTGGAAAAAGTGGTGCCCCCGGTGAGGGTATTGCCCCCAGTGGGTGCAGTGTTGCTAACACCGGGACTAGTGCCAGCATGACTACCAAAAGCAGTGGAAGGATCAACTGTGTTGTAATTAGGCATACCAAAAGAGAATGTGGTAGGGTTGGTCGTAGGACCTGTGTCATCATGTAACTCTGGCATACCATAATGGAAACCATGTGGATCTAAAGGATCGAACGGGTCGTCCTCAGGTGGATCCAAACCAAACAAACTAGTTTGAGTCTCGGGTGGATCCGGACCAAACAAACTAGGTTGGGTCTCAAGTGGATCACCCCCTCACGCCTCTCGAGGGGTAGGGGTGTCTGAGGTGTGTTCGACTCTACCCGATGGACTCGTAGGGATTTCTCTCGTGCCAGAATGTGCAGTCATGGTGTCAATGACGTATGTTTCGTAAGAATCTAAAGACTCAAAGGGATCTCGCCAGTGTCGATGGCGTTTGTTTCGTAAGAATCCGAAGACTCGATAGTTGGTAAACCAGATAATCGACGAGATCAATGGCGTCCCCTCTTGACACCGCTTGAAAGCTCGATAGATGGTAAACCAGCCAACTAACGAGATCGGTGGAGAGCAGGACTCCATGCCACAATATCTCCGGAGAGACTATAAAATCAAAATGTCCCCTAACGACCACACTATCGATCAAAAACAGAAAATCAAGAGCACAGACCTAGAGAAACTACAACCAACAACAGACAAATAGAGTGGCTAAATGAGCTCCTGACACTAGAGCCAGTATGTCTCACCTAAGAAAGGATTGAGACTCCCAAACTATAGCCAGCGGTAACATAATCAGTTATAAAGGCTCCCAAGATTCACTGCGTGCAAAGGGCTGTAACCCTCGGCAACAAACAACTGTGTTGTCCAACCCCTATCTGACTTAGGACACAAACAGTATAACCACTGCAAGTACCCTATGCGATACCTAGGTAAGGCAATTATGGTCACCGCAGTATAACCAACGCTCAGGGGGACAGTCGCAGGTGGGATCCATCGTATGGGCAAGGTAGCTAAGCTCGAAACTCAAAAGGGTCAAATCCCCCAAGAGTCCCCAGATACGAACAAACCCTGTAAATATCTCCCACATTCAGCCAGTATTGGAGAGCTATCTCCGCAACTAACCTCCCGTGACCTCGTGCTTAACTCTGGTCTGAGTAGAGCTTCCTGAGAACACCGATGTATACCATGGATTTCACCACTCCCTGGTCAGACACAAAATGTTTCGTCTAGTAGTCTTGGATTGTTTACTCACAATGATCTATTCCAAGACTCTAAACCTATGCTAGTTGGTGTACCCTATAAATAAAAATCGTTCTAATCAATTTTAAGATTAAGCGTTAATTTTAATGGCTGTGGTTACTCAAAGGATATGGTCATGAAACTAGTGATGTATATGACTCAATAGTATGAAAAATCGTCAAACTCTAGACTCATCTATCCAATAAAAACAATGCCACTAGAATGGAAATCAATCCAACGGTTTCGAAATAAAAATGCAACTCTTTTATATTTTCAATGCATAAGCAGAACCTAAATGAAAGCACAAGCACTCAGATGCAAAATGCAGTACATAAAAGTAATTTTTTTTTGTATTTTCACTTATAAGCAAAAGGAAAATGCAAAACTATGTTTTTTGTATTTTTCAATATAATGAAATGAAAAATGCAAGCAAAATCTCACTATTTAGTTACAGAAATGCAAAGGAGATCACTCAGACAACCTAGCAGATCCCAAACAGTAAGACTCATCCAAGGTAATGAGCTAAAAAATTAAAAATGGGTAAAAACCTACAAGGCTCAAAACCAAGAGAAAAGAGGAGTTCTGGTCACGAACAAGGCTTGGAACAGTCAAGAACAAGGCCAAAGAAGACTCGGGAACACCCAAAACCAACCCAACAACAACCAAAGGCCATAAACCAATCACCCTCAGAGTTGTATGCCACTGTCGAAGGAATAATTGTGGGTACCCGCGGGCTACAGTGCAGACAGATGCGGGTAGACACGGGCATAACAAGGCTCACCCGCGTACAGGGAAAAGCAAATGAGCAGAAAAAGAGTCCAGTGGCTCAGAAAAAGGGTGTTTTCTATAGTGTATCCTAACGGCCAATGAATGACACATAGACTCAACACACAACAACTCTAAACAAGGACTAAAGCCTAAAAATCCCCAAAAATGGATGTTCTCCCTAGCGAAGTTGCCATTTTTGTTACGGAGAAAACTTCTTATGGCTTGGGGTAGAACACAACAGACAACTGACTATCAGAAATTAACTCAATTCTCAATGCTATGCTATATAAATGACAATGCTAAGATAATGAAGACTATAACCAACCTCGATCCGGACGTTCGGTGTAGATCCCCGTTGGAGCTTTCAATTCGTGCACTTGAACCTGCAAATTAGTCTTGACATCCAATATACAACAAGTGCATATAATACATGAAAGAATTAACATCATCAATAGCAATGGTCCATGATATCATAAGTAAATGCAACCCAATGTAATATAAACAACATTCACAACATTAATGGACGAGAATATGAGTATTTCTATTAATACATAACAAGAAGTACAATGTGATACGACCTCTTGTCGGCAACCAATCTGAACCGAAAACTGGGTCTCTCCACTTATGCCTCCACCACTTCAATCCTCCATGCAATGGAAAACTCAAACTATGATAGGAGTTTGGAAGGTGAACATAAGAGGTTCACAACAACAAGGATCAATGAGTGTAGACTCAAGATGCGGCAACAATCCACTATAGTTATCTTGCTCTCTCTTTCTCCTCCCTTCCATATGTCATATGTTCTCAATATATAGTCCTCCCAAAGGTAAGTGAAAGGACACATCGAGGCGTTTCGGGGCAAATGGAGGGCCAAAGGTCACCCTAAGACCGCTTTTTTGGGAGTAAAAAGTCATTTACTAGTGATTTTTACCATTTTACTTGTCACCCCGCGGGCTATAGTGGTGCAGCTCGCGGGTACGCAAGCTAAAGTGGAATAGCTAGCGTACAGGAAGAAAAATAGGGAATTAGTGTATCTGAAGGATATAAAGTGGATCCGAGTCAATAAAATGGATCCTAAAGGCCAAAGAGTGCTAATGCTCACAAGGTGGAAAATTACGTTGTAACAGCATTGGCTTAGCATGATCGTTCGTGTGAGATCATGGCTGTGAGTGAGCCTATCTAGTTCCTCCTTAGTGGATACACAACCCAACTCGGGGGTGATCTCTCAGCTGAAAGAATACAGGATGGACAGAGATCTATGGTTGGGTAGAACATTGCTCTCACATAGCCAGTTGTTGGATAGCTTCATCTTAAAGATAAGTATTCTCTGTGGTCTAAATTATGTGATCATTCTGTGTTCTTCTCTGAATGTTGTTTATTCATGTTAATGGAATGAAATGATTATCTTAATATGGTTGACCTGAAGTATGTGCTTAGCATGAGAATAGGATTGATTCTTTGCATGTTGATTAATGATCTGCTTGGTATAGGCATGCTGATGCATTCCAGTTTGTGTGTATGTTAATATGTTTTAATTATGTTGTATAAAACAATTATGCATTTTATTTTAATTGTACATTTCATTGTATGGTTGTAGGAGAGTTAGACACCCCCATAGCTCAACCATGTTCCCTCTGTGGGTCTGGATGACGGGAGGGGACGTGACAGTTTATAATTTTATAAAGCATGTAATTCTCTAGTTTTCATCAAGAATAAGGTCATACAGGTCAACTCTAAGCTATGACATTGCAATTTCCAAGTTTAATACAACTTTTGTTCTGGGAGTATGGTGTGGCACTAGTAGGGGTCCTAACGAATATATGATAAACCCACAATGCAGGATACAACTAGGTATGCCAATCCCTACCATAAGTAGCAATTGTAAGCTTAAGGATGGTAATCAATATTTTGTTAGTTGCTTCAGCTTTACCATTTCTTTTAGGGTGGGAATCTTGGTGCAAAAACAAACTCGTACCATAGGAATGATGACAAGGCCAAGTCACTTAGTAATTAGCAAGAAATCCAGTAGAAAGAAGCAAATTCTATCATAGTAGTTATGCCTTAACAATCTCATACCCTAGGATGGATATGTAGGTTTAATATATAAAAGATAGCATGACACTTGATATATATAGTCATGCATAGTTAATGAAGGTTTGGTTTAATGTTACACAAACTCATTCTATGCATATTTGAACATTGGACCTAAGTGTTGGAAGAGTCAATATAACCTTGGTCGAACAGTTCTTGCAATTCAATATCAACCCTAGCATGTTTGAAATTATGCTCATAAATTTTATTTAATGATGTTGCTTTCATAAACTAGTGATACAATATGATGGTTGTGGCTCCCAATTATGTTGTATGAGATCTTAAATACCTAATAGACACACATGGAGGTAAAATCTATTTTGGCATTAATAAAGATAATACCTATGTGTGGTCTTACACAATGGATTAGGATAAGTTCAAGGTTTTTCTATTTCCATTTTACCTCATTGGGAAAGCATTGGAAAAGGGGGTTTTCTCATGGTTGGAGGTTTAAAAATCGCACTTGGAATTAAACATTATCTACATTTTTTTAGAGGTATTGCAACACCCTTGGAGCTGAATCAAGGAAAAACAAATAGTGCCTCGAGAAAAAGTGCAAAGAATGTAAAATGAGATGGAGTCTAGTTATGATTCAAACCTTGATACCACCACAGAAATACCACCCAATGATAAATCATAGTTGTAAGAACCCACCCAAAGTTTCTTACCTCCACTATTGGGGAGGATGATTTCAAACAATGTTTCTTTTTCTATACATTGAGACAATGTGCAACAATTGTTTAAAGTTTTCTCCAAGGAGACAATCCCAAAAAGAAGCCTAAGATTATGAATTCTCTTTGTCAGGACATACCTTCTATTCAACCAAGGCCACTGAGTGCTAATCCTACACATTCCATGACTCTTTTAGGCTCCACATTTGACATCCTACAATATTGCAAGAAGGTGCAAGATGTGATTTGTACATGGAATTGGTTTATTTTGCAAACAAGAAAAAGTTGTCTTCTATAGAGGAGACTCAAAAATCCTTCCAAGAGATTGAAAAGCATAAACATGTAAATTACAACATCAGTAGTATGGCCATTTACACAAAATTATAAGAGCAGTAATAGATCTATCTAACAATACAAAAGAACAAGTCTTATTAATTAACAAATCAAATAACAAAATAACTATGTTGTATAGTATAGTGGGCTTCATAACCAACATGCCAAAGTATCCTCAAGCAGTCAAAGACAGCCAACACAGCAAAATCACAGAACAAACATGACAAAATCACATCTGATGACTTACATGATGGGAATAACCTTCCTTAATGTACTCAGATTTTAACTTTCAGATCAAATCTTGCTTCTCAGAGACAAGTCAATAACTGGAAAAAACAGGCCCTTATTCAAGGGCATAAACATACCTGAGAGAGAGAGACCATAAATGTTGATAAAAAGGACATACAAGTACGGTAGAAGAACCAACCACTCAAAGAAGTACGACATAGTCAAGATCATGGGAAAAAAATCAATGAGCACACCAAGTATCCCTCAAAACAGTCAACGCAACAAAGAACGCAGCCACACCAAGCAGTAGTATGGAATCGCACGCGTGAAGGAGTGAGAACCAAAATTGCTATAGAAACCATCATAAAGGACAGTGCTAAGTAAGGATAGGTTGGGTGTTTCTTGTAGATCCAAAAAACAAATAACGCTCAAACAGAGACAACCTTAAAAACCCTTGACGTCATAAACAAGTGTTCCTAAAAACCCTAGATCAACCGTGCCAAAACAGAGCTCAAAGTTCCATAAATACATCGCTCTCAACAAAGGCTATACTAGTTCTTATAGCCTCTTAAAGACCTCCTAGAAGGTCCTAAGTGATGTTATGTATTCTCTTACGATTAGGATAGGCCCGACGTCATCAATTTATAAGTCAAATCAAAGTGGCAAGTAACCGAATTAAGGAGGGAAAATAGATAAATGAAGGGTCAACGAAAAAGCTAACTGCAAGAGGGATAACCACATGTCAACACACAAACATGGCTAACCAAAAACATAACAGAACAAGTGGTATAACCACAAAGTCAACATAACATAACAAGTGGGGTAACCATAAACATAACATAACAAGTGGGATAACCACAAAGTCAACATAACATAACAAGTAGGCTAACCACAAAGTCAACATAACATAACAAGTGGGATAACCACAAATTCAACATAACATAAGAAGACTCTCTCTCAAAGATATGTCGTCCACATATGTTCCATGCAACAACTGAAAGTTATCATCACTGTATTGGAAGGGTTCAACCTGGAAGATGTGATCCTCTCATCCTCATTATGGTTATGCCAGAATTTGACTTTCAAAATACCCAACCAAGGGGAAACCAAACATGGAAGCACACTTGCAACAACAAACTTAGTGAATCAATATAGCACATCTCTAACATTAAAACATAATTTTCATCTCTTTCAACTACTAAATTAAAACATAATTTCATCTCTTTCAACTTTAACACTCCAAAGAGGTCCCTGTGTTAAAGTTGAAACATACAGTAACAATATCATGTAAGTGAGAGCAGTAGTAGTGTGGCTATTTAGACAAAATTATAACAACAGTAATAGATCTAAGTCACAATACAAAAGAAGAAATCTTTTTTCTTAGCAAATCAAATAACAAGACAACAAATATAGAAAAGGAGAAAGAACAAAAAATGAACCTTACTCCTATATTTCAGAAAAACACCCAACCAAGGGAAAACAAAACATGGAATCCTAGGTCAAATCAAGCACAAAAAAATCCCAATACACTTGCACCAACAAACGTGAACCAAGATAGCACAACTGTAACATTAAAACATAATTTTCATCTCTTTCATCTACTCCATTAAAACGTAATGTTCATCTCTTTCAACCTTAATACTCCCAAGTGCCAATAGGTCATTGTGTTAAAGTTGTAAGAGATGAAAATTATGTTTTGGAATGAAGAACCCATGAATGAAGTGTTACATTGATGAAGAATGTGGGAACCTTAGTGTTTATATATACAAATTCGTTAGAGGCACCTAAAAAATTAGAAACCAATAACAAGGAATCATACTACCACCTACCAAGACATACCATGCTGCAAGACTACCATTAAATATTTTATGTGCCATTAAACAACAAAAAACATAGCAAAATTGCAAAACAAACAAGACAAAATCACATCTGATGACTTACTTGATAGGAAGAACCTTCCTTAATGTACTTAGATTTTAACTTTCAAATCAAATCTTGCCTCTCAGAGGCAAGTCAATAACTAGAACAAACTGGCCCTTAGTCAAGGGCATAAACATACCTGAGAGAGAGAGAGACCATACAGGTTACTAAGAAGGACATACAAGTACAATAGAAGAACTAACCACTCAAAAAGGTATGGCACGGTCAATATCAGCCCAAAAAAATCAACCAACACACCAAGTATCCCTCAAAATAGTTAAAGACTATCAATGCAACAAAAAACGTAGCCACAAAGAGCAACAGTATGGACTCGCACATGTGAAGGAGGGAGAACCAAAATTACTGTAGAAACCCTCATAAAGGACAATGCTAAGTAAGGACAGGTTTAGTGTTGCAAGTAGACCCAAGCTCAAGCAGAGACAACCTTCAAACCCTTGACGTCATAAACAAGTGTGCCTGAAAACCCTAGATCAACCATGCCAAAACATAGCTCAAAGTGACATAAAGTCATCGCTCTCAACAAAGGCTATATTAGTTCTTATAGCCTCTCAAAGACCTCCTAGAAGGTCCTTCTAAGTGATGTTAGGGATTCCATTAAAATTAGGCCAGGCATGCCGTCATCAATTTATAGTGAAATCAAAGTGGTATGTAACCAACTTAAGGAGGGTGACTAACTAAAAGAAGGGTCAACGAAAAAGCTAACCGCAAGAGGGCTAACCACAAGTCAACATAACATAACAAGTGGGGTAACCATAAACATAGCATAACAAGTGGGGTAACCATAAACATAGCATAACAAGTGGGCTAACCACAAAGTCAACATAACACAACAAGTTGGCTAACCACAAATTCAACATAACATAACAAGATTCTCTCTCAAAGATAGGTGGTCCACATATGTGCCATGCGACAACTGAAAGTTTATCATCATTGTATAGGAAGGGTTCAACTTGGAAGATGTGATCCTCTTGCAAAAAATTTGCAATACATTTGCACCAACAAACTTAGTGAATCAATATAGCACAACTGTAACATTAAAACATTATTTTCATCTCTTTCAACTACTACATTAAAACATAATTTTCATCTCTTTCAACTTTAACATTCCGAAGAGGTCCCTATGTTAAAGTTGAAACATACAGTAACAATAACATGTAAATGACAACACTAGTAATATGGATATTTAGACAAAATTATAACAGCAGTAATAGACGTAAGTCATAAGTAAAAAGAACAAATCTTTTTACTTAACAAATCAAATAACAAGATAACAAATATAGAAAAGGAGAACGAACAACAAACGAACCTTAATCCTATATTTCAAAAAAACACCCAAACAAGGGGAAACCAAACATGGAAGCCTAGGCCTAATCAAGAACAAAAAATTCCCAATACACTTGGACCAACAAACTTAGTGAACCAAGATAGCACAATTGTAACTTTAAAACATAATTTTCTTCTCTTTCAACTACTACATTAAAACATAATTTTCATCTCTTTCAACTTTAACACTCCCAAGAGGTCACTATGTTAAAGTTGAAACATACAGTAACAATAACGTGCAAATGACAACACCACCTGAAAAATTAGAAACAAATAACAAGGAATCATACTACCACCTACCAAGACATACCATTCTTCAAGACTACCATTAAATCTTGTATGTGCCATTAGACAACAAACAACGCAACAAAATCGCAGAACAAACATGTCAAAATCATATTTGATGACTTACCTGATGTGAAGAACCTTTGTTTTTCTCAGATTTTAACTTTCATATCAAATCTTGCCTCTCAGAGGCAAGTAAATAACTAGAACAAATTGGCCCTTAGTCAAGGGCACAAGCATAACTGAGAGAGAGAGACCGTAAATGCTGATAAAAAGGGCATACATGTGCAACAAAAGAACCAACCACTCAAAGAGGTATGGAACATTCAAAATCATCCCCAAAAAATTAACCAATGTGCCAAGTATCCCTCAAAACAGTCAAAGACAGGCAACGCAACAAAAATGCAGCCACATCAAGCAACAATATGACTCGCACGTGTGGAGGGAGAACCAAAATTGCTATAGAAACCCTCAAGAAGGACAATGCTAAGTAAGGACAGGTTGGGTGTTGCAAGTATATACAAAACCAAATAATGCTCAAGTAGAGACAACCTTCAAACCCTTGACGTCATAAACATGTGTTCCTGAAAACCCTAGATTAGCCATGCCAAAACAGAGCTCAAATTGCCATATAGACATCGCTCTAGAAAAAAATCCATACTAATTCTTATAGCCTCTCAAAGACCTCCTAGAAGGTCCTTCTAAGTGACGTTAGGGCTTCCATTAAAATTAGTCCAGGCATGACGTCATCACTTTATAAGTGAAATCAAACTGGTAAGTAACCAACTTAAATAGGGTGCATATCTAAAAGAAGGGTCAACAAAAAAGCTAACCACAAGTCAACACACAAACATGGCTAACCACAAACATAACATAACAAGCGGCCTAAACACAAAGTCAACATAACTTAACAAGTGGGCTATCCACAAACATAACATAACAAGTGGGCTAAACACAAAGTCATAAATATAAAAGTCAACTTAACATAAGAAGTTGGCTAACCACAAATTCAACATAACATAACAAGACTCTCTCTCAAAGATATGTGGTCCACATATGTGCCATGCGACAACTAAAATTTTATCATCATTGTATAGGAAGGGTTCAACCTGGATCCTCTCATCCTCATTTAGGATCTGCCAGAATCTGACTTAAGGGCATAAACCTAGATTGTAGAATCAAAATGCAAGAAAACATACTCCGTAACTTAAGCAATGATAATTCAAACAAAAAACCAACCAATTTCTTAATGCAATGTTTAATATCACTACAAATCTCTCATGAGGTATAAACATTTAAATAAGAAAAATGTGTATGGCATTGACAAGAAAAAGGACCAACATGTTCCATAAGCCCAAGTACAATCATTTATTTTCTCGATTTATTTCTCTTTTGGAATATGTAATTAGAAAGGATGTTAGATGTGCCTTATTCCCCTTCAACTGTTGTGGTATCTGTATGTCTCGTTAACGACCTGGCACTACGTCGAGGTTGTTGCAAGGGGGGCGGGAAAACAACTGTAATAAGAAAGAAATGTCAAATTGGTATTTTTAGTTATTATTATTACTAATGTTCTATATAAATAATAAGTGCAGGAGATTTTTCTTTACCTGCTTCAGTAGCGGAAGCAAGCTGAGTAGTTTCGAATGTGGAAATATGTTCCTCATCTTGTCTACACTCATCCGCTACATCCTTTGTAATTGAAAGAAGAAAGGGTATAATTCATACACCATTCGCAATTAAATATTTGTAATTGCAATACATACTACATTTTTTTGAACACATGAAATACCTCCAATACCAAGTTGAGCACCGCTTTCAAGTGGCACTCCACCGTCACTAGGATCATTTGTTGATCCAGTACTTGGGTCATTTATATTTAGATTGCTTTCCTGGTTAAATGAAACAAGCACATTAATTTATGGCCAAAAAAATTAACCAATATTAGATTGTGCAAATAATAAATTATAAATCCTCCTCATTACTTTTATTTACATGAGAGCTAGGTTGGGTGCCAGAAGGCTGCGTTTACCCCGAGCTTCTCCTATGTTCAACCAATGATTTATAACAGTGGTAGTAGGCATGCCTGAGTTCTTCCTACGTAAGAACCTCTTTGAATTCTGCACCCTGTAATTATGTATAACGACATGAATTTTGCTTCTTTTGAGATATTAAATTAAAATTGCTAACAATTTATAAGTTGGATGCAAATTATTTTATTCTATACTTACAAATTGTGCAGCCACTTTCGAGAAACCACCCGAGCCAAGTTTAAGCTGCCCATGTTTATATATCCTAGCCTCGGTGGGTTTGGATGTATCTGGGAACCTATACTCAAAAGATTCAAATACTTTGTTAGTTTTCGCAATGATGATAAAGCATCATAAATGCATTATTAAAAGAGCCTCATACCTTCTTGGTCTGGGTGGTGTCTTGCCTTCTTTTCGAAGCACCTTTTCTTGTGCATCACTCACGAGAGCCTTCCACTTAATCTATGATATCGGTGGAGGGAGCTCATATTTAGGGTCGTCTTTTAGATGAACTCTATATTGGTCATGAAGATATCTTAAATATAATCTCGCCTTTGTGGAAACTCCAACTTTGTTGAAGGTACCATCACCGAACAATCCAACCAACTTGTTCATAAATTCATCCTTTAATTTGGAACATTGGGAATTCCAGCTTGTTCATATGGTGGGCACAAATATATCTTAGGCGAGATCATCCACGGGTCCATAAAATACATCATTTCTTGGAAAACGATATTGTCATTAGTTTGAAATAATTGATAATTATATGTAAATTTCAATTGGATTATACATAATATTAAAATTACATATTAAATACTTGTAAGCTTATTGGTTTTCATGGGTATTTGGTTATTGTCTACCAAAAATGAAACCTTTAATTTTTCCGTGCTAGTGACATAGGTAGCTCCAAGAAAGCTTCCTTCACAATTTGGCATGGCATCAGGATTTGCATCCACTGCATTGTGTGTTGATCCTGATGTGTGTTGTGTAAACCAAGGTGTACTACTAGTGGCATCAGGTATAGGGAGTGTGTCAGTGGGAGTGACTGGAATTACAGGCGTGCTAGGCGCAAGAAAATCAGTGGCTTTGCTACCTACAATGAACCCACTAGTCCTTGCACTGTAAGGATCACCCTGCGCCTCCAAAAACACCTATAAAACACAAAGATTTGTTATGAAGTGATAGTATAATTATAATAATAAATAATTAAAAAAATAAATGGGATAATTGAATATGTTGCTTACCCCAAGCTCACGAATCTCACGCGTCAAGGTATCCATTCTATCTCTTATGTCTTGTGTCTTTTCCTGATTCAATATTAAAGAAGTGAATTCCCTGTTTTTTTATTTAAAGCTTCTTTACTGTGTGCATAGGGTCTATCGAAAAAGAAATCATCTTCACTTGGTACTTCCTCAGTAGCATCTGTGGACTTCTCTTATGCTAGTGCCTTCCCCCTGTCGCCATGTTGATCAACATGGAAGCATACATAATAATGCACATATTGCATCCACCATTCCACACAAATTGGTTATGAGTACATTCACAAATATTCATATTAATTCAAAATACAAACAACTTTGGATCTATAATGAATGAAAGTTAAACCAACTATGTCTCAACTATAACAAAACTAGATTTTTTCAAGAACCATGAATTATTCTGATGATGATTTTACTGACATAATGCATGGCAACATTTTATAGTAACGTTGAATATAATATATAAGAGTTGTTTCTTATAGGTTGGGTGAAATAGTATGCATACTGCCGTATATATTTGATTCAAATTGTAGTCAATCAACAACTCTTTCCCTACAACTATTGATTTTATTGCACGTATGAATACACGGTTTCCTTCACGCTCCTCAAATATGCAATTGGGTTACTTAATTGTTGTCGCGGTTCATGTACTATTTATAAACCCTGCAATATTCCCCGTTGCTTTTGGCCTTCCGTCAATATACATTGATACACCTTTGTTCTGGTCATTGTCTTTTAGTTGTATATAATTTGCAGCTACGCCATATCTTCACATACTTTTTTTATATTGGAATAGGCATATCCAATCTATGTAGTTGTAATAGGGTCCGACATACTCCATCAATTCAATTAATCCACTACCTTGGACCTTTATTCTAACCATGGAAAATAACCCCAAACCATGCAATGACGATGGAGCAATGTGATATATCCTTCCATCGACGCAAAAATCAATGTTTATTTGAGGAAGATCTCTTGGGACCCATCGTTTCACTAGATGCCTGTACCTCAAGGGCACCTCAATGTCGCATATGCTCTCATCACCATAAGAACATGATCCCCCTTTAGCAAGAAAATATTTGAATCGTCTATTGAATTTTCTTTTGATCTTTTTAGCTCTAGTATATCTCCACTCGTTAGACATACTAGATGTCCCACTTTCCTCTATTATACCTGAAATTCCCTCACTCGACGAGGATAGATCTGACAAGTACTTTTTTGGTTGTACATCCTATATTAACATTACATCGAGTGAGAGAAAAAGTTAGCGAGTGTCATAATGTCGGTTGCGACAAAACATCTTTAGGAAACCACATGGACATAATTCAAAAAATAAATGAACATCATCTTTAAGGTTATTTCACCTCTAAATAACCTCTGAAGATGATGCATCATCTTTATAAGTTTTTGCATCATCTTCAATGTAATTTGGCCAAACAAGAATCATAATTCTCAAATTACAAATATTTCTATAATTCCATGTGAAGGATCTTTCCATAACCAACCCTAGAGTGGGAATTTTCTCAAAACTATCCCACTTTTTTATTTTTAAGTGATACGATTTTATACATGTCATAAGGTTGACCTCAATCCATAGTTAGCTTCATCCCTCCTACCTGCATACCCATGATAATACCATGTTTAAAATTAGATAGGCTAAGTATTAGACATAAGGCTAGTCCTAAGCCAATGTGATTCTCTAATGCTAGGCTACATATCCTTATTATTACATCCCTTAACCTTTTGTTGAAATAGTGTAGGGAACCCAATATCTATATTTCCATCTCGAGAATTGTGTAGGCTAGGCAATGAACTGATAAACAACATCAATTGAGATTCTTCAAATTAAATTTCAACAATTTGCATTAACGTACGTTCCTTTTTCTAAAGAGCTAATGCTAGGAAAATATTGTTGTTTGGTGCCTTTGCTAATGCATGTACTAGATATTTATTCCCCTAACTTATTTTCCAATGTTTCCCAACCTATTTTATGACCTCTCTCCTTGTAAATTGACACCAATATACACCCTTATTTTTTTTGTTCTCTCTCTTTTCTTGTGTGAAAATGGGCTTGCAAATTTGGGCTTGACACACCTCCAAATATTAATGTATTGGACAAAACCTTTCCTAATTTGACCAACTATTTTCCTTTTTACAAAATATAAATTGCATCAACATATATTTCAGTTATGTGCAACCAAATACATAGGACAATCCAAGAAAATAAACAGCTAGTAAATTAATTTGGAGGAAATAATGTTTCCAGTCTTAAGGACACGATTCCCAACATATCTCAGATATGAAAACAAATTATAAACTACATATTTGTTAAAATCACAAATCTTGCTTTCCTATCTTCTATTTACTAATCAAACCATTGTATAAAATACATTCATTCTTATGTTAAACCATGATATGTAAGTACCACTAGAAACTTTTATCAGTTCCATGCATTAAAAAAATAAAAATTGTAACAGTAATTTGATCGAATGCACTACAATCTACAAATGATTGTGCTATGATCTCATCATGTTTGTTCCCCCAAATGGTCATAATGTCTATTTCCGTCCATTTTCATCAAGCTTGGAATTTCAAGTTCATCATGCCTATCAAATGAATTTTACTATGATTTCACTATATTCACCTCTCTGAATGGTATGGGGCCACTCTCATAGTAGGTGAGGCCACCCTCATAGTAGGTGAAGTGACCCTCATAGTAAAGGATTGTGCAACATCCACATATCAACAAATGAACCTTAACATTAAAATATCTACATTGGAAATTAAAGTTTTATAACTAATATAGGAAAAATAGGTAGGCGTAGTTGTGTACTTAATTCCAAGAGTGATAAGGAACTTTGCACAGTTGTAATGTCCCCATCCAAATAAATTTCATGAAGGAAAAATATCCACCAATCTACTAGTTCCCTAGGTTGGGGTGGAAACATTTCACAAACATTTAAACTTGGAATAAGGGAGCTACAAGATCCCAAATGAACCTTAGATTGGAAAATACACATTAAAGGGGATAAATAAATAATAATAAAGGAAAAATAAGGTGGCATTTGGTCATGAGGGTGCATAGGTGGTGTGGGACCCACACATGGAAAGATTCTCTATTCCACATGGAATCCTTCTCTCACCCATTCGAATCCAAGGTGGAGTATAACGTTCTTGGAGGAGTTGGAGATGCATTATTCATGGCATGAATCTAGGAAGGTTGAACTGGAGTGGAAGAGTAACTCCCATGGAAGAGGAAGAGGTATCATAGAAGAATTGTGACACTTGGAGCTAGATTCCCTAGTTTCTATGATACATATGACAAATTCATACCTGATTGCTAACATATGACACATATGACATGTCAGGGATAAAAATAGCCACCAAGAGGGCCCACAAGGGGAGTTATGGTCATCCAATATTCCCCCATTTGAATTGATGGAAGAGGAATGCTAGAAAGAGAGGAACAAGTGCCATTCATGAAAATCTCTCCCTAACTCGAATTGGGAGAAGAATCTTGGAGGGAATTCGAGGTATGGAGGCCATTGGAGGTTAATAAAATATGGGTAGGATTAAGGAGAGCATCTTTTGATCATTTCTCATTTGGCATATTTGGAGAGCTTAGCTTGTCCTTGCACGGTGGATGTTCATCCTCCCTACCTTAGAACCAATTTCATGGGTGCAAGATTCTTATTCAAGTTGGTTGATGGAGAGTCCATTTAGACCTCTCAACATAGATTCATGGAGATGTTTTGATGTAGTTTCAATCCCCCTCTGAGTTCGAGTCCATTTTCACTCTTCCTTCTCTACTCTCATTCTCCTATATTTCTCTCAATATTCATGTAAAAGTGTGATAGAGCACTCCTTGTTGCATATAGCTAATGGAAGATTTTTATTTAGAACTTATGGACATGTTAATGGTTGCATAACTCTATAATGGATATATCATGATAGCCACAACTCGAAACACTAAGCACTTCATGTAATATGTTGGGCGCAGCCCAAGTGGAGGAAGTTTTGATGGTGAAAGTACAAGTTAGGCGAGGCCTAACATCAGCCAGTTTTGGGAGAAGAAACTACGCAATCCCCGGGAGCAGGGTATGGAGTGAAGCGAAGTAGCAGAAAAGGAACTGTCCCCTTAGTAAAGACAAAGTACTATGGACGGTCAAGGTAGTTGGATCAGTTATGAATGAAGCGATAGACTGTCAGCTACAAAAGCGAAGAGTAAAGAAGCAGAATGGTCCAAAGGACGTGCCACTATAGCGTTAGAGCCATGTGGTCATAAATGCGACTATTAGAGAAGCGGCGCAAAAGGACAACAGAGCTCCAGCGAAGCAAAGACAAATCATGGCCAATATGAGAACCATTCCATTCTGGGTTTAAGGGTACTATGGGGGTTGGCCCATAGTTATTGTAAAGATGTGACCTTCAGGCACAATCTATATAAAGAGAAATTTTGTAGAAGGAAGGGTTAGATAATAGAGAGATCTGGTTAGATTTTGTTAGTTCAGATAGATTTATGTTAGACTGAGAGAGATCTAAGAGAGGAAAATATTCTGCAGTCGTGTGCACATAGATCTATTGTAGAGAAGAGTCTACATCTGAGTGCGCATACTGGAACTGTTACCCCTTCCAAGTAATATAAGAACAGTTCCCGTGGATGTAGCTCCCATCTAGGGGGTGAACCATATAAATATCTATGTTGTGCATTTGAATCTATATTCTGATACTGGCCATGTGGGACAACAAAATTCATTTTGAAACGATCCTTTGCTTCAATCCCAATCTGGTAAAATCCAAATTTTAGATCAAACTTACTAAAGATTGTACAACCTGCAATTCTTTGTAAAAGGCTTAACTTATCAGGAAGAGGGTATCTAACATGTTGGAGGGATGCATTTAGAGGTTTGTAATTTACAACTAACCTGGTATTTCCTCTCTTAATTTCTGATAAATGCATGACAAGCCCAAGGGCTCCTAGAGGGTTCAATGAGACCTTTAGAAAGCAAGTCTTTGATTTCATTGGCACAAAAATATTTTTCTATAGGGGACATTGGGCTCTAGGCTTAACCAAAGGATCATACAGTAGAGAGAAAAATATGTTTCTCTAGTCCAAAATGCATTAGAACTTTCAAAGGTGCAATCTTTCTCAAGATTTTCTGAAAACTGAGATAAGGCAGAGTCCTTGTGCATTTCTGCATAAGCTATACTCCTTCCCATTTTGAACAATTCTGCAATATTAGGGGCATGATTGAGCTTCTTTACAGGAGTTGGGAGTTTGGATTTAGCTTCAAAGGACATGGGAAAAGACACTAATCTACAATTTATTGTACATTTGAACAACATTTTATTATTATCAATAGTAACAACACTGACTCTAGTAAAAAAAAACGGATCCTAAAATACAATCCTCTTTTATGTTGTCTAGTCTATTTAAAGACAAAACTTCTTGAAAACCTTCAATCTTAATTGGGAAGTTTGGAACACTTCCAAGCAGCGATACGGGATTTCCTTTGATTGCTACGTCGTGATCAAAAGTCTATTCCCAATAAAATGAAGGTATGGCACCTCCTTTTTCCAAAATCATCTGACAGCCAGAGTCTATCATACAATATAGCTGGTATGGCTTGAACTATGGAGGGAAAAAACAAACTTTTATATATAACTTAGGACAAGTAAATAGTCCTAGAATTGGCTCCGGATTTGGAGCAGGAAACATAGTAGGCCCGTCATCTTCTTTTGCTGAGATTTCTTCACTGATACTAGGTGTGCTTCTATCTTTGGGGCTCTTAAGAGCTTATTCATAGGCTTTGCACATTTCTTCTTCCGAGGACTAATCTTGCTCTCTTATAGTTATTTCTAGCATTCATTTTAGCTCTTTTATTTCTCTAACAAGATTCTTCAAAGAGCTTTGCTTTTCTTTGATTTGCAACCTTAGTAGGTGCTCTTTATCATTTATGAATCTTTGTCTATCTTCATGAATATCAGGATATTCTTTGTAAAGCTCTGTTAGATTCATGTTGATATTAAGAGAGAAAGAGTCAGATTTGGCTGGTTGATTCCCTTTAGCTTTTAGTTGAGCTAAAATCTTGTTGTTTTCATCTTTTAATTATTTTCTTAGAACATACTAATATGATTGTGTTCTAGATAAAATTTCACCAATTTCGACAATTCTGATTTGAGGAGAAGCCTTTGGTGTGGAAAAAATATAAAAACAAAATTCTGGAGGACCATCACACCCTCCTAAATTTGCATCTTGATTGGAATTAGAAGAGGATTCGGTGGATTCTGAAGGATCAAATTTATTCATGGTAGGATCTAAGTCATCTAAATCAGAGGATCCTTAAACTAGGAGAAAGACTATTTCTCCTTCAGGATATTGGTCAACATCACAATAGTCAAGATCCCACCAAGCAAGGTCTAATTCATTAGTAAACATTGGTGCAAACCGAGGATTAGATTTTCTCTTGGGGCATTTATTTGCCCAGTGGCCTTTCTTGCCACAAATAAAACATTTTTCTTTATCAGAAGGAGCAGATCCTTTCTTGACAAAAGCCTTTCTTTTCTGGAAACTCTTCTTCTTCTTATATCTGCAGGCTTTGTTTGGGTGAAATATGGGAGCACTAGTATAGAAGGGTTTTCCCTTATTTTCCTTGAAGTTGCAAGATTATTTACCAAAGTGACCTCTATTGTGAGCTCCACAACCCCTATTGGGAATTCTTTCCACATCTTTATGAAAACTAGGAGAGTACATGGATGGATGCCTTTTAAAGTCTTTTGCAACTCTCATTTCTAAACAATGCTCTTTCCATGCTTCCATAATGAATCGATGCAGTTGGGCAAGAGAGAGTCCTTACAAGGGAATATTTTTATCTTTCAGGAATTGTTCTACTGCATCTAGAACATGACCCGGTAAACTCCTGAGATAATTCTTTAAGTATGCTGGCTTGTCTGCATTTCCAGAAGAGATAAGCAAATTCTGCATATAACATAAATATTGCTCACTTTTGCTAAGATCGCAAATTCTAGGAGACATAAACAAAGATGCAAGATGTTCAAAGTCTTCGGTTTCTTTTGGACCATAGAATTCTCTTCCTAATGCTTTGAGAATTTGGTCATCTACATCTTGAGCAGCCAACATTTCATCTCTGGCTTCTTGAGGAAGCCACCGCCACCATTCATATGCCAAACCTGACAGACATGCTACTAGCTGGACAACTAATTGCTAAGACGTTATATTATGGTCTTGAGTCCTTTTGTAAAGAACCCATTTGCTTAGCAACTGAATGGTTGTCTTAATTTCAGCCCTCGATTGACATTGGATATTCAAGACAGGTTGTTCTGACATTTGAGAAATAAGGTTATTGATTCCATTAATGCCAAAATGGAATCTATGAGAAGGAGCATAAGAGGCAGAAGCATCATTCATTACCTCATCAAAAGTGGGAGGAGGAGGTCCTGCAAGTGGATTAAAATCTGGATGGGAAGAAGATCCATCCTGAAGTGGAGAATTTTCCCTTTTTGGAACTGCCATTGCCACAAGATATCTTTCAGGGAGAGCTTTTGGCATTTTCTTAAATTGAGAGACCATATAATGTATTTCATTAAATTCTTCTTCATCTTGTCCAAAGGTAAACTCTGGACTATTATCTTCTTCTTTGATACTCATCATAATAAATGAATAACTTCTGGCATGTTTATTATCCTTATGCTCTTTATGACCTCTAGAGGCAATCTCTAAAGTAGATTGACTGACAGACTTAGTCTTTTTCTCTAAGTTTTGGGTTTTAATGAAGAGTTTTCCCAAAACATCTAAGTGTTGTTCTAGCTTGTTTGCAGCTGTAACAATAGCATTCTTTATTTCATCATAATCATGTAACAAATGATCAATAAGATCCATCTTAGTTCTAAGCAGAGTGATCTTCTCATGTTCTTCATTGGATTTCTGGTTTAAGAGGAGGATATCACGAGCCATATCATCTAGGCTCTAAGCTGTTAACTCATATTGCATATTGCCATAATTTGCTAGTTTGATTTCATCTTAGATAGTTTCAGATATAGAAAAGGACCTATGAGGAAGGTACTCACTTTTAGATTGACCATCATGTGAAAACTGTCTAAAAGGAGCATTAGGAATATTTTCCAAATCATCAGTAGAAGATGAAAGAAACACCACTTTATTACGAAATTTTAAAAAAAAATAAAAAATGTTCTTTCTATTTTTATGCTAATAAAGATCTATTGCAAAATCTATGCTAGCTAAAGATACTATCTGTCCCATACAATGTCACATCACCTGAACTGCAATAAAGGAAAAAGTCTCACAAAGTTAGATCATGGAGATTGGGCACAAGCAAAAGAAAAAGAAGAACAAATTACCAACGCTCATGCAAAGAGAGCATGGAGGATCAATCCATTACACTAGATCGTAGTAGAAGAAAGCCCTGAAATCTAAATTGTTGCTACCAATTCTCATGCATTATGTTCACATGTTTACCAATCAACAGATTAAAAAATCATGATTTACCACTTCACAAACAAAACAAACCAATCGATGAAGAGGAGAATACCACTGAAATTGTGGAGTTGTTCATGTATCGTGGAGAATGATACAACTAACTCAAGGAGCTTACATATTATTCACTAAACCTCCATTGTTTTGTTTTTATTTTATTTTGATTTAGTTACATTAGATTGGATTATATTCTTGATTTAGTTCTGATTTTATTATTTCGATTTTATGCTAAACATTAGTATTTTTAGTTGCAAGATTTTTCTTAAATCTTAAAATATTTCATTTTGTTTGAATTATAGAGAATTCAAAGGCACGAGGACGTGATTGCAAATCTAGAAGTATGCTGGGGCTGAGGCTCCGGACCCAACGGCTGGTCCAGATGGTCCCTACGCCAAAGACCAGGGTTCTACTCCTGCCCCCTCCCCAGGTTCAATCGCAGGTCTTGTCCCTGTCACCTCTGAACGCGCTATACCTTCCCAGACGGTGGTGAATCGGTTCCAAATTAAGGCTGACCCCGGCCCGAGGTTTGTACCCGCCCCGCCCGGTCGACGATGCTCACTGGGGGATCTCGGATAGTTCCTCGGATATCTAAAAAAAAAACAAAAAAACAAAAACAAAAACAAAAAAAAACAAAAAACTAGAAGTATGCTTCCGAAGGAAACACCGATCGTGGACAACACGAGATAACACAATCAATCGAAGGTTCTAAGAATTTTTTGAATTTATAAGATTTGTTTATCTTCTATTCATCAAATGTTTCTACTTTGGAGATGATAATAGATCTTCATCCTTAATGCAAAAACAAATCAGTTATTGTATTTAGTTAAAGCCTTAGCCAAGGTAGTTTTTTCTCTTAGAAAAAATTTCGTGTGTGATAATTTATTTTATTAAATGGTTTGATTTGTGACTTTGAATGTGACTTACTTTTAGAATATTAAGTACTATGATGCTTAGTATTATAAAGTTAAATCAAACTATTGTGCCTAGTTTAAATCAACTTTATTATTTACACATTTAAAGTTAGTTTTTAGTTTGGTGTAATTTTATTAGAAATATTTTGATTAGACTTCAATTAGTTTTAGATAGTTATTTTGATTTGATGGACGGGATCCTTTTGGAAACAAAAATATAACTATATGGTCATATTTTATGCATGTCTGTTAATATCTTTTTTTTCACTTTTTTAAAGTTAATATATTTTATTTAACATTTAATTTTGTTATTTTCTATAAAAACATCATTATCTAGAAATTTTTAGAATCTATATATTTGTATTAAATTGTAAATATCTTACATTCATTTAATTTTGTAAACTTTTATTGGTTTTGTTTCTATAATTAGTTAGATTTAGTTAGTTAGTTTCTCATGTCTTTCTTCTTATAAGGAATATCCCCTTGTTGGCTAACAGTTCCATGAAACCCGCCAGGAATAATCATACACAACGACTTGGGTCTTGTTTTAAGGACCTTAGAACAAGTTGTCTCCTCTTCGTTTTCGAGTATGTCATAAACGCCTGTCAACAAAGCTGCAAGGGGGTTGAGGCATGCTAAGAGGCGCGTTTGTCAAAACTGTCCCGATGCTTTTTTTGGTACACAACTGGAACAAACACCATCCCTGCAAGATACCACCAAAAGACCTGTCACCATATTTTCTTTACATAGTTGTTGCAATGAGAGATAACTTAAGTGACCAAATCGCTCATGCTAAAGTTTGCTCAAGTCATCGCTATGAGCAACAAAAACTAAGGGAAAAGGTGATGACCCAAAGTTGTTAAATTTGTACAACTTGGTAATATCATCAACCATTCCAATGGAAAGTATATGCTTAGGCTCTTTGAAATCCTCGATTACAACTTGGAGAGGTGTAAACATTACAGTCTTACCTTCACCAGAATGTGTGATTTGATAGACTGAAAAAGAAATTGTAGGAAATTCTTGGAACACATAGTACATCATTAAACTCGCCATCATCTACCTCAATTGTTGCAGATCCTACAACACTAAGAGAGCTATTATCACCAAAAAATATTTGTTTGGTTTTAGATTCATTTGTAGTAGAAAATATGGCTTTAATCTTATCCATATGATAATATGCTCTAGAATCAATGATCCGATCATTCAAAGAAGAAGAAGAAAATGCATTAAAGGAAAAACCAGAAGCACAAAGTGCGTGTCCATAAGATGTAGATTATGAATATGGATCAAGGTTGATGTTGTGCTTCTTCCTTGCTGATTCTAAGGTTGCCATCTTCTTGAAACATTTAGATTTTCATGATTATCCTTTTCGTAAAAATTGTAATGGCGCTAAGTCTTATGACCTTTTGATTTAGTTCCTTTGTCATTTTTGGAATGTTGAGTTGGTTGAGAAGGTTTGAGACCCTTGTTTCTCTTATTATTGCGAGGATGTTGCTTCTTGGAATGATTGGATGTATCCTTATGTTGTACCACTAAGGCTTTGCTAGATGTATTAGCATTGCTTATTACTCCAATATGTATGAGCTTATCTTGCTCTCTAATTAAAGAATCACAAAAATATTCAAGAGTGGGATTTTTATAGTGAATCCCCAAAGATTCTTTCGTGGAGTAAAAGGTAGATACACAAACATAATAGATAGGTCCAATCTTGGAAGGAATATGAAAAATGCATTGTCCGTCATACATTTTTATGCCACATTCATCAAGTAAGAGTCTAAAGGTATTGTATTTAGACAAATAGTCTTGTATGCAAGAGAAATCACTTGGATTTAAGGTAATAAACTCAGTTTCAAGCTAATGACCTCGAATTTCATTGTGTTTACCAAACACAGTTTCTAATTTTTTCCAAGATGTTTATAGATCATCAATTCCTTGAAGGTGGAATCATAAGTCATTAGAAATGGACATTTTGCCTCATCACATTTATTGGCCCATTTGATTTTCTTATCACCATCATTAGGTTCAGTTTCTTTCCCCAAGGTAATATGATAAAGTCCCCTACTTCGTAGGACATCTTCCATAATATATTTCCATGAGAAGTAGTTGGAACTAGTAAGCATCATATGGAGTAGCCATTTTGTAATATGCAGGTTGTAAAACAGAACTGATGGTCTAGATGCAATGATCTCGAAAAAATAGGCCGTTTAAAAAAACTGCACTAAAAATGGACTCTGGATGAGGAATTTATGCTTGTTTGAAAAATGGTTGAAGGTGACTCCAAACAGACATGTGGATGATAGAAAATTGACCAATGTGGCAAAAAAAAAAAGGCTCCCCTCTTCCCAAACTTAATCTTTTAAACTCACTTCACAATAATATTGCTTTGTGTCCCACTTTTGTAAAATAAGTGGAGTTCACTTTTACAATAATGTTATTTTAAATATTGTATGCAAAAACTAAAGGCTTTACACTTTTAAGTGACTCACTTTTATAAAACAAGTGAGATGCACTTTTACAATAAAGTAACTTAAAAATAGAAGTTTTTTTCACAGAAAAATATAACTTACTATTAATATGCGAAATAGTAAATAACACCAGCTGTCAGGATCATACATGTCTGCATGCAAATCCAGTAAAGTGGATATGCCAGACATAGCCAGAAGAGTCACCCATAAAAACAATATAATCCAGAGATAGTACCATATGTCTACAGAAATAGTCAAGGATCCCTCCGAAAGGAGAAACGAATCCCGAAATCACACCATAAAACATAGGACCATAAACATGTACCATAAATAATAAAGCCTACAGCAACAGCTGTCAGAGTCCCATAGAGTCAAAAAAGAGTATAACATAAAAGAAAAGCCAAAAAATATATCCATATCAACGATCATATCGGCCGCAAAAAATATATGAGAGCCAAGATGTCCAACCAGCAATTGGATCCAGGCTCTAAGTAGTATCTGCACATATAGCTAACCGGAATGTAAGAAAAATATCCGCATAATATAGAGCATAATAACAAAAATGACAGACAGACATAAAAAACATCATAATAATCAAGGCCAATGAAGATGATAGGACCCATGTGAAAAAAGAGATCCAGCCCGCCATTCCTGCCACATGATGACCCCCGCCAGAGAAAGAAGAGCACGTTTAGAGAGAAAATCAGCATCCATATTAGCCTCCCGAAAGACATGCTGAAAATGGAGATGATCAAATTCGCGGATAAGGTTCCTGGTCGCATCCATCCAGTAACGGAGTAGCAGAACATTGAGTGTTGTTTTGCCACAAGCCCAAGAGATAATAGATAAAGAGTCACCAAAGATATTAAGTGAGGTGATCGATTTCATTCGTGCCCAGAAGAGAACAAGCCAAAGAGCACATAGCTCGCTCCGGGTATTGGATCCATTTCCCAAGTTCAGCCAGATATGTATGGAAACATCCATGTTCAGATGTAAAATAGCTCCAGCACCCCCACACCCATAACGTCCCAACGCAGCCCCATCGAAAAAAGCACAAGGAAAGACAAGAAACAGGGGGAGCAATTCTACAGGAGATCGCAGGAGTATCTCTCCCACACCTGATATCATGTGCAGCCATGAATTCCTGGTGTGCAGCAGTAGTTTTGAAGCAGATACCATCCCTAGAAGGTATTTTACCATCAAATATGCACAAGTTTCTAGCCTTCCAAACCTCCCAGATCATAAAAAAAGGTAGTGCAGAGCCACCCCCGTCAAGACGAGCCCAATGCTCCAGATTTTCATTCAGAGTGCCATGATTCCAAAGGTACTGTATGCCAACATTTGAGGCAATCATGTTCCAGATTTCTCTGATGAAACAACAGGTTGCAAAAAGATGATCCACAGATTCACCCTGTGTGCAGCAGAAAATGCACCACCCCGGGCCGCAAAAACCACGGCGACACAAATTATCCCATGTTAAGATCTTGTTGCACAGCGTAAGCCAGGAAAAACATTTTATTTTAAGGGGTAATGTGAGTTTCCAGATATATTTATCCCACCAACGCCTCGCATGGCAGGAATCTGCAAACAAAGAGTCATATGCCATTTTTGCAGTAACAGTCCCACCAGCCACATCCCACGACCATATTAATCTATCGGCTGCGTCAGTTAATCTGATATTAGATTGGTGCAATGGTCTGGTGTAGTCCGTCCATTCATTTCCCAGAGAGCCTGATAAACCCAGCTGCTCAGCCGAAACCCATCTAGTATGCCCATCCACATACCGACCGGCCGCATGAGCCAGAGTGTAATATCCAGATGCACGAAGATGAGTCCTCAAATTTAAAGATAGTGTATGGTTCGAAGGACCCCCCATGAAAGGGTCCATTCCCAACAGAATATTACGACCATTGCCCGGCATCCAAGCGATCCACTGAGTAATAACCCTGATGGCACTGATAAGGCCGTTCCAGATATTTGAGATTCCACAAGTCGCAGGGCAGGCCAACCTCAGCCAGCTAGAAATCGAGGTGTTTTTCAAATATTTGGCACGAACAATCCTGCCCCATATAGATTCATTAAATAGTACACGCCACAGACTCTTAGCATGTAGGGCCATAACAAAGTGTTCCAGGTCCTTGATGTTCCAGCCCCCCAGATTCCATGGACGTGCCAAAGCACTCCACTTTGCAAGATGATATTTCTCCTGAGTATCATTCCCCGTCCACAAGAAACTGAAGACCTTCCGTCTAATGAGACTTAATATGGTACGTGGGATTTTACAGAGTGAGAACCAATATACTCCCATGTTTTGTAGTACAGATTTAACCAACGTAAGCCTTCCACCCAGAGATAGAAGACGAAAGCTCCAATGATTAATGCGTGTATCAAAACGACTGACAAGCCATGTCCAGTCATGGATCCTGTAATTAGAAGGTTTGATGAAAAAACCCAGATATTTAGTGCCCTTCTCAAGTTCAATAAATTTTAGAGGCAGAAAATTTGAGATCGCCTCCTCCGTACCTTCATCCAGCAAATGCTTCAGAAAGAAAGATTTGGTATAGCTGATAATCATACCAGTGACAAGACAGAATAGATCAAGTATAAGCTTATATTGAATCCATTCAGCAATTAAACCCATTCCAAATAGCATAACATCGTCCACAAATAAGGAATGTGTTACAGAGATCTCCCTGGATACTTTAATGCCTGTGATCCGACCCTCCCGGCGCGCCTTGTGGATGGAAAGGCTCAGTCCTTCAATAACCAGTAAGAAAAGTAGCGGAGATAGAGGACATCCTTGTCTTAGACCCCGTGTAGCCTTGAAGAAATCCGTGGGATGCCCATTGATTAAAATAGCATAATTGACAGAGTTTAAGCAGGCCATTATCCATTTCATCACACGCCAAGGAAGCTCAATCTGGATGAGTATTAATCTCATAAAATTCCAATCCACCTTATCATAGGCTTTAACCAGATCCAGTTGTAGAGTAAGAGCTTCAATCTTCCTTTGTTTGATAGAATGAAAGATTTCCTGTGTCGCACCAACAGCATCATGAATTTGTCTACCACAGAGGAACCCATACTGTTCCATAGAGATGTGTTGTGAAAGCAGTGGTTTGATTCGATCAGCAATAATCTTGGCAATAATCTTGTAGACCAGATTACATAGAGCAATCGGTCTGTAGTCATCATAGCCATTTGGATGTGATGTCTTCGGGATAAGTGCCAGGTATGTAGTATTAAGAGCCCCCGAGACAATGCCCAAATTGCGTGATTCATCCACAGCCATTCGCAGGTCCTCCCCCATAATATCAAAGAAATGGATGAAAAGCTCTACCGTCCACCCATCAGGTCCAGGAGATTTGTCCTTTGCAAAACCATTCAAAGTTTTTTCCACATCTCCCAGAGTGACCTCCAGGAAGATGTTATCCCCCTCCTCCTCCTGGAACATCCGTGGATACTCCTTAATAAGCCGAAATTGTTCAGCCAGGGTGGTATTTTTTGGATCACAATAATATTCCCGGAAGTGTCTAACAGCTTCATTCATCAGATTCTCCTCCCCCCCGGATCCGTCTGCCATGATGGTCATTCAGGTCCCAGATAGAGTTTTGCATACGTCGAGAGTCAGCATATCTGTGAAAGAATTTTGTATTCAAATCTCCCGCCTGGAGCCAGGTAGCACGACTTTTCAGCCTCCAGGATTCTTCCTGAATCAGAAGGATTTTCATTTTCCTGCACTCCAGGGTAGAGAGGCTAGAAAGTTCCATGGTATTCAATTCATGCTCAACACCACGATTCATCAAATATTCCACCTCCATCTCAATCTCATTGAGTTCTTTTCGCATCAAGGCTTTTTTAGATTTTTCCCACTTGATAGTATAGTCTTTGAGTAACTTAAGTTTCACCGCCATTTTGTCCATAGCAGTTCTCTCCCCAGAGACATCCATCCTCATCCATAGCTGCCTTACCCCCGTAGTGTATTCCACATCCGCCAGCCAGGTGGAATTGAATTTGAAAGGATAGGATTTCTGGAAAGGTTCATCATCAAATTGGAGAATAATTGGCAGATGATCACTGATTTTTATTTGGTGCATCCAGGAGCGATAGTTTTGTAATTTGGATAGCAGTGATTCTGATATAAGGAAACGATCAATACGTTTCTGGATCTGTTCAGCCCCTTTCCTACCATTCGACCAGGTTGGTGCCAACGGTCTGGGAGCAACATCAATCAGAGAATGATTCCTGAATAAGTCTTGGAAAAATGGACCCAAAGGGTCACGTCTAGCCATAGACCCCCAAAATTCCCCATCCCCCCACGTGTAATTAAGATCCCCAGCAATAATTAGATTCTCCATGTCTAGCAGATGTTCAGATGCCGCCAGGTTCCAAAATGCCTCCCGATCACAGTACGGACCATAACAATTTATGATGTTTATGGTCTGATCCGAACCCCTCATGGTTCCAGTCAGCAAAATACCCATTGATATCTGTGCTGGTGACAATCTCAGTACCGAAGGGTTCCATGCCGCCAAAAGACCCCCAGAAAGCCCAGCCGCGTCCACAGAACAATACATCCATCCCGGCTTCACTTTATTAAAAAATATACGAGCTTTTTCCCCACAAACCATAGTTTCCTGTAAGAGCACTAGATCAGGTTTAACAATCTCTAAAATTCTTTTTAGGGCCAGTTGCTTGGGCAGGCCCCCCACCCCCCTGATATTTAGAGAGAGAAAGATCATTTCCGAACCCTAGCGAGGGCTTTCATTCCTCTAAGAGCCCGGGTTTCAGTAGTTTTGGGGGGGATAGTCATGTCAAGGTCTACCTCTGCCTCCCCCAGAGTGGCCTTCTTGTTTTTTCTGGCACTTCTAGTTTTAATAGGCGAAAAGTCGGGTGCAAGGCCACCCCTATGGGCCCCCCGAACAACACATGTGTCCCCAGTAGTCTCAGGTATAAACCCCGTAGGGTTTTTGCATGCCCCCACCGACAGGTTTGAATCCTTCAATGCCAATGGGTCCTCTCCAACCCCATCAATGTCATCAGGGACCACAATCCTATTCTTAAAGTATGTATGGATAGGGGTTTTCTTTACCATATCGGAATATGTAGGCATGTGAATGACATTTTCCCCCACATCAGGAAAGGTATTTGGTTCATCACTGGGCCCGTCCGTTACCAAGTCATCCCCGCCAGCCGTAATCACCGGATTCAAATCAACAGACCCCACCCCCCCAACCATGTTGGCATCAGGAAATTTAACAGTCCACATCCCCACAGCCCAAACCCGTGCCCGCAATACTGCATGCATTGTCCACATCCCGTGTGTTGAGTACCGGTAGAGTGGCCGAGGGAGGAATATCAGGAGGAATCACATTAACCAGAGAAGGGTCACCAGGATTAAGGTTTTGTAACCTATCCATCAGTTCAGACTCACTAATCGGGTCATCATAAACAGAATTGTCATTTGAAGTGCTATCAGTTCCGGTGGAAACATACCCCATGTTTAGACCCCGACCCAAATAGTTACCATTATTGCCATGGTTCTTATCTAAATTATTTATGAAAGTAATATCCATATCATTTAACGAATGGAAAAAATGAGGGTCCTGTAGTTCCAACTTACGGAATAATGCCGAGCCAGATGCAAGAGGGTTGAGTACCCGGTTTGAAAATCCATCAAGTGCGCCTGTCGCATCCATCTCCAAATCGCTGCCATCGTCGGACGACCATAGTGGATCCCCTTCCCGGGGGCGACCGGAAGATGCAGGAGCCCTACATTGTCTCCAAAGATGATCCACAGCTTTGCAATTCGAGCAACGGAAAGGTATACCCCAGTAGTCTATAATCTGAGCCAAATGACGACCACGCCAACTGATATGCAGAACGTCAATCAAACCCAAAGAGACATCAACCTCGACCAGCATTCTACCCATACGCCGGTCAAAACCATTTAGGTGTTCCTCCTCCACATGTAAAAAACGACCCAGCCGGTTTCCTATGGCCTCATATGCCCCCCGGTTCCACAGTGCCAATGGCAGACCAGGCAGTAACACCCATAAATGTCTAAGACGAACAGTAGCCGTGTCTGGGTTGAAATCCGTGTGCCATTTTTGCAGCATAAGGCTCCCGGTACCATAAAGCCATAACCCCGCAAGAATGCGAGAACTGTGTGCTTCCTCATGAAATTTAAAACCATACCAGCCATATGAAAGAGCAAATACCTAAGGCGTGTATTTAAGAATCGGGTTCCATGTCTCATCCACCCATTTGACAATATTTTGCCTGTTCATGGCATGGTATGAAAACTTGCCCACAAGAACAGTCATATTGCATTCCACAGCTTCCTCCAAACCAATGTCGCGGCCAACCGTGAGATGTGACTCCCCAGGTCTGTTAAAATATCTGCCTGCCCGCCTATTGTTTGCACGAGACGACGTACCCTGCCTTTCACCACCAGCCCGCTCATGGCGGACTCTACCACTGCCGACCGATGGGTCCGAACCCAATACATCACCATGTGGCACACCGGTATCCAGGTGTCACTTTGGGGTTTTGCCCTTTGGTGCCACCTGTCGACCACCGGAGTTCATAGCCCGTTTTCCACGGAGCTGGTCCCTGAAGAAAGAGTCAGTCTTGAACAGACCAGCCTCTTCGATCATATAGTCTGAGGCGTTCATATTGTTGCCAGCAGACATATTTAGATCTGGTCCCTCCATTCAACCTCCAGTATGCAGATATACCCAGATGCACAGCGCCAGGAATGACAGGTGATGTCAAAAGCAAACCCTGAAAAGGGATATTATGATAATCGGAAAACAACCCAAACAATGGACCATCCCAAGAACTGTGTTCCCCCCCAAAATAAACCGCCCGTAATTGTTAAAACCCGGTTCTATAAATCCCTTAAAACGACAGTTCGCGGCAATGTCCAGCACAATCACGGTTCAGACCAAATGTTACCAAAAACAGAGAATCCCCAGATAGATTCGTTACCGTGAAGGATGCCCAATCATAACCCCCAAATGAAAACACAGAAAATCATATAATGGTAAAAAACTCTGTCGGTTCAAGCCAGTCAATATCACAGCGTATATAAACTTACGGATATTCCTCCACCGAATGTGCACCGCCACCCCAATGTAAACGGGAGCCCCAAACAGGTTACGCCATCACCGCCGCCTCACAGTCGGAAACCCTAGATCTGGTTTTTCGCCTTCACCGCCTCACCGCCCTCCCCCCTTCTCCCATCGCTCCCCGCTCCATGTTTATGATTAAAAGTTAGATGCACTTTCTAGAAAAATAACAAACAAAGAGAAGACTTGAACCCAAGACCTTCTATTTAGAAAGCAACCTTTAACCAAGTGAGCTAATATTAAAAGATATGTAAAAGTTGGAAAGGAGAAATGGGTATTCTTTTTCCCTTCCGCCTTGAAGTGTATGCTTACCCCAATTTTTTTTCTATCAATGGATCTGCAAATTGACCATGTCTTGGGAAATAAATATATATTTTCAATGAAACAATAAATTTTCCCAACTTCGAATGTCACTCTGGACATAATGGAACACAAACCAAAAATCCTTTAATGGCCACATCAACACTAGTTCAAGATCAAGATCACCAATGGAAGCAGAACTTCAAAAGCACTCTGATACCATGTTCAACTACAAGGATTTCTCCAAGAGACCAAACACCTTCAACATCCACTCACAAAAATAGATCACATATCAACACACCAATGATTTTACATGGTTTAAGCTCTCGAAGAGAGAAACACTCCATTACCCCAACCAAATAGCTACCTGAGGAAATATTATTATACAAAAGAAATAATGTTACAAATGAGCTTCTCATAATCGATCAACTACCAAATGACCCTCCATGTTCTCTAAATAGAGATTGTGGACCAATCGAGTGTTAAGCCATGGATCAATGGTAATTAATATTGGGGAGAAGATGAACCGTTAGATTACATATGTACAAATGCATACTAATCCATACTATAGAAACACACTTTACCTAGTGGATATATTATAACAAGCTAACCTTAATTAACTCCTAAGTGTCTAAATATCCTAATAAGGGGGAGGACATGTTAGGGTCTTACCTTAACCCCCTAAAAAGATATGTTGTTATGTTTTGAAATCATCTATATTAAATAAGCCCCATAAAGCAGATATAGTGTGGAAGCGATGATCGTAATAAGACTTACTAGAAGATTCGACCTACTAGAAGTTCATTTACTAAGAAGGCTTACTAGATGGTTATGTCGTGGTTCTGCCTACTAAAAATTTTCTTCACTAAGAAGGCTTACTAGAAGGTTCCCCCTGTAGAAAGTTCCTTCACTAGAAACTATATAAATGAGTAGAATCAATGTAATAGGATGTCTTTTGAAGCACATTGTAATTGGAGCTTTGCTCATCTGAAGGTTGCCCCCTCAAAGAGGCAAGTGAACATTATTTTTATTAATAAAGGCATTGCTATTGTTGTGGTAAATTGGTAAGTATGTCCTTTTAATTCTAAAATATTTCTTTATTCTATTATTTCTTGTCTAATTTTCCATTCTACTAAGAAGGTACATAATACATTGTCCACACCCCATATTAGAGCATACAAATTTGAGCCCATTATGCATCCCCTACACCAAATATGAAGGTAACAACAACACTAAACACCGTTTTTTAATAGTCCATACTCTTCTATTGTGTCTTTAAGCTCAATTTGACCCTACTTGATTTTTAAGTTCTATATCACACAATAGTGATTTTTTCCCACATTTATGAAAAAATTATAACAAATTTGTCATTGTTGATAGAAATTCTCATTACTTTGATGCGTTATTATCTCATTAACATCGTTTATGCATCCATTCCATGATTTGGATTAACAGCATAAAAGTTTGCTTGAGTTCCACCACAACCTTCCAATCCCTAAATTCTGGAGTGGGTACAACCATGTTGTCTAAATCTATAATTAACATAAATTATGACAACACTCGTTAATTAGAACCATGATAAGATGATATGACATGAGACCACAAAACTCTTCAAGAGCATTAAGATACACTTGTCCCCGACATAAACCAAGTTTTTCATACTTGAGAAAGTACAACTACAGTTTTCTCATCCTCAAGTGTTTTCCTATAATAGAGAATCTTGATGATATGAGAACTTTAAATTGTACACCCAATACCCAACACAATGGAATCAATTGTTACTCAAAGGAAAGAGTATTATCTTTTGTATTATAATGCAACTTTCAATTGTATACCCTATACCCAACACAATGGAATCAATTGTTATTGAAAAGGAAGAGTACTATCTTCTATATTATAAATCCTTTGGCATGAACCAAATCCCTCACACTCTATAATGCACCTAGTAAACATTACCAAAGTTAATTGTTGAATACAATAGACCCCTATCCAACTAAAACAAGCGTCTCATTACGCTTAGGCTAGTATATGCGACTTGCCTCCAACTTACATTGCACTAACTTTAGGGAGTCAATTAACTTACCACCTCAACTTTCCTACTTTCACAACTTTGAAGAGTGGAATGGATTTGGTTTGGTGTATTTAGTCAGAATGTTAATGGAAGTGGTCTAATCTTATAGTAAACTATCTACAGTAACTTCACAAAATATAATTGCCAAAACTCTAATGAAAATAAAAAGTATTTTATTAAACATTGGATATTGCAATTTTTGTGATTTAAATATGTAATATGAAAATTTAAAATTCCCACCAAATACTTGAAAAACATCAAAAAGAAAATAGGTTTTGTTTGTCCTAGTTTATTCTATGTGAGTAATCTAATACTTTAATACTTTTATAGAAAAACTTTAATACTTTTATAGAAAAACGTTAAACTATATGAAAAAAAAAGTCATTTTTAATTATATTATTTAAAAAAATATTAAATTTAATTTTACAATTTGAATAAGTTTAATAGTTAAAAACATATGTTTTTTTAAGATATTATAAGTTCAAATTTAGATGGAGTAGGGTATATACACCTCTACAAACTTCAACAATCAAATGGCTTTATAAATTCCTTGTCCCACAAACAAGAGGTCTCATACACCAATTTAATATTTAATATCTTGCTTAGCCATAACCTCAAAATTTTATTATTGTTATTATTTTACTACAATTACCTCTAATAACATTTCCAAAAATGCTGTGTAAAATATTGATCATTTGAAATCTTAGTCTATACTCCTTTTGTGTTGCACTAATTGAGATGCAAATTTTCGAGAGGGTTTAATAGACAACTTATAATCCTTGTGAAGTAGTTCTTTTCAACGACTTCAACTTTTTTGACTGAATCAATCTATTCTTGAAACTCACTGTCAACGGTTACATGCTTGACTTGTATTTTTTTTTGTTGAATAGAGATACTTACAATATGCTCAACTCTATCGATTGAGATAATTAAAGTGTGCCTTAACTTTATCCTTGGAAGTAGTTTATTCTTTAAGTTTTATCTTATCATGCCATCCTTTCATGATGGCAAGGACTCTATGAATTGCCTCGGCTGTATTTTTTCTCGAACAATGACTATTCCTTAATGAAACAATGTAATTGTTGATGAAACAAGTCAATGTTTTTCTCGAACAATGACTATTCCTTTGCGCTTGTTCCCTACTAAAGATTTGTTTCTTTATCCAAATAGAAAACAAACACTAAAGGCATGGACTTACTGCTATGCAGCTCTTCTTGTTTTATTCTTCTATTTAATTTTAGAGAGGAATGTCTTCATTAATCTACAGTTTCCATAATAATTTTGGATGTTTTGGTTGAGTAGATACACCGTTGACTATTGCATAGCTCATATACCAAAATAAAAATAACTTAGATATGATATGATGTTGAATTCATGTTTACGCATTCTTCCATAAGCATGCCTAAAATACAATGCATCAAAATGTTTATGCATTCTTCCATAAGTATGAATTGAGTTACTTTTGGTGTAAAAGTTGAGCAATGGAGAAAATTTGGGCATCTTCCATACTTTTTCATTAAACTTATGGAAAAACTATTAATTCAATGAAATGTTATACGTTCTCGATAAGTTTGTGGCATTATTGAATATAAATTAGAAAATCGTAAGTATATAGGTGACTACTAAATTGGGGACATTATTTATTTGAAATGAGAAGAATCATTATTTTTGGAACTATTTGCAAGATGATGTTGCGAAGATGTAACTCTACGAAATCATGTGCTTTAACATAAAAGGCTTATTCAATAGCATATCATTGACTTTCAGTGGGACCAAATCAAAGAGAACTTTGTCCTTGAATGGCACTTGAATGGATGATTGTTGTATTGGAACCTAGCCTACTACTTGACATGTAACTCATTCTCTAGTTTAAGCTCCTTACTCTAGTTTAATAAGTCGCATGTGTCCAATTGAGGGTGTACAATGGATGCTAACTTGAGTCATGAGGGTGTAAAATGGATACTAGCTTGATTCAATAAGACTGGACATCAGTGGGTCCATCTTTTATTTTTCGTCCCCATCTCATACATTAGATATGTTGGTTGAGTCTGGGCCACAATGTTTTTGCACATGCAAGAATCATCATCTAAGGGTGTCACCATTTAATATAAAGAATGCCACTTACCAAAATACTTCTAATATTGTTGACATTGATTTGATGTAATCCTTGACCTCGTGCTAAATGACTATTAATCTACCTCTCATTGTCAAGCAATGCCTTTAAATCTATTAGAGTATTCTCTAAATTGTTTGGTGTTTTAGTTGTACCTTGCACATGCTTTTCAATGGTTTTATTTGTTGATTTCTTCACATTCCCTTTTGCATGCACAAGCATAGATTGTTTCTTAGATTGAATCTCTTCTTGAATGTGGTTCTCATCACGATCCTCTTGTTTTTATTTCCTTTAGCTACATGGCATGACTTGCTTATTAACTTATTTGATTGCTTATCCAAATTCAATTTATTTAGTATGAGAAGACTTAATCCAAGTATATAGTTAGCATAACTCCCTTCTCCAAAACTAAGCATTTTTATTTTGAGTTTCAAGTTTGCTTTTCATGTTTTACATGTTCCTTAGCTATCTAATAAGAAGTGGAATGGAATTTATACATTATTAGGGAACTTGGGACGAACATATGTATAGTCAACTATCTTGAATGTCGTTATCTATTAGTGTATGTCAACAACGATATTTAGGATTATTGGCCTTCCAACAACTAGCCTATACTATATATAGAAGTTGACTTGGTCATTGATTTCCTACAAATATATAAGTTGTATGGGAGAATGCTTTATTTGTAGATTTTGTAGATTTTGGGTTGTAAGCATTTTGGGTTCCAATAATACATAGTAATCCATAAGAGAATGGAACATGCATGATAGGATTAATACACATAATCATGACTATTCAAGCATTCCCTCGATCTTTTCTTTATTTTCTATAAATTCAATAATAAGAATTATATTAACCATAAAAACCTTTTATGCAACCTATGTAATAAAAATCTTGTACATTTAATAATTATTCAATACCAACCAAAATATTAAATCTTAAGAAGGTTCAGGATACTTCACTAAAAGTTATTTTTAATATTTTTTGAAAATAATATGATGTTATCATCCTATCTATATCTATATATGAATAACAAAATTTATTTTAATATTTTAAATTACATTTCAAATTAATATATTATATGAATGAATATATCTCCACTATTTTGATAAAAGTAGACTCACATTTTGTAAGATACAAACTTTATCAGGTCTCTACCCAAACCATCATAACTCCCTCCAACATAATCTTTTTTATTTTTTAACCCCCTTTCTCAACTTCTAACATGATATGTTAGTTGCATACTTGTTTTTTTATCGAATGCTTCATAGCAGCGTTCTAATTAATTCAATTCAATTCATGTTTATTAACTGTCCTTCCTGGAAAACCCACATAGGTACCTGTTCAAAGCATGATCGAAAATTATGAGTTCAGTATTAAAGAAGATGAAGGAGATTTCGTAGTTGGGGATGTAGCTCACATGGTAGAGCGCTCGCTTTGCATGCGAGAGGTACGGGGTTCGATACCCCGCATCTCCACCAATGACTTTTTCAGGCGGTTGAACCGCTGAGGTAAAATTTTACTGCAATAATCATCTAGTTATTTATACCGTCCAAGTCTGTTATTTGCCATTGTACTGCAATAATCATGTAGTTATTTAAACCAAGGTCGCGTGTTCGATCGTTACAAATTATGTTTTTCTGTATCCGTTTCATATTTATGAATGGTTGTGCGTGCGTGGAGTATATTTAGAATTACAACAAAATGTAAAGTATTTGATAATAATCATCAAGGAACCGTGGCGCAATGGTAGCGCGTCTGACTCCAGATCAGAAGGTTGCGTGTTCGATTCACGTCGGGTTCAATCTTTAAAATAACACTACCAAAACCGATTAAATATTTTGTTGGCGAAATTTTGTAACTTTCCCTTAATTACAACTGTTTTATTTTTGCCTAAATTACAACTGATTAAATATTTTGTGCCGGAAATTTTATAACTTTTATCTAAATTACAACTAATTAAAATACTTTGTATTTTTTCTTATTAGGCATTTCAATATGGAAATTTTGTAATTTAAATAATTTGGAAAAATTCGCACTAATATAAAAAAAACATAAAGACAAATTGACACTTCAAAGATCCCAAATTCATTAATAACTTTTCACAATAGTTATGGAGTATGTTGGTTCTATGTCAATCATCTAGTAACATTAAATCTTATAAAACCTAAAACCTTAAATCTTATTAAACTAGAAACTTGGTAATCTTATGAAACGAAACCCTGGTATTAAGGGATATCATTTAAACTAGTAATTGTCCTAAAAGGTGTAAATGAACATAGAAAGGGAAAATACAAAAGGGAAGTAGATGTGATGAAGTGAAAAAGAGCGTAATAAAACAAATGTCATGAAGAGCTTGTTGTGTGGTTTCTATTGAGTGGTCTAAGGGTGGTTCAATTAAAGTTGTTATGAAGTATGATGTTAACTCAATTGCAATTTCTTAGTTTGATTCTAAATTTTTCCATTCAAAGAAACTTTGAGGTTCAATGGTTCCTTGTTAATTGGTAAGCATGTAGTTGTGATATCTCCATATATGTGTACCTCTCTAAAATATATATCAAAATATTAGCTTATTCTAGATCTTAATGTAGATGTAGATACTGACTTTTGTTGAAATGCATGCATTGTAGAGTTGTGAAACCACATAGAGTGATCACATAACTGTTAAAAACTAGTATCCCTAAGGCATGGAAAGGAGGTCCACACCATCTTAAAGAAAAGGGATTGTTACTCAACCTAAAATTGACAATATAGAGGACGGGAAAATGGTATAAAAGAATTGAGGGAAAGAGACATATATAGTAGATAGTTAAGGGTTATATAAAAAATGGGAAATATCACTAAAAATTGGTTAAAACAATGAGCAATCTAGAGGGAGACACCTACGAATTGTCCACCAATTGGTTAATTAGTTTGACACTAACGAATTGGCTCGATACAAAACCAAAATAAGCCACTTCTGTAATTAATGAGGTAGAAGTTGGCCAAGTTTTAACAATAAAACATTTGACTTTGTATTCATTATACTTTTGCTTGAATGACAAATACTTCTTTACATATTCAAAATAACAATTAATCAAAACATTTTAAAAATACATATATATGTGTATATATATATATGTTTGAAACAAGTTTATAGGAATAAATTTTAATTTACGTGTAATATCTCTTTCTAATAAGATAACTGGCTACTTTAAATTCCATCTACCAAAAAAAACTTAAATATTTCAGCCATCATTTATCATCAAAAAATAATTAAAATTATGAAATCCATCTAAAATTGACCGAGCAAATTTAATTCTAACATTAGTTAAAAAAGTTATATATGCCAAAAATAACAAGTGTAGCAACAATTTATAAACTTCATACATATATTTTTTTATTAATTAATGAATATTTTAAACTTTACATATTTTTTGTATTAATTTATTAATGAATATTGTAAACTTTTTTATTATATTTAAAAATAAGTTTGCCATCTTGGGATGCTTATTAAACAACGGCAAAAAAATAATGCATTCATTAACTCAAATGAAATTCAAGAAACATAATAAGGAAAATCTGTTAGTATTTCATGAGAGAAAAGTGCACTAATGGAAAGGGAATCTAAGACGGCTAGGAATGGATCGATAAAAACATTGCATGTAAATGAAAGTCTAAAGATGAGATTAAGCAATTCATAATCAATTTGCAATGTTTTATTTGTGCTGAACACCATTTCCAAGTTATTAAAAAATTTGAATTTTGGTTTACTTGATTGGGAAGACCATTAAAAATGGTGGATTACAACATTAATAATATTTCACTTTTGTGCCAACAACCAAGAGCAATCTAAACCATGTAGACAATCATTCTTTCCATCTTACAATATGAAGGAATATGGTAGTGAAAAATATTTTTTTTAATAATAAAAATCTGTTAGAATTTTTGACATTACAGATGGATACTCTAGTCTCTTTCTACCTGGGTATCTTAATATTGTCGTTAATGCATCCTAAATAGAATTCAATGTTGAGAAAACATAATCCTTGGATTTAAGAGAATATTCCACTCAAGAGGTTAAGTTTTGCTGCAAGATGAACTTATTCCATGGTATCATATACCAAATACTTTGTCATGTCAACTTAAGAGGGTCACAATTTCAAAATGTTTTCACCATCTCTACTTCAAAAGCATGAATTTACAACCAGAAATGGGGAAAACAATGAAGAAAACAAAAAACGCAGAGCACCAAACGATGAAAAATTTCATTGCACTTACGAATATATTCGAGCAAAACACTTTGGCTTCTTCCAGGGGACTCCAGCCCTTGAAATGCTTGTTGTAAATGTAATTGTATCTTGTATTTCCTAGCGCATCTCTATGGAAATAAGAACCCTACTCGACGGCATGCTTGAGCTAGTGTGCAAGGCTGAAGTCGCATAGACACACATTAAACCAAGTCAAGCATCACATTATAGGCCTTCATGTATCTATGTAAGATCTGTGTTTCCATATGCTCATGCAGGTAAAATAATGTTGCAGAAAGCCCCACAAAGATCTTGTATCTCCTCCGCCATTCAAGAAATGGGCCATTTTGGACAAACAAAATCGTTTGGAGGATGGAATTAGGCATGTAATATCACAGTTGACCAAAAGAAGATAATTTTCTTCAAAACACGTGGGAACCAGATTATTGTGCTCCAACTGCCCTACAATCTCTATTTCGGCCTCAAAGGTTTTCTCCAGGTTACTATGCTCGTCGTTCCTATAAAGGAATTTCATGGCAACGATCGAGCCATCACTAGGAAAAATTTCCTTATAATATCTTCAGAACCCCCCTATTTACCATATCTAGCTTCAACTATGACTACACACGACCCAAGACAGTGACCCTTAAGAGCCCCTAAATGACATAGTGGGCGACTTCTTATATTTACCATATCTAGCTTCAACTATGACTGCACACGACCCAAGACAGTGACCCTTAAGAGCCCCCTAAACGACATAGTGGGCGACTTCTTATACAACTTGTTGCAGGCTGTATCACATGGGCAATGAAGTATAATTGAAGCACTTCATAGTTGACCGAGACATGTCTCCACACAAAAGACTTGCAATTGTAGAAATTCACACCCCAGGAGTCAAGGTAAAAGAACGCCCCCAATGCAAACTTTTCACGGAAATTTTGTCAAACTAACAAAGGTAAATGACAAATGATTCCAGAAAATATAAATATGGTTGTTGCTATGGCGGTGGATGTGTGTACACCGACGGTTCCTGAACAGGCGGTGTTTGTGGTGGATAAACTTGGGCATTCTGTACACATCTCCATACCTTCATGCACCTGCTGCAAGATCGAACTTTGACAAAATCCTGCACCTGCTGCAAGATCGAACTTTGACAAAATCCTACGGAAAAGATGAATGAACGACGATTGATGAAGGAGGACAAGATCGGGCTCTGACACAATCCTACAGAAAAGACGGACGAACGACGATTGCTGAAGGATTGAAGGATTGATTAAGGTCAATGGATGACACATAACAGTTCACGACCCAATGGCTACAGGACGACCACCTTGGCGAATTTGGTGGAAATGACAGCTAAAGCAGGACAAAACCTTGATTAATTTGGAAGAAAAGATGGCTAAAGGGACACAAACTCAGAGAAATGATCCAGATCTTCATGGTCAAAACCGTGTTGTAGCATTTATGCCAGCCGAAGCAACCATGGCGTCTCCATTTCGGCTAGAGGTCACAATTTCTCGCAAAGAGATTGACATGTTACACAGATCGACCATGCACGGGTTAAAAACCAACGATTGTTCTGTTCAACCTTACTCAATTTGAATTTTGGATTTCCCTCCCATTCATTTATGGTAGTAGGTAAAGGTTATTCCCAAATTCAGTAAATTCAAAATTTAAATTTACTCGGAAATCAATTTATGTGATGCGAACAACATGATTATGGATGAATGGATTAACATAAGATTTTTGTTGCCAGAATTTGACAAGTTTTCCAACGCATCCACAACCATCGGAAACAACGTTTTATCGGTGGAAGTGGCCATGCATTATGCCTGACAGTGTCTAGCAGAATGTTTTGAGGTTTGATGTCTAGATGCATAATACAAAACCTCGAGTGCTCATGCAGGTAGGCAAGTCCCAGAGCGGTATCCAGAGAAATTGAATATTTGATTTCCCTTCAAGCCACTTGTCGGATCCGAACAACCATCTATCAAGGGACCCCTTGGCACAACCATCTATCACCAGAATACGATGGACACCTTCTACACAAATACCCTGCAACCTCATAAGATTAGAGTGATTGATGGATGATATGGTAGCGATTTCTGCACAAAACTCTGCCTGCTGCTTCCCGGACCGGTTCACCAGACATTTCACGGCCACAAGTGTACCATCCTTCATAATTCCTTCAAAAAATTCTATGAATCCTCCCTTTCCAATCTCTTTGTTGAATCTGTCTGTGGCGATCTCCATGGTATTGTAAGTGAATATTGGAGGAAGGCCGGTCAAATTCTTCAGATATTCTTCGTCAAATTCATTGGAACCTTCAACCTGTTTCGGGACAGATCGTTCTTTTCGCAGTCTATGCCATTTAAAGACCCATTTCCCGTTCAGAAAAGAGAAAAATAAACCAACATGGAGTCGCAGGAGAATCGAAGGAATATATACCAGAATACCTTTGGCTATGAAAATCATGGCCAAGATGCTCAGCACAATAGGCACGCCCAACACCAGTGGTATGAAGTAGAGGAACAATAATCTGATAATTGGATAAATTATATGGCGCACATAATCCATTTCTCACGTTCGTCTCATACATTAATAGGATTGTAGTTTTATATTTTCTGATGTATTTCTCTCATTTCTTATTCCAAAGTCGTCAAATATGGTTATAAACATTTTCGATATTGCTTTTCATTAAAATTGTTTACATATAATAATACAATTATCAAAACTGTCAAATTTAATATGTTGAAATAGAGAATATGATTATCAATTTATATGATTTCGAAAACCGTCAAATTTGACAGCATTCCCACCTTGATAGGCTGAAATTACCATCTTGGTAAGGAATGAGAATGAATGGACGACATCAAACAAGACCTTCCAACCTATATAGAAATTTAAAATACCCATTGGGCGTTTTACATGCCATCACTAAACAAGTATGGTTGAGTGTTCTACACACCATCGCTAACCAATATCAGAAGCGTTGGAGAAAGCAAGGTCATCATTTTTCATTGAATATGAACGTACATATTTTCAAAAAATTAGAGGCATAGAAATACTTATCTATATAAAATTCAGGTTCTTAAATTTCTATTAAATTTTATGTTATTTTAAACCATTTTTATCAGGTGTCAAAATCAAAGAAGTCCAAGGAAGCTATCCACTTCAATTGATCTTACAGCCCCGTAATTTTTATCTTACATCAAAATAAACAAAATTGCATGGAAGTTATCCTCTTGCATTGATCATCTGTCGATTACATCCCTAGAAAGTACATGGGTCCCTATTCTTGTAGTAGCATCCATATGGGAGCCACTACCGTTCGTTGATGAACATAAAGACCACTTGAGTCAAAAAGCTATATAAAATTTTAGCAAACCTCTTTAAGTTCATGGTCCATCTTTCAGACAAAGTTTATGCCATGAGTTGGATGCCCAAAGGCATTATACATACAAAAGACATGTCTCAAGTTAAATTCCCAAGTGTTAATTTTAATGCCACGAGAATGTCCAAATGTCAAAATGCTCACACTTTCAACTACCAAATGAACGGGATATTCCTCATGGTTCATATTTGCAACACTCATGTTGTCGTCAATACTGTGAAGTTCCTTTGCCTCTAGACTCATGCCTTGTTGAAAATAAAAAGCAAAAGAGTTAACAAATCCTTTGAATGGGACACTTATAGTGTAGATTACAAGTCAGCAAGCAATATGTCATCTTTACAAGTTGTTAATGCATGGATAAATAAATACTTGAGCATCTCTGCCAGGTTATGACAATCATAGGTTCTTGAGGATATAAATGCGGTGAAGATGACATTCAAAAGATGAATGTGGCATATTGCTTAGTTTGTTGGTAAGTCAAGAGATAGCCAATATTGTTCTTTCTGAAAGTAACAAAACTTGGTTCTCTTGCACATGGCTTGACTTACTCCGGGCATTGAAGCTGACAAAATTCTGTGGGTGGATAAATATTTTTAGGAAATCTAGTGATTAATTATTTTCCAAAGAACAAAAAAGGATTTACAAACTTAAAGGGGCGACATCTGCTTTTAGTTGAAAATTCATAAGTGATCTTCCCAGAACTTCATCCTGAGTTGCAAAGCATACTTGCGCTATTGTTATAGAATTTTCAGAAAAGTGGAGATTAAGATCAATCTGAATGACCACGGGAAAGGGTATCATTCAAGATCTATTATGTTCCAGGCGTTTATAGAGTTCATCTGACACCAGACATTGACATCAAACTTCAAAACATTCTATCAAGAGAGGTTGGAGCTCTCTGCTATACTTTCCTCGATCTATAGCAGTGCACAGGTTGTCAACCAGGCGAGCCTTAGAAACTTTGTCTTGATAGAAACCATGAACACATACGTGAGTCAAACCGTAGGAAGAAAACCGACGAAAATAAAACCACGTGATGAAACTGACGACAATAAAACCACGTACATGGCAAATTTTAATTTGCTTGATAAGCGAGGCATGTGGCTAGATTTTATTCGTTTGATAGACGAGGAATCTAGCTACAGTGTTCAGAAACATGATCTCATAGAGAGAACATCTTCGATGTAAAAATAATAAATCGAATTGTAATAAAACAAAAAGGCTGTATTTAAGCCATATCATTTAAAAAATATTAAATCAAATTGCATAATCGATAATCCCTACCATTAATACAATCAGCTACTTTAACCTCTCCAAAAATGGTGTGACAAGATTGGTCATTGGAACGTATGTTTACAAATATCTTTAAAATCTTCACTCTATACTGCTTATGATTATGTACTAGTTGAGATACTAATTTTTTCTAGAGGATTTAGTAATAAACTTATAATCCCATGACAAGCTTATTTTATAACATTGTTTTTTTCACCTTCCTTGTGAAATGTTTCTTTTGGATGACTTTAACTTTATACTATGACTTTTACTCAATCTTTGTTGATAAGGACATTTATACTATGACTTTCACAGAAGTTCCACTTGGTGGAATGGAGAAAACTTGTCTATCCAAAAGAGAAAGGGGATGGGCCATAAAGCAGATCCATAAATTCTCCATAGCACTACTAGCAAAAAGCCTTTGGAGGGATATGTTCGATGACAATCTGTGGAGTTGTATCATCAGAGAGAAATACTTAAGGAAAATGAGTGTCCCACAATGGTTCCTCTCTAATGGAAAGTCGACAAAAGGCATATCTAACATGTGGGCAGGCCTTATCTCCTATTTTTCATTGGTAGCGAACTGGATCGCGTGGCTCCTTGGGAATGGACGGTCCATTCGAATTGGAGCGGATCTGATTATTAGGGGACCCCAGAATTACCGTCTTTCTCCAGAACTAGTCTTCTTCCTCCATTCGCATGGGATAAGGTTCCTCTACCAGGCCTCAGTTCCAACCACTTCTCTGGGTACTACATCTAGATGGGTCAATGTGTTAGATATTAATGTTGAGATGCTTAATTTAGAAATTGTTGTAGCCATATCCTATTTTCCCTCCGTTTGTTGTTGTTCAGATCCGTATTCATAAGATTCTGTTAATTAGGTATAGCTATATATTTGTAACGCTTTTTCTGAGTTTAATAAGATTGCAGCAAGAGTTTTGCATTTTATCATTTTTTACTCTGATTATCTGATTTGGTATTAGAGCTCAGGAGAGAGGGCAATAGAGTCTATGTTTTGTTGAGCTGAGGCGAGCCTACCTGGAGGAGCTGCATCAAAAGTGCACGCTGAGGTCAGAGTGAAAATTCGTATTGCCTAGCCGTCACACCTGCTCATCGTTCTTATCTTACTCTGGAGATCACAATACATTGAGAGAACGTGAAGTCGCTACCCATCGTTCGTTGCATCGCTGCTTGTATCAGAAGGAGGGAACAAACCCTGTGGTAGCGGGGAGACTCCTGAAGCGTGCGTAATTGGCATCATAGGTTCGAATCTCAAGCCTAGCGGCAGAAGCGGTCCAAGCAAGGAGAGCAGTAGACATGGTAGAGACTTTTGTGGTTGCATAAGCGGTCAAAGAATATATCCTTAAGCGGTGGGTGCCTTCCAAGCCTTTCACCCACTCCCATCATCGTCGTCGCTCACCCAAAGCGAAGAAGCACCCCTTGTGTCTATTTCTGAATCGCTAAAGAGGCGAAAATACAAAGCAACCCTTGTTTCTATTACCGAATTGCTAAAGGGGCGGAAATAATTGGTTATTGCGGGTCCCTAGCTTGACAGGGCGTGATAATTCAGTGCTACACTTCAGAAATAGTTCGACAAGGAGATTATCGCGGGGCATCCGATATTGTGAGACGCGACAATTTGCAGTTTTGTTGTGTGTAAGTTTTCTCGACATCAAAAGGTATTTTTCTTGAATTCGTCTTTTAGCAGCTATGTCAAATTCATTTCCCGACAATTATCTGAAGAAAGCTTCTAAGCTTGACGGAGACAATTACATTGACTGGAAATTCAAGATCTTAACTATTTTCGAAGCATTGAATGTCTGGACTATAGTAAAAAGAGATGAAACCAAGCCCATAGGTGCTACTGCTGCAGACTGGGAGAAATGAGAAACAAAGGCAAAAGTGTTGTTGTGGATGTCTGTCAAAGACAAAATAATCCCGCCCATCCGATATTGTAAAACGTCCAAGGAGACCTGGGACATATTGAAAGGTTTGTATGAAAATACAAACTCCAATAGAATTATGTTTCTAAAGACTAAGTTATTGTCCATAAAAATGGCTGCAAATGAGAATATCACCAGCTATGTTTCCCAGATTAAAGATTTATGTGATCAATTAAGTGCAATTGGTGATATTGTTTATAACACTGACATAGTAACTATTACATTAAAAGGTTTAATCAAAGATTATCACGTCTTTATTTCAAGTCTAGGGGGTAGAGCAATGCCACCTACATTTAATGAGTTAATGGGGATTCTTCTACAACAAGAAGAAAGAATGAAGGTGTTTGAGATGGACTCTCATTTTTCAGAATTGGCGTTAATAGCAAAAGGGAAACAACCCTACAGGGGCAAGACATGGGATAGAAACATAACAGGCAAGTTTCAGCCAAGAAATAGAGGTATGACTCACTCAAAATCTGATTCAGATGATAAGAAAAATGATGCTTGTTTTTACTATGGGAAACTTGGTCATTATGCTAAGGACTATTATAAAAGGAAAGCTAATGAATCCAAACAGAAGTTTAGAAAACATAATGGAAATTATGTGACAACTGACACATCTACCAATCAAGGTTTTAAGAATTTAAAGTTGTTTATTTCAGAAGTTGCATTGTCTACAGAAATTGATGATGAAAATGCATGGTTCATAGATTCAGGTGCCTCAACCCATCTGTCTTATGTCAAAGAGTGGTTTGATGAATATCATGAGAGGACAGATGAGACACACATATATTTAGGAGAATAAATCTCATAAGATTCAGGGTTATGGAGTGATATGTGTAAATTTACCTACTGGCCAAAAGAAACAGATTCATGATGTGTTGCATGTTCCAGGAATCAAAAAGAATTTGATTTCTATTTCCACAATAACTGATCAAAATCTGAATGTAGAATTTATGCAGTCTCACTATCTTGTGAAGGATATTCAGAATCATTATAATGTCATAGCCACAAGGACAAGAATTGGAGGAATGTATAAGATTGATGTCACAAAGTCCACTCATCAAGCATTGACATCTACTACAATGACAATTGAAGAGCTATGGCATCGCAAGTATCCGCATTTTAATCAAAATGACTTAGTGCTACTTCAGAAGAAATTTATGGTTGAAAGGCTTCCTGTTTTGAAACATGAGCATATAGAATGTGAAGCTTGTGCACTAGGTAAGCAACATAGGGAAGAATTTCCAGTGCATAAAGAGAAGAAACAAAGAGAGATAATTGAATTAATACATACTGATGTCTGTGGTCCCATGCAAACCTTATCACTTGGTGGTACAAGGTATTTTCTTATATTTGTTGATGACAAATCAAGATTTACTTGGGTTTATTTTTTAAGGAAAAAGAGTGAGGTATTTGAATATTTTAAAGAATTCAAAACTATGGTGGAAAAACAGACAGGAAAATGCATCAAGATACTCAAATCTGATCAAGGTGGAGAATATACCTTAGGAGCTTTTGATAGCTATTGCAAGAACAATGGGATCATTCAGCAATTTACAGTGCCTTCTACACCATAGCAAAACAGTGTAGCTGAAAGGAAGAACAAGACATTAGTGGAATGTGCTCGCATCATGTTAAAAGGTAAAAATATCTCTAATGGTTTTGGGGCAGAAGCCATTAACACTGCTGTTTATTTAAAGAATAGAATTCCAACTAAGATTATAGATTTAAAAACGCCTTTTGAAGTTCTTTATGGCTATAAACCTGAAGTTGGTCATTTAAAAGTATTTGGTTCCAATGCATTTACTCATATTCCCAAAGATGAGAGAAGAAAACTAGATGCAAAATATGTTAAGTGTACATTTCTTGGTTATTATGATGATCATAAGGCATACAAACTGTTTGATCTTAATTCAAATAAGCTCATAGCAAGCAGAGATGTGATTTTTCATGAGGCTACAAATGAAGAAGTAAGTATGATGTATGGCATACTCCTTATGACAATGATGTTCATGTGAAAATTGATATAGATGATGAACAGGAATAGGAACAGGAAAAGGAACAAGTACAACAACAAGGTGAAAGCAGCGTAGACATACCAACCACTCCTATGCCTCAGAAAAGCAAAAATGAAAGTGCAGAAAGTGGTGGACCACTGAGGAAGTTGACAAGAACAATTTAGATACCCTCCAGGGATAAAGACTATGCATTGATTACACAAGTAATGAATGTTGTAGAACCTACTTCTTATGAACAAGCCAAAAATCATAAGGATTGGAATACTGCAATGAATGAAGAATATGAATCAATAATAAAGGATGAGACTTGGGAATTAACATAACTACCTGAAAACAAAGTTCCCATAGGATGCAAATGGTTGTATAAAACCAAATTTAATTCAGATGGAAGTATTGACAAATATAAGGCCAGATTAGTTGCAAGAAGCATATTCACAAAAGGAAGGAATTGACTATGAAAACACCTTTGCATCTGTAGCTAAGTTCAATACAATTAGAGTCATGATTGCATTAGCTACACAATACAATTGGAAAGTTCATCAGTTAGATGTTAAATCTGCATTTTTGAATGGTGATTTAAAAAAAGAAGTTTATTTGGTTCAGCCTGAAGAATTTATAAAGAAAGGGGAAAAAGATCTTGTCTGTAAACTTAAGAAAGTTTTATATGGTTTGAAACAAGCACCTAGATCTTGGTATATTAAGATTGATTCGTTCTTTGCCCAGAAAGGTTTTGTGAAAAGCAAAAATGATCCTAATATGTATGTTAAAAAGGATGAAAATGGTAATGTTGCTTTGATATCCTTATATGTTGATGATTTGATTATCACTGGTAGTGCTTCTCATTTGATTGAAGATATTAAGATTCAGTTAGCACAGATATTTGAAATGAAGGATCTTGGTGAAATACATTATTGTTTAGGGCTAGAGATATGGAAAAAAGGCAGTAAAACAATTGTCACTCAAAGCAAATACTCAAGGGAGATTCTAGAAAGATTCAATATGAGTGAAAGCAAGACAGTATCAACACCTTTAGAACATAATGTTAAGTTATCTAGTCTTGATGAAACTAAAGAGGCAAATGGTGTTCTGTATCGCCAATTGGTGGGAAGTTTAAACTATCTTACCACTACCAGATCGGACATAGCATATTTTGTCAACATCCTAAGTCAGTCCATGGCTAAACCACTGGAAAGCCACTGGATAGTTGCAAAGAAAGTCCTTCGATATCTGAAAGGATAGCTGCAAAGAAAGTCCTTTGATATCTGAAAGGAACTGTTAATTTTGGTATTATGTACACTGATGATTGTGATGTTGAGTTGACAGGTTACTCTGATTCATATTGGGCTAGAAATCCTGATGACAAGAAATCAACCTCAGAATATGCATTCAACATAGATACAGGGGTCGTGTCATGGAGCAGTAAGAAACAACCAACTGTTTCTTTATCATCAACATAAGCTAAATACAAAGCTCTATGCAATGCTACTTGTGACGCTGTTTGGTTAAGGAGAATTCTTGAAGATATTGGCAACAAGCAAATGAAGCCAACAGTTCTCAAATGTAACAATCAAAGCTCTATTAAATTGGCATACAATCCAATTTACCATGCCAAAACCAAGCATATTAAAATTCAACATCATTTTGTTAGAGAAAAGATACAAGAGAAGGAAATTGTCTTGAATTACTGTAATACCACTGAGAATGTGGCTGACATCTTTACCGAGCCTCTTGGAAAGATGAGTTTTCAAGAATGTAGGAAACAGTTAGGTGTGGTAAAAAATCCATTTCTCCATTAAGGGAAAGTGTTAGATATTAATGTCGAAATACTTAATTTAGAAATTGTTGTAACCATATCCTATTTTCCCTCCGTTTGTTGTTGTTCAGATCCGTATTCATATGATTCTATTACTTAGGTAACAACTATATATTTGTAATGCTTTTTTCTGAGTTTAATAAGATTGCAGCAAGAGTTCTACGTTTTATCATTTTTTACTTTGTTCATCTGATTCAATGCCTATCAATTGGGTCTGTATGGAAGTTTGGCCAAAGAATGATCGGAATATATTATAGATCTTTACGGGAGCAATCTTAGCCTCTTGGACAATGTAGACCAAATAAAATAGTCTTGGAATTCGCAGGATGGGTCCATATCGACAAAACAAGCATATTGCACATTAATTTCAGACATCCTGGTGGCTTCAAACTGGTGGTACTCTTCCTATCACCCTATCAGGATTGGTCTCCTCCTTTGAAATTGAAACATTTTATTTGGCTAGCCCTTGAAAATGAGATACTAACCTGAGACAATTTACAAAAACGAGGTTTTTGGAGTCCAAATCTATGTGTGCTATGCAAGGGACAAGCAGAATCTGTTCACCATTTATTTGTAGCATGTTCCTTCACTGCAAAGGTGTGGATTTTAATCAACAATTCACTCACTAACATCTCAGCTTGGCAAGGCAACAATCTACAGGAATGCCTAAAATTTTGGTTTTCTCACAACAGACAACTCGGTGAAGTGGCATGTTTTCTCATATGGGAGACCCGAAAAGCAAGAAATGCGCTCATCTTTGAAGAAGTGACCTGTTTTCTATTTTTTTGCAAATCACCACCACCTTATTCTACAAGAAATAGCTGGAAACTCACTAGTAGTTATCAACTGAGCAAAGGACCTACACCCGATAAAGGCCACAAATATTATATTGATTAAATAAAAAGTTAATTTATTTTAATTTGTAGAGATAAAGATTAAAACTCAAAAACTTGGATTATAAGCTCTTGGATTATAATATACAAAACAAGAGCAACAAGTTGCAATGTCAATCACAATAGCAAGGAATAAATGAGAAAAAAAGCATGAAGAAATATGAGTTGTGTTTTTTTGCTGCTCAGATTATGCAATTGCAATGCTATATCATGTGCTATGAGTACAATCCTCCTTGTTGTTAACACATGTTTAAGGAACTCAACTCACAATGATAAAATGACTTCGCATCAATGTATTAGTTTATGGATAAAGTTTTAGGGGAAACACAAAATGTATATTAAATATATGATGCCTTCGGAACATAAAAATCATTACGATGCATAGAGTAGCCAACCGATAATGACATAGGAAAATAGTTGCTCCACATTGAGAATATATAAAATCCAACAAAGAAACTGGGGTATAAACTATTCATAAAGTCATCATTTTAAAGTAAAGCAGCATAGCCCACCACCAATCACCATTATAACAGGTGCTGTGAGATAATTATCAAGTCCAGTCACTATACCTTTGCCTTTGAGATAGTTAGGCGAGATACTACGTAGTACTATGAACCTAACAACAAAGGTGCAATACAGTGTAAAAGTTTTAAATGGTAATTCACTGTTAAAAGAAATTGGTTTCCAAAAGTGTTTATACTAACTTCAAATGATAAGCATTTTAGGAAATCAAATATGGCTTCTCAATTACATTTCTCACAACATAAATCCAGACATAGCCATAATAAGACATATCAACTATTGTTTTCATCGATGAACACAAATCATTGATCAAATTAATTGATAAAAAATGATTGGTTTCCAAAAGTGTTTATACTAACTTCAAATGATAAGCATTTTAGGAAATCAAATATGGCTTCTCAATTACATTTCTTACAACATAAATCCAGACATCACCATAATAAGACATATCAACTATTGTTTTCATCGATGAACACAAATCATTGATCAAATTAATTGATAAAAAATGATTGGCTGCCAAAAGACTTTAAAGTCTGTTCCAAAGCTACCAAGTAAAACACTGAATGTCTTAACTTCACATCACAAGCACTTTTGCAAATCAAATATCGCTTTTCAATTACTTTAATGGCACCATGCATCCAGACATAATCTCAACAAGGCATATCCTCTATTGTTACAATGAATGAATAAAAATCGTCCTAAGCAATTAAACTCAGTGATATAAAATGATTGGCTGTCAAAAGAGTTTAAACTCTGTTCAAAAGTTACCAAGTGAAGGTTTGGATATTTTAACTTCACATCAAAAGCACTTTAGCAAAGAAAATACCGCTTCTCGATTGCTTTACTGAAACCATGCATCCAGCCATAATCACATTTAGACATACCATCTATTGTTACGATTGATCATACAAATCGGATTATGCAGGCCGAGTAAATAAATCCAACAATCAAGAAATCCACACACATTCTTTGCCACTGGTATTTGATGGTGAGACAATGCGATTTCCTCTCAGCTAAAAGATGTATTATATTGCTAATTAAAATCAGATATAAATTATTTGCACCATAAGCAAAAAAACCAGCTCTCTGCACTACAGAACACTTATTATTGCACATGAAAAAGACATAGAAGATCAATGGAAATACATGCATCCGAAAGCATCCATCATGATTCAAGGTCAACTTCATCTATGGCTATCCACATTCGTCAAAAAGACAGAATCGTCTACATGGCGTTCTATGAACAAATATTCATAGACAACCAGGAAAATTGATGTTGCTTGTCCTAGTTTTTTCCTGGGCAAACAACAAATGGATATATAGCCATAACCAAATGGGGAAATTTATCTACACGCATTACAACAAATAAAAAATGACGCACATTCTATGTACATAGCTCGATGTTCCAAGTCCACTAGTGATAGAGGGAAAAGCAGATAGAGTTATATATAGATTTCGCTTAAGAATCATTTGATCCTGTTAGAGAACCCGCTGATCCAGTTGGTTTCATATTAAGTTGACCCAATAAAAGAAGGAGATGCACCAGTTGCATATTCATATCCAGTTGGAAAACCAGAAGCGTAGGCAGTTTACATTGGTGGCTCATCAGTTTGAGAATAAGCAGCTTCACGAGTTGTTAAGGAAAATGCGTCCTCTCATTCGATTTAAGGTTTCACCGACATCATCATAGAAAGGAAGAGACTGATTGAGGATCCAAATTCAAAATGCCTAATTTAATATTAAAATCCCACTATATAATTATATAGTATATAAATAATACATATATTATACGGTAAATACCTTGTTGAATCAGAAGCACCACTCAATTTAAAGAGTATTCCTTGGAAATTAAAGATGAACTAAACATGGCATAGACGACTCTTTCTAAAATGGCGCACAATAATTCCATATTAAAGATCGTTGTTTGTGACTGAGTGACATTAATAGCGAATTTAAGATCACTCCACTGCAGTGAACGAGATATATTCTCCAGTATATATCACAAGTTTGCATAAAAATATTCTATAGGGTGAAAATTTCAGAATGTCATTTATCTGACATGTCCAACATTTTTGCATAACCCAGGACAAGGGTAATATAATCCTACAAGTCCAGTACAAGATGTTTTCAATTTTTTTTTATTATCATAGGCCAGGGGTAAAATAATCCTACAGGTACAGGGGTAGTATAATCCTGCACAATTTCAGTTCCAGATCTTTGTCAATATTTTTTAATCAAGGGAAGGAAAAGAGAATCTTTATGTAATGATTAACATTAGGTCCAGTGGAATGGCACACAGGCATGGTAGGGGGCATAGGTCACATTCCATTCTTGTGGGGTTTGGGCTACCCTTGATTACCACGGAGAATAACAAGACAGTGTAATTTTTTTTAAAATTGATAGCATGATTAAAATAGGTACAAAGATTAAGGATTCATGTTGATTAGAAAATAAAACAGAGGAATACTGAATTTAGTGGTGGAAGTTATTTTCATATGTTGCACGAAATACATATCCAACTGTTAATTGGTACTCACAAGACGTTCCGCGGAAAGGTATTGAACATGCAATGAAACCAACCTAACCAAAAAGACGAGCAGGATGAAACTGAGACCAACAAAGACGGTTGTGGAGATGGTAATAGCTGCAAGCTCCAGATCGCGCAAGTGGCCTGCGAAGGCTTGTGTAATGAGGTTTGTCCCATACGTTGGGAGACTCGTAAATATGGCAGGGCCTGCGATCCTCCATAGCTTCTTCGATTCAACCCAAATTCTCTTCCCCAAATCCACCTCTGTTGTAGTGTCTTCATGGAAGATTATAATACTGTCATTTCCCTTCTTCTCTAGATGGGATCAAGCAGAGAATCATCCTCCATTCTTCCTGGACTTCAAGTTTTACTCGCTAGCCAGCCGATCATATAGGAGGGAAGGAATGAAGGGGAAAACTATCCGCTCGAAACTCCGCCAACGTAGTGGCTTGGATTCACTGCATAATAAGGCTTGTCAAAGTCAAGTTGGCTTTGTCTTAAAATATGGGCAGAAAATCATTTTACATGCCGGAGAGTTTGTATGCAATATGGCATTTAACCAATATCCTATCAAATGTTGATAGACTTTCCAGGAGTCAATATTGGTCGGCCATTTTTCCCGCTGGTAATATAAATATAATCCTGTAATATTATTTATTTTTGGTACCTTACAAAATTGAAGTACTCTCGTCACTGATCCACAACCTCGACCACAGCCTTACCAGGCCTATGTATTGTGTTGTACTCCCTTGTTGTATTACTGATTATACTCATCTGCAACATTTGAAAAAAAAATCTCTACTTCTTGTGATGTGTGTAGGTTTGTGTTTTGGGTCAATGTAAAGATGTCAATATGGAAAAAACCTATACCGCCACATCCCCACTATTGATCCATGAAAACGCTTATACTTTTTACCAAATTTATTACCTATAATTTTAAAATAATTCCAGATTATGATACCCCTGGTGGATTCTTCTATTACAAAATGGGGATGATTCAGGTTTGAAGCTACATTCACATCAATCGTTATGCATGTGATGTGATGGCTGAACATGCATTTTACAGCTGCCATTGGGCCACGAGTACAGGACATAATAAACTAGTCCTGCAATTCGTAGAGCAATTCCTAGACCTCAGGAATTAGGGGGTGTTTGAATTCGAAAAAGAAGAGAAATATTAAGATACATACCCTGGTTTGCCGTTTGTTTAAGCACGTGAGACGGAGCCATATATTTGATAGAGTCATTCATCTGTTCATGGTTCTCTATTTTAAGGGTTTTTATTTGGTTTATCTATGCCTCATGGAATCCGGAGCTGGTTCTCCCTCATTCCAAGGGTTAGCTTCAGCCTTCGATGTTGATGTCCTATAGGAGCCAAAAATAGAAAGTTTTCCCGAAGTCTTTATATTCTCTTCTATTAGGCGTGCCATCTCTGGTTCTGAATTTCAATGTGTAGGGGTTTTGTCTGTTAGATAAAATCAAACAACAGGATTCCCAAATGACGTATGCTAAATTAATTTCTTGTTATGTAATTAGCAATCTGTGATAGAATTATATTGTCAAGCTGTTCAATTAAATACGTTCTAGTTGGCGTGTGTTTATGTACACTCCACGGCCAAATTTCTACAATTGCAGCCAACGCAGATCATTTGATTCCGAAGGAATAAATGTCAACGAATGCACGGTAAAAATAAACGTACAAACAGAATAGAATCATTCCTCCATGATAGATTTGTGTCTGATTCCTAACGGATAGACTTTTGTCTGTTTAATGAGCGTAATGCACACTTACAAAAATGGGAACCACTAAAACACAACCTGAACAAAGTTTCAAAACTGGATAGACCATAATAATCATAATAAACTGGATAGACCATAATAACCATAATCACATATTAAGATGAGCTCTAATTAAAGACAGGTTATAACATAAAAATGTGTAAATGAAAAGGCTAACAAATTACAACAGTTAGAAATATAAATTTTCTGTACAACTCGCCAATAACTAATCAGTTCTCTAAAGCCATGTACACTTTCAACATCACTATAGGGGCATGGTATCTATACTGCTAATTTTGTTATTAATTATTAAAGAAATAGGATGCAAACCGTTTGCAGCAATTTCAGCTGAGGCTAACTTGCAATTACAACTGCTTAAGAAACTATTTGCAGTGCGTTGATTTGACTATTAACAAAACATACAACTTAATACTAAAAACTAGAAATCGGCAGCATATATGCATGATGATTGTCCTTTTACCTAGAGCGCAAATGTTGCACTTTCGAGTCTATTTAGTTGAACAAACACTGATTACAAGATTGAAAACCAGGAAATGTAAATGTCACAGATAGCAAAAAAAATCCTGAACCCTGAATAAATCGCATACTTTCTTCCATCTTCTCCTCCAATATTAAGAGATAGAGGTGGCCAGCAAAATCAACAAGAACTCAGCCACGTGAGAACATAGTTGCAAAAGTGAAATGTCACATCTTGACATGGTCTCATTTTGAGCACACCTATCAACTGAGAGAATATTCAACGCTCACGAGAATCAAACGATCTGACATTCAATAACATACAATATCAGCGGCTGCTCAAGAAGCACAGGGGCAGCATCTGAAAAATAAGATGACACAACACCAAAAGCATCTTTACCTTGATCGCTCTCGATATCTCCGAGAAGAAGAGGCACATCGTCCATGCCTATCTGATGACTGAGAGTAGGACCTGCTGAAAGATGGCGACCTGCTCCTTGATAATGAGTTGTGCCTTGAATATCCTCTTGGACTGGGAGACCTAGATAAAGATGAGTAAGTATATGAATCATCACGATACCTCCTCCCATATGGAGAACGTGACCTGCATGACCAACAAAACAATTAAAAACTGTCGGAAATAATTTCTTCAGCACAACAAAAAAATCCATGATAAAAGCTCTTTTTTCTAGCGTCAGACCCTATAATCGATCTCTATGACGTTAAATGTTATGCCAAATGGAACACAGGCACTGTTAACTTATATTTATTAAATTCTACCTTGAATAACGCCCCCTTGGAGAAACTGAGCGGTCATAAGACCAAGAACGAGAGCGAAAATCAGAGCGAGAACGTTCTGCAAAACAAAAGTATTGTTTCAACCCAACAACTTGATAGATCATGAGAATAATTATTGAGAATAGCATACAGCTGCTAAAGATGATTTATTATAATGTAATCAATTTGGTGTAATTTCAAAGCTTTACCATAATATGGGGAACAATGGCGACCATATCCAAACCCACCTCTGTAATTCCAAGAATTCAAAAACTTCATCAGACAAAGAATTATGTTTATAATTTTATACAACCAGCTTAAAAAATGGAGGAATCTGTAATTATATGGACACTTATTTGGTATTTTCCTATTACATCTCTTCTGATTATTTGGGTCCCACCTCTGCCTGCCCTGCATTTCCTCTGGCTTCTTTCTACTCTCTTCAGCAAATACAACAGCAATCTCTCGCCCGAGAAGAATCTGTCTATCCATGTGATATTTTGCTTCTGCTGCATCTTCGGGATCATAATACTGCACGAAACCAAAACCACGAGGCTCTCTGCAGAAAAAACAAAAAAACAATTATAGCATGGACGAACAAAAATAAAATGACCATATCTCATAAAATGTCATATTAAAAAATGTAGCACTTGAAGAGCCCAGAGATCCGTTCAAATTCTCCACAAAAAGCATAACACGCATGCACCAGAAAAGTCTGGTGAGACTCTGTTGACAACTCTTAGTTGCTAACCTTCTAAAAAGGTTATTATTGGACACCAGGTCAGTTACGTGATTCAGACTTCAACTTTGGTCCAAATCTTCTCTTCTCTTCTTCTATTCTTCTCTTCTCACCACCAGTTATCTTCATTCAACCGTCTTCTCTTGAATAAAACTAAGACAAGCCTTGCTCTACAACCTTACAGAAGTCAACTTGTTAAATACGCATGTAGAGGAAGTTTATGAAGATTTTTTATTACCCAAAAAAACTGCACATCATTGCTTTCTAATGCTTCATTATAAATTAAAAAGCATCAATCAAGAATAAATACCAGCACACCACCAGTTGTACATCACTAATCTTCCATAATATACGCAAACGTTGCAATATACATAAGAATAGTTGATAGGTTCTAGTCGTGTGAACTACCATGGATTCAGTTCATACATATCATATACTTGAATTTATATGCACAATAATAAGAAACTGGATCTTGAGTCCACTATAAATTTTGTAAACATACTTTACGGCAATGAATATCATACACCAATAACATGAGAAATTATACGATAGAGAGCAAACCCCGGTGCTTTAAACTTACCTTGTATAATAGTCTCTCGGGAGATAAATGTCTTTGATAGGCCCGAACTCCCTAAATGGACCTCGAAGGTCATCCGGCCTACAAAAATGCAACTGTATTAAAAGATGCAATGCTCAACTTATAAACAGAAAGATAACAGCAAACAGACAACTAAAAACAATTTCAAAGCCCTTTATAATTAAATCAAGAACAATAAAAATACCTAGGCATGCACTCCTTGTCACTTGTTTCCACTTGTAGTAAAACATAAATTAATTCTTTGTTTCAAAGCCTCAACTAAAAAATTGCAAAATGTTTACAGAGAAAAAGAAATAGACATGGTTAAACTCATTATCAGTTGTTTCCACTTATATAAAACATAATTAAATGCTTTACTTCAAAGCCTCGAACTAAAAAAATTGCAAAATGTTTACAGACAAAAAGAAATAGACATGGTTAAACTCATTATCATTTGATTCCTCTTATATAAAACATAATTAAATGCTTTGCTTCAATGCCTCGAACTAAAAAAATGCAAAATGTTTAAAGACAAAAAGACAAAAAGAAATGGACATGGTTAAACTCATTATCAGTTGTTTCCACTTATATAAAACATAATTAAATGCTTTGCTTCAAAGCCTCGAACTAAAAAAATTGCAAAATGTTTACAGTAAAAAAGAAATAGACATGGTTAAAAAGCCAAGAAGAAGTTTGCAAATATTAGTATGTAAGCAGCATGCAAACTATCAAGGAGCTTCAAAATGAATCCAGTACCCTTCGCCGCACTCGATCCCTTTTGACATCATCCAAAGATAATGCAACTCGAAAACTATATCTGGTAAATATCTGAAACTAAATTCACAAACTACACAACCAAAATTCATATACTACACGTCACAAACCAGAAGATGTAAATGTTTTATCAAAAGATACTAGCCCACGTATCTTATCGTCTCCCATATAAAAACTTTAGTCAGTTGTGGTAAAGAAATTAAAACCCCAACTTTTTCATGCTCGTATAGAAAAATTGTCATATCAGTAGCTTTGCCATGATGACATTGATCGTTGTTAGTGAAGACTTGTGTTTTTCATGTTTTATCCTGATTCCTTTTTCATGCTCATATAGCAAATTTGTCATATCAGTAGCTTTGTCGTGACTATAATGATTGTAGTTAACGAAGTCCTAACAATGGCTTTGTCACAATGTTGTCAAGATCCTTGATGTGCCAAGCATCCACCCCCAACAATGCGTTTTACATCATCTGACATGTCAGCCCAACTTACTAGTTCTGACAGCTTTTGCTATTCAGTAACCCCCTTGCCAGAGGCATACCAGCCCACTTGCCAGGGGAAACATATCACTTCTAGAGGACTTGAATACTGGTGAGCACAAATAACAACGCCCCAATTTCACCCACCTACCAAATCCCCTATTTACCTGGATTTTGTTCTTGCTATCTTGTTTTGTTCTTTCTGGCGTCTAAAATGAGTAAGGGCAAATGCAAGTCCCAGATTAAATTAGAGAATCCTCAAAATTAAAAAAACTGCTCTTTCCCATGTAACCTCCAGGATCATGTTTCATAATGCAGCCCAAACATTAAACGAACATTGAAACATATTTTTAACTCAAAACAGAATCATCTCTGCACCTAAAGCATTACCACAGAATTTAGAAGTGCAATATTCTAGGCAACCAATAAATGAATTGAGTATTTACAATAAATGAAATGAATATTTAGCATTTCGATAAGCTTCATAAGAAAAGATTAAAACAAATAATAAAGAAATTGAATTTGAACCTTTAAAGTAAATATAAACAGGCGATCCATGTTTTTTTCACCAACCAATAATTAGACCAGTCTACAACAGTTTAAAGGAAAAATAAATAATTTTAATTTACCAATTATAGATACAGTACTCCTGTAAATTTCCTAAGTTTGTACATCTCTGGCATAAAAATTGGCAATTTTTTCATACATTCCGATACTGCAAAATTAGGGCCAATCTTCGTTGCCAAATATTAAAAAGGTTCAAAATATGACTATCTTACTTTCTGTTAAAAACAAATTGGCCCAATTTACCTTCAAAACTGGTTGAATTTTACATTCTATGAAGAAAAATAGATACCCTCAAAATATTACTTTTAATAATTTAAATTTATAGTTTCTTGAGAAAAAAACTGACCTACCTTACACCTACTTAAATTTTGCAATCTTCAAAGGAATTTTAAAGAAAAAAATACCTGCTATCCCGACGGATATTGCGAACCAACAAGGTTGTAGGACCGGCCCTCGACCGCCCACCATAACGACCTCTCGGAGGAGGGCTAGGGCTTCTTCTACGGTAATGCCCTCTTCTCGGCGGTGGGCTGTAACTTGGGCTTCTATACCTCATTTTGTACACTGAAAAATATTCGTAAATTCAATCAAGAATTTAGAGGAATGTGCATCAATCTTAAACTAACTGGAACAAATTTGAGAGATGAATCAACACGGAAATCGACGGTACTCACCTGCAACAATTGGTTCCGGGAGGATATACGCAGAGACAGCTACTTGAACACGAAAAAAATCAGAAGATATCTAGAGAAAACGCTTGATGTAACCCAGTTCACTGCATTCGCGAGGGTTTGAAAGGCCCTTTTGGAAACCTAGGGTTCGCTCCGGACACTAGTATTATTTCAGACGATTGAGATAGCACTGAAAACCCTGTGGCTATCTTTAGCCCACCAGTACAACTAAATATAAACCGCCCACTTCCAAAGCAGTGATAGAAAACAAACTTGGATAAACCAGACACTTGACATTCATAAACATCCATTCACAGGAAAACCCTCAACCAGTAATTCAAATCGGGCTAATGTCATGCAACCCTAACAATTTCGAGACCAATCTTTGTAAACTTAGATTTGCCATAGTTAACCGAGAACAATTATCGTTCCAAATGCGCTCAAGCTGTCACCGTAATTTGTAAATGCTAACACAATAGGCGCATACAACGAAGAACGAGCCCTATACATCGCTCGCCAGCATAGATGGACGCAGTAAATGGGCGTGGGATATGGGGCACTCAAATCGCCCCGTCCCGCCGCCAAACGGACCCACCCCCGTTGCCCTTCAACCCCGTTGCCTCCACCGCCGTTGCCCACCGTCGTTGTTGCCCACCCCGTTGACCCTGTTCCGTTTAGTTCCCGTCTACCGGAAAACACCTCGCCAGTGATTCACCGGTAAACTCCTGCCACACGCCAAGTCCGGTTAATGTTCAACAACCATTTTCGCGGCCCTGTTTACCCCTCTTTTCGAGCCTCCCTGATCAGTGCCCCTCCTTGCCCCTGGTTCCACATCCGTCTGCCGCATTTTCCCAAGGCGTATTTTTGAGTGCTCATCTACACGCCTTCTGCTGTATACCCCGCGCTTCGGCTCTGCTCCTTCCATAGCAAAATCCTTCAAATTTTAGGAATGACGAGCAGGATTTGAGGTTTACTCGTGTCTCAAAACAAGCAAGACAGGATTTATTTTGTTACTTGTTCGGGTTCTTAATTTTTTTTATTGGGGAAAGCGCAAGAATTCATCTTACCCGGACGCATTTGAAGATTTTGCTGTCAATTTATACCTTTAGGCGGACACTCTGCATCCTACTGGATTTTCAAGGTTGGGAAACTTACAGGTAAGGGATTATTTTCCGCTGATTCATATGCGAGAATGAATTCCTAGAACCCATCAATTAATGATTGATGTGCAAAGAATTAAGTTTTCAAATGATTTTGCAATGCTGGGTTCATTGTCTTCTATTTGCGTAAGGATTATTTTGGGCAATATGATTGATGTGCAAAGAATTAAGTTTTCAAATGATTTTGCAATGCTGGGTTCATTGTCTTCTATTTGCGTAAGGATTATCTTGGGCAATATGTTTAATAGGGTATGCAAATAGTATCCTCTGCAGAGAATATCTGGGTGTGTTTCTTGACTAGACATTATAGTTCCCCAGGGATTTGTCAAATGGCGACTTGCTAACCATGAAACCAAACCCACATTGTCTCTATTAAGGATCTTCTGATCTTTCCATAGCTCAAGGTTCGTATTGGTTTATAAATTTGCTCAAGGAAACAAATGGCTTGCCTTGCTTTTATAAACACCCAGGCGAAGGCAGATTAATTTCCTTAAAGTTCAAGCAAACAATTCCCACTATTCCCTATGCTCTCCTTCACGTGTTTTCTATATGACATTGAAGTTATGTTTAAAATGATAACAAAAAGCTTTATGCAGGTGACATATAGTGTTCCATTTGCTTTGACAGCAACCTTTACTTCTACTGTTGGGGGAGGCCAAGGTAGATATTGTATCCTTCAAGGATATTTCTCTATTGAAACCTTTTTTAAAAGCATTTTAATCAGGAGAATGAACAAGATTTTGAAGTATTACAGGCAGGGAAGTATTGTTCAATTATAATTCTATTCGAACAGGGAAAAGGAAATGTTTTTTATTATGCCAACATAAAACTTTTGAGATACTTTTTTATTAGGATCGAGATATGTTTGAAAATCAATTGACATCGGAAATTAAAATTGAAAATTGTTAGTAAGAACAGGCTGCAGTGTTCACTCCTCAAGTAGAGTTGCATTTAAAACTTGGATCTGTATTCATCAGATTGGGTTTATATTTTGGTCAAGACTGAAATATGTTCAAGATAATAACCAAAGGTGTGATCAAACACTATCGAATTTTGAAAGCATAGATTGATATCGTAACTTTATGGACACATTTTCAAAATGTGATTCTTTAATCAGGGTTAAATAGGGTTGGCTTCATAACAGGATTGAAAACAAGATTGAATGCATTGAAGAAACCAAACCAGGGTAGACTGTAGACATGCTTCAATAATACTTCCACAGAAACTTACATGATCATAAGATATTTAATTTGCTGATTCCAATTCCTTCTTGGGTAGAAAGGGTCCAAGAAAATAAACTAAATGGATTAGATGAATTCAATTTAAAAAAAAACTAAATGGATTAGATGGATTTAATTAAAATTCTGTTTTTCAATTTTCTCTTTGAAAGATACAGCATGTAGGGATTTCTCCTTCCATCCAAATAGTGGATTGGTTTTGACAGTAATTCAATGACCCTGGATCAAATTTTCATTGAAGGTTTGCTTTTCCCACCCAAAGAAAATATAACCTTAAAAACACTGTTCAGGAAAGTTATACTAGCACAGACATACCTAACACTGGGTCTGATATGCACCTTGAGGTTGCATATTTTGAGTTCCAATATTTGATAGATATGCACAAGCACACATGATTGTAGAAATAACAAAATGTTAATGTTTCACAAAGAAAGTGCAAAATTTAAGGATTCACAAGCACAAATACTTGAAGCAGATAAGATGGATTTGCTTCAAGTTCATACAATCTCAACTATTAATAAAAGCTTTCCGTATCTGAAGAAATCAGTCATTCTGTTTCTTCTAAATCAGGCAGGCATTCTAATCTACAAACACATTGTTTTATGAATCCCAAGAATACGAATAAGGCCTGTCCAACTGAATTAGTTTAATTACAAAAAATTATCGACCAAGAGAAGTTGAGAAGGAGAAAGAAAAATAAGAATGGTAAGAGGAAATCCGCTATCATTGACCACATCAATTTTCCAACATCTTCCTTTTGAAAACAATCATAGAATTAATCCGTTTTCTTTGTGCTTTTTAAAATTAATTAATTAATTTTATTTTATTTTTTTCATGGGATTTTTATTGGGAGTTGTCTACGCCTATATATATTGGCCTTTTTGTCATGATTTGATAGGTTTTGATCACATACGGGACCAAAAAGTTAATCGTTAGACATCTCCTTTTTGTCGTATTTTAATAGTGTGGTCGAATAGGTTTGGGACATTGAAGGTTTATGGATGGAGCTCGAATGGTTTTGGAGGGCGTGTGATAACTGGCACTCAAATTGCCTCTTGCCGGCGACGGAAAATTTTCCGACGAGGCACAGTTCCACTCCTTCTTGTTATTTATTTGGAATTTCGACGATCTGGGTCATCTTAAAATGGGCCAAAACCCTGGGGGCACAGTTCCATGTCATAGTTCCACAGTAAATGGGGTGGAACTACGATTCCGCCGGTTTTTATAACCGGATCTAGGGAACAAATCGCCGGAAAAGCGGGGCGATTTGAGTGCTAGTTGTCCCATGCCGTTTTGGAGCTCATTCAAAGAACTTGATGTGACTTTGCGTCAGTGAAATGACGTGAGGAATCTAGACGTAAATAAATGCTTCATTGTTGAACATTGGAATTGGGGTTGACCTTATTGTAATGGAGGATGACCTTGTCTATAAGTTATAACCAAAGTGAACCTTGCTTGTGATTGAGAATGACCTCTCTTGTAATTTCGGTTGAGCTTGTTGGTATTTAATAACTAGGACGATTCTTGGAAAAATTAATAACTTGGATGACCTTGCGTGTTTGGGTCAACCTTGCTTGTTGAATTTGGTTGACGACATTTTTCATTCAATGCTCTCAAGTAACTTATAATTTAGGTTGTCTTTCTTAAGCATTTTCTAAATCCTTGGAATTATAGTTGAATTCTCTTAGTCAACAAGGCCTATGACAACTAAAGACAAATGAAAGTGCCATAGATTGTACGCTGTCATGAGTAGATTTGTTGGATCATAATCATATCATGTAATACCTTTTGTAAGCATTTTCTAAACCTCGAGTTGAATTCTCTTGGCGGACAAGGCCTATGACAATCAAATATAGAGGAAAGTGTCATAGTTTGTATGATGTCACAATGAGTAGATTTGTTGGACTCCGATTTTATCATGCATTGCAATAACTATTGAGGATCTTCAAGTTGCCATAGTGAAGACTTAGTAAGTGTATTCACATTTATCTATTGCTGTAAAAAATGTTACCTCTTTCATTTATAATCTACAAGGTGAGGTTAACAAATTCAATTTTGTATTGGTGATGTCGTTGTGAGTTGTGTTGGTAATGAGGCACCATGGGGAGTTGTTGTGAAGCCATTGAGGGGTCGCCCATCTTCATTGTCGAGGGTCTCCTCTCTTATTGTTCATATCAACTCTCATCATATCAGGTTTTGATCACCCTCGACATGGAATCTCATTGTATTGAGGGTTTTGACCCTTCATTGCAAAGAGAGGACACCTAGTTTGTTCATTTGTAATTTGTGACTTGAATCTATCTATCCACAATTTTCTATTTGAAAACTTGAGTCCATTTGTGACTTGAATTTGTCCATTTGGGTGGGTATGCAAAGGTCAAAATACATGGATATTGAGTTGATGAGGAAGGGATTCAGGTAGAGTTCTTAAAGCATGGTCTTTGTGTTTGGATGATCACTTGGTCCACCATTTCTTTTGAGGGGAGAAGATTGAGATCACCAACACCTATACCTACTTGGGGGTGCAATTCTCAAGGCCTCGCTTCAGTTTGAAACATGCTTGTGAGCCCCAACTCAAAGGCCACATATCCTTAGCCCTTCTCGAGAGAAAGTGCTTTTGATACCATTTTCAGGACATACATCCAAGAGGTTCCTCATGGATACCCTTGTTTGTTCTAGATCAATGTGGGCTTGAGGAACCATCTCCCCTTCCTCGCAACCTTAGAGTTAGTCACTTTTTACGGAATTCTATTTGGATCTTCCTAGTCGGAGATATGACCTTTTTCTCTAGGTCACCTGTTTAGGGCTGCATTCTGGTAGAGGCAGAAACCCTAACTTGTACAGATCACATCTCACAAAGTACACCTGGTTCTTCTATCATGGTCTGCCACCATTATGAGCAGCAGCTTCGTCATCATACCCCTTCATCAATGGCTTTGTTCAACATATCTGAAATATGTATGCATATATGCCTGGTTTTGTCAGTGCTGTTAATGCCATCAATGCCAATCCTATTTTCTTTGAAAGTGCTAAATTACAAGTGCTTATGTATTATGTATGGAAAACATAAAGTTGGATAAAGTTACAACTTACAAGTGAGTGAGGCAAGGTGAATGGGTGGTGGGGATGAAGGTAGGTATGAGCAGTTAAAGGAGCATAATTGAAACTTATATCAATGAGCATGTTAGGAGATCTCTCTTACCATTGTAGGGCATGACCTCTAGGATCCAGTAGCGACCAAATCCAGGCCAGCATTGCCAGATATGTATTTCTAAGAAAATGAAGAATTAACAAACTCATCAAAATCAGAGATGTCTCCCAATTGTTTTACTGTTTCTTGATTGCTTCAATTACTCTTTCATCCATACAGGACACAAAGAGACATTCCATAGGAGTCATTGATGCTGCAACATCTCTTTGATTTGTGATGCTATATTTTCTTAACTCATTTACTAGATTGAAATTAGAGGGGCCACTTCTTGTATGCACTTCCTGCAAAAACCCGGTTTTAATATGTAACTCTCTATTTTTCTCTTTCTTGACAGCACCTTACATTTACTTCATTTATCCCTGGTTTGCTTATTATAAGTGCTCCTTTTTTTACACAACAGATAGTCATGTCTTCCACTCTTAAGCAAGGTATAACCCTTTTGTGGATTGATTCCAACAGGCACTTTGGAGAATCAAGCTCTCAAGCAGCGCATATTCGGTCTTGCTTAAGAAAAGTTAATCAAAGATGGTAATTATTTTATGCATCATTTGTAGAACAAAGTTCTATGCCTCTCTTCATGCCTATACAAACAAAATAAATGAATGCATTGATGACAGTGACTTTTTCACAATTTCATTTCAATACCAAGAACTTTCAATAATCTCCTGCCAATAGATTCTTTCCAGTAATTGTATGGATATCCTGGAACATGCCCTTGAAGAAAGAAATTACTGCTTCTTTAATATGTACACATTTTCTCCAAATAACTGCTGTGTATCTGTTCCTATTTTTATATTTTTGGTGTGTTAATAATTGCTATCTATAATTTTTCATACAACTGAACATGAATTGCTGATAAAGGAAGCGCAAAGATTGAAAATTTTGTACCAACAACAGCAAATGCAGCAGCATTCTTCATTACAGCCAAGTCATATGCATCAGCTCCCAACTTCTTTGGATTTTGATTTGCAGCAGTTGCAGTTTAGCAAGCTTAGTCTTGGTACAGTGAAACCTGTATTCAAAGCTTTCCCCTTCAAATGGTGCTTTTGGAATAGCAAAAGATATGGGGGGAATGTCTGTAGTCAATGGAAATGATGGTGGAACAACTCATAGGAATGGAAGATCTGAGGTTTCAAAGGGCAACATTCCTTCCTCTTGCATGGTAGCTGGCACTAGCAAAAAACTCGATGGTAGAAGGATTATGACTGGAGGTGGACCTGTACCTGTGGATTTCATGTTGCAGAATTCTTAGCTTTTTTGGCTATTATTTGGTTGATGTCTCAAAGCAGGGTTGGTCAGTCTTATTTTCTGCTTTTGAGTTGTGGTTTTCCATCTTAATTCCTATATGGAAATAGTTCCAGCTGAAAGCCAAAGTGAGATTTGTTTTGAATTTGTGAGCAGGGCATATTTATAAGTTGGATATGTAGATAATGATCAGCCAGGCTTCGTATACTTAAAGTTTCATTTCCGTGAACTGAACTGTTCTGGAATATTTAGATTTGCACCCTCACGAGTTATATGTGTCCCATTTTTTGCAGAATAGCCTGTTTGAAGGGTGATCAATTTAGTCGCTAGATTAGACTTGTTCTATGACTTTATATTGTGATTTCTAACTGTTTACAGGTTAACTCAGAATGCATTCATTCTTGAGTTGCATGATTTATATGTTTAACTCGTTTTGTGAACATTGGACCTTGAAACTGTTGTTGCATATTCTATGCAGAAGTTAATAGAGGACAATTGTGATTTGCTAAAAATCTGCTAATAAATTACAAGTTACAACCATTGAGATGTCTCTCTGTCAATTGCTTCCAATCTCACAATATAGAGATTTGTAAAACATTTGGTGACTCAAAAATCATTAAGTTTGACCATGACTTGAAATCTCTCGATGTTCATGTGTGAAGCTGTTATGCCCGTGTCAATGTTGTTACTAAACTTGTAAGTTTTCATTTTGTTATTTTGTAGTGCTATTTGTTACCACTACCAATATACGCCTTTCTGAAACCTTGTATTCAGGCTTAAATTTATGCTCTTGGAAAGTGCTGTTAATGCCATCAATGCCAATCAGTATTGCCATATTGCCAACAGGATATTGATATGTGAAAGGGTGTTAGTTATTTTTTTAATGTAAACAAGTTTTACAATAAGTTAAAAATATGAAATAGTCTTACTGCTTCAAATTATTTAAGTTCTTTACAATTTACAACACACATTGTTGCAGCACAAACTCGTCACTCCCAGTGAGCTGTTGAATGTGATGATGAAGAATGTATACATGCTGGAAAGTCTTCATTTTCATTTTGTTGTCCTAATCCCACATTCCACTATCTTGTATTCATCACGCATTCTGTGATTGCACTCAAAAAACATCCATTACAATTTTATATCAATCCCATGTAGAAACATCCATTATAGATTTTGTTAAAAGGGTGATAATGGTCAGTGTCGAGCAACCCTAATTCTCGTCGTTTAAAACCACAGGGAACTTGTAAGAAAGTACTGTTGTTTAGTTTGTTTTAAAATTATCATATGAGTTGGATGTCATGCTGCTAGAAATGGCGCTAAGTAGAGGAAAAAATTCATTTTCAGTAGTTTTTCCAGTCCATCTGGCAATCTGTTCATTGACGGGCAACGTGATATATTGGAGAATTAGACAGTATATCAATGAGTCAAACTGAGTTGTTGACTGTGTTATAAGACAATGTTATGAAGCACTTTATTATGGATTCAATGTAACTTCAAATCAGCCTACGATACTTAGATTTTTGCACAGTGAATCAGCAGTAATAAAAGCATGTTTGAACTAAGAAATTCAAGTGATTTAGGGCAGCGTGTAATAGCATTATCATATGAGTTTGCTTGGAATGTGTTTATAACCAAACAACGAATAGAATTACCCCTGACACTCAGCCTTCATAAATTTAGATTTGAAGATCCAAAATGATGAATATAACCCATAAATTCATAAATTCAGCCTTAATGTTGCAAACAAAAGACAGGGAAAAGATCTGACATATTACAGCAGGGAAAAGAAGACTCTGATGTCAATGTGAAACTAATCATAATACAAAATGTCAAATGTCAATGTGAAACTAATCACAATACAAAATTAAAATTTCAAACCAAACTCAAAGTTAAAGCAATGATGGGAAAAAAACACCTCACGAAAGTCAATGTATGAACAAAAGCAACCCTTGTGTCTAAGACATATCTTATGAGATAACAACACAAACTTGTCAAATTATTTTCTTCATTGTGATTATGTTTAATGTTTGGATGCTAGATTATATATAGGATTTCTATAAATTAGACTCTTAAAAAAAAAAATCGCTTAAAAAAATTAAAAGATATAAGGTTTAAATGTTAGCTTCTAAAAAACTTGGATTTGAATTTCTATTTGTGAACACAAACCAGATGTAACTGAAATTTGGGACCCATTAACAATTCTTTAGGTTTTGAATTGCTATTTGTGAACACAAACCAAATGTAACTGAAATTTGGGACCCATTAACAATTCTTTAGGCACTCTTAACTTTGCATTTTTTTAATGTTTATTGCATGACTGTTTAGCGACTTGTAATTTTATCTTTATGGTATGATTATAGATATTTCAGTGTATTTTGTGATTTATTTGTATAGATTAGATAAGTGGTAATATCATGAAACCATTTAATCTTGTAGTAAATTTCTTTTTCATTGTTAAAATTTAATTATGTAAGAAATTAGATTTGACCGGGTAAAACCCCTAAAAGCATCATTTTACTATTCATAGACTTGAATCATAGTAGGACTCTAATTATATCTAAAATTTCTATCAGATTTATGATGTAAGGGAACCTAGAAATCCAACAGTTATTCCAATTTATCTTCTTAGTTGAAATATAGCATAAGAGATATGCAGACACCTAGAGTTGAAAACTCTTCAGTATCTACAGAAAATGTTGTTTCTTGCATACAGGATCCTTGCAGCATTCAAAAAGTGAATATCAAATCTTTTACTATTATGAATTTCTATACAAAATAACATTACTTTCTAACTTTCCACTAACTTTTACATCTATGATTTGATTCATATAACATGAATCTCCTCCGTCTTCCAAAGTCTAAAACCGCCAACACTCCTATGGGCGAGCACGGTTAGAGAGGAGCGAATAGGCCTGTGTCAATCTTATGAATTTAATGGCAGTATTGATTTTAATGTTATAAATTAATTTGCTTATCCAATCTAGGCATTTCTGTATAAGTTAAAGGTGAAATCATCTCAAACTCTTTAGAAGGAAATATAAATGGATGTACATATTATATGCACATATTTCTTTTTATATGAATATGAAAGTTCTTTCTTTACAACCTGAAACAATCAAGTAGATAGTAGAGCCCAGGTTGTAAGCATGGAATTCAAACAGTACATATACGAGACCAATTTCCAATTTTAGTATCTCATATGGTCAATACAAATGCTTGTCTATAGTATTTCTTCTTGCAAAGATGGCAATATGCTCTCCAATTGATAAAAAGAATGGAGAGATGATTGCATCATACAATGGCTTCAACATATTCTCTTCCGAAAAATGATCGGAATGAGGTCTGAATTTCTTCTAAAGTTTGACCCTTGGTCTCTGGTAAAAGATACGCAACGAAGAACACTGTACAGGCCGACGCCACAGAGAAGATGAAGAATGAACCTACAAGAGCCCAATCAAGAGAAATTTAGTATATTATAAAATTTCATCATTATGATAATTCAAACCAAAAAACAAAGACATAAAAAGTTGTATTGTTATATCAAGTTCCAAGAGGGGTCAAATCCCTTGAAGTGCAAACCATTTTTAAAGTGCAAAATTTGAGGAAAGGTTTACACCTCAAAGGATTTGATCATTTTTGGTGCTTGATATATCAGGAGTTAAAATGGATCACACATCAAAAAATTACCATGAAACCTATGAACAATTTGATTAAAAATGGCATCTCTGTGTGTAAACGAGAAATGGAAATGGAAAGATTAAAACAGACCTGTATGTAGAATGACAATCCTACCAGGAAGCAACCTATGCTCATCCCTCCAGCAGAGACCTGAAAATACATTATTTTCAGTTTACCTTTTAAAAGAAAAGAGTGTCTTTAGTGTTCAGTCTTTAGCAGGTTGATTTTAGTGACCATGTCAGTACATACCATCAAAAGTGGTTGTCTTCCCGATTTGTCCAACAGTAATGCACCTATTGCTGTCACTGGCACCTAGCAAAATTTAAGGGCACCAATTTATTAGACCACTACTCAAGCATATAGTGCAAGCACAAACAACATAACTTAAAGTAGCATCTTGAAGAAATCCTCTGTATTTTCTACTTATCTGGCAGTAGCATGGACAGAAAATGCGTCAAACACTAAATATGGGAGAGATATGGTTTTGACACAAGCTAGATTCATAATTATTTAATGTCAAGAAGGAATTTTTAGGTTAGGGTAGCTTTTCAGATGTTATGAAGCTTATTTTCCACAAAAAAATCTAATACCAAACCAAAATTTATTTGCAAAATGTAAAGGAGAAGCTAATCACCTGGAGGGAAGCAACAACAGCAAATGCAGCATGACCCGATGAAAAGCCTAATGATATTACAATCATAAGCAATCAAGCATCTGAAGCATTGTACTCATAAAATTAAAGATACATCTTTTGAATTGACAGGGAAACCAAGAGCCAGTTGCAATTTTACCAGCAGCTTGGAAAATTTCACTGACATAAAAAATGATAGCATTGATTCCTGCCAATTGCTGGAACACCATCAACCCAACTCCAACCTACATACATTGTAGATAATGACTAAGATAAATCTGATAAATCATTAGTCCCTGATAAATCATTAGTCCCAAATTTTGCAAACTTTATTGTTAAGAGGAATGCTACTCACAATAAGAGAATGTGCATATCTGCTTTGGAATAAGTCCCTTACGCTGGCCTTAGGAAGTCTCTCTAACTCTGCCACACACATCTAATTGGGTATAATTTGGCAGATTTCCTATGCAGTTGATGCATATCAAGCAAAGCATAATGATCAAATGCAATATGAACTTAGGAAAATACTTTCTGCTGTCAATATTCAAAGCTTCAATCCATTTAACTGTTCCATATTTCTCAGATAACAGGTGACAAATTATATTTGACATCCGATCATAATTTTTTTCACAGCTCCCTTCAAATCTCAACTAACTCTGTGATTGAAGCAACTAGGTGCAGGAGAATTCCCCTTGTTTGCCACTCATGAATTCAATGAAGAAAGATCTTGGCAGAAACAAGCCTGTCAAGAGTTGTTCACATGAAGATGCAAGGAAGAACAACTTCTCAAGAAGAATGAGGAAAATATGTGGAGAAATATAATCAATATTCTCCCAGTTTTTAAAAGTAGAAAATAAAGCTTGCCCAAAGCTTTTTACCAGATATAGTCTTCTATCTAGAAAACTAATTTATGGAGATGTGTCCATGTCTAGCCAGAGCAGTTCATCACTCCAATAATGTTTGTCATTGAGGCATTCCATAATTTTATTTCCATACTCTGTACTTAAATCCTTTGGTAAAAATGGAAGTAATACTTGCTATCTTCCAATCTGGCCAAGAGTTATGGACCTTTGCATATTGCACACAATGTCACTCATGATGTCTTGAAGAATCAAAATACTTGCTGCATCTTCTCGCAGATGAGAGCAAATGTGAAATGGCAATATGCTTATGTGAAGCTCTGCCTCCTCCTCAAGTCCAGCGGGAAGTGTCAACATCTTAGTATTTATCAACAGCCAAAAGAAGGTTTTCACTTCCCAACATACTTCATTTGATACAATCTCAACTTCAACTTCAGAATCTTTTGGAAGTAGTAGGAAAAGTTCATTCTTTACCAAGTGGGCAAAGAAGTAATTTATCTAATGACAAAAGTTCTAGTGGTTATGAAACAAGTGGTTATGAAGCAAGTGGAGAGACGTCAAGGGATGCCATCAAGAACTGTGATATGTCTATGGTCAAAGAGCTTCTAATGTCATGTGTGGATGCCAACTATTATGACAAACAAGTTATGCCTTTATTGCATTTGGCCATGCTATTCTATCCCATAGAAATTGATTCTACAAGGACTTTTTCCCTGCTCTATTCATTGATGTAAGAATTGTAGTACTTTGTTTATACAACTGATAAGTAATTCACAATTTTGAGTTTGTGCAAACAGATTTGGAGTAGGCCCTACAGCTGGCCTAACAGTGCCATCCTTTAGATGCCTATATTCTCAAAGAAAAGAGAGTTCGTTTAGGAGTTTTATGTACGCATACTCCAGTTGCAATGATCAAAATGGAGGGTGTTTTCCTTAGTTGTGTGATCCTTGCAAGTGGGCAGGGATCTCACTGTTGAATGACAGTTATGCACACAAAGTTGAAAACAAATGAGTATACACTTTTAAACAATGTACAAGTCTAATAAACAAAATTCAACTTGGTTATTGATAGCTGTTAAGATAGACCATATCCAAGTGTAAGAGTTATAGATACTTGCATGCTGAAGATGGGAATGAATTCTGACTAATGAACTCAGCCTATTGTTGAGATTGCAGAGTTTTATGCTCACAGTAGAGAATCAATGAGCAGACTTATGTACATCAAGCAAAAATAATCAGCATTTAGATTTCAGTGTTTGATTTGTATTTGTGTTGTCTGTACAGAACATGCCATCAATCTGCTGCTATGAAACTTGAAATCAATCTGCTTCGCGAGCAAGGAGGTGCTTTCTATGTGAACGATACTTCTTAAATAAATAAGCATACAATAAGTAGATGTGCTTTATATGTGAGCAATAATTATGAAATCAATAAACATACAATCAGTAGCATGGCATTTGTCTCTCTTTAATACCAGCCAACATTTATTTATTCAGGACCAAGATCTAGGGATCAGTTTTTTAATTGGTTCAAACTAAAGCTATAAGCCAATTGCTAACTGTTTGTGAATTGTACGTTAATCAAAATGCCTTTCAAGAATATGAGAACATGGGTTTACGCAGGCAGTATCAACGTTTTTGGAGATGGGCTTTTCTGTCTCATACTTGCAAATGACTTGCAATATTGTGGCGGGTTAAACAATTCACGCCCATAAGCTCCAAGATTCTAGATGGGACTGCTTTGTCAACTCCAAGTTGCTCCACAGCCTGGACAAAACTGCGGTGTAAGTCTGGAGTCCAGTCTACCTAGTATGACAGAAGGATATTCTAATTTCAGTGGGGAGATTGATATAATGATTACTTCAAAAAAATGTTCACAAATAAACTCTTTGTCTTTGTTTCCAAAGAAGTAAGTTTCTCATAGCCCGGGCAGAGGAGATTAATGTATGATATTGATAAAATTAAAATAAATAAAAAATAAAAATTGAAGTTGAATTTGAATATTATATAATAATTTAATAATATCTTCAATCTATAGCAATGCTAAAAATGTGTGGTTTTAGATCTTCAATCTATATCTTCAATATAGTTTTAGATCTTCAATCTAGTTTGTTACCTTTATTTTTCTTTTTCCCTGTGAAGTTTTAGATGTCGATTTTGAGGCTTGCCGTCCATTTGTTTTCTTGTCATCGGAGGATAATTCTTCTTTGACACTGGTATCAGAAGAGATTGCAAAATTGTTTGCATTAGGGAGCTCAGCCATAAGCTGTTGTTTTTCATCCTTGAAAACTTCGGCAAGCAGTAAGGCCTCCTCTTCGGCAAGATCTTTCTCTTGCACTTCACAGTCATCCAGAAAATAAGGACTTATATCCAGCCCCTCGTTACTGTCAAGTGAAAATTTTCCAAAGTTGTCGGGATCTATATCCAGCTCTGGAAGAAGATCCCCGTCCAAGTCGTCAAAACTAGAATCCAGCTCCATATTATCACAGGGGTAGTTAAGGTTTGATGCTGTACAGGTATCCCCATTTTCATTTAGGATCAGGGCTTGAGTGCTGGAGATATCAAGGTCCTTTTTAACTTCATCTAAGCTGCTGCTGGCAGAGTCTTCAGTGGGAATCATCTCTACTGCTTCTATTTGACGGGTTTCCTCCATTTGATTTTTGAAATTGTGCATGATTTCAGAGACAGAGGACTCGTCAAGATTTTCATGTGTGGAGTAAAATCTATCCGAAAGTTCTTGCTGAGGTGTTGAAGGAGCTGAGAATTTTTCGCATCCAAATACATCCCCTTTCTGCTTTGGATTTCCTTCTTTCACGAGAACACCTTCTTCTCCTTTCCAAAGTGTTTCTTCGTCAGCCACAATTTGTGAATCGTCTGGCGGTTCAATTGCTGTTGAAAACACCTGCAGAATAGTTATGATGAATTTAGTTTATAGCAAGTCTCAGTTTTTATATTAAAAAAAAAAACTTGAACTTTGCAGAACGCTGCCCCTACCTTGCGAATAGCATGCTGCCAGACATTCTTTAATTTGTCATCTGATAACGGTTTCTGAAGAAACTCTACTGCTCCCAGCTGCAATGGTTCATCGCAGACTTTAAGTTTCAAATGGATTTTTACGAAAATCACTTATAGTACAGATGACGATTTTCGTATTTCAGAATTGGAGATACAAATTCCGTGTCCCAAAACTAACAGCAAAAGAAGCTCGGGCGTGGGATATGGGGTTTACCTGTTTAATAGGGAGAGCCTTCCGAGTGCAAGAGCTCAGGTGTTGGGTGCAGGAACAGGAGCTGTTAGGTGCAGAGGAGGATCGGACGAGGGAGCGGAGGGTGCAGAGTGGTGCAAAGTTAGCGCATGAGGGAGTTTCAAATTTTGGCTCCATCGTCTACTTTGAATGCAGTTAATGCATGGAGGTGACGGCGGGGGACCCGCAGCCACTGATGCTTGAACGGAGGGTGATCGAGGCGGAGCCGGAGACGGAGGTTGATCGTGGACGCAACGGAGGCGGGGTCCCGTATCCGGCGGACGGTGGACGGGATTGAAGCACAACGGGGGTGGGTCTGTTTGGCGGCGGGACGGGGCGATTTGAGTGCCCCATATCCCACGCCACAGTAAATGCTGCTGAAGCCATCGTATTAAATGTGAACACAATTGGCATATACAACGAAGAAGGAGACCTGCACACCACTCCCAAATATACCATCATGATTAAAGAACTAAACAACTTTCGTACATCTGGTACATCACAACCAGGGACACATGGCGAGCGGTTTCCCCGCTTCAAAAGATCGAGACCGTTTAAACTTTGAAGAACTTTAGATAATGAAAAATTTGAGAGAGTACTTTTAACTTAATATGTCGAAAATGATTACAAGATGTCATCGACATAATAATACTAAAAGTGAGCAAGCCTATTACTATATTACTATAGTCCCTACCACCCAAGTATTTAATGAAACTTCAATTTATTTAGCTTTTTGACAAAAATTACAATCCCTGCTTTGGCAAAGACTAATGACAATTCAAAAATTCCCTTATTTTGATGTTAGTTATCAAACTCATCACGTCTTGAGTGGTTGGCTACTCTTAACAGTCAACTCTTTGCTCCCGAGACCATGTTACTTAGAGAAGGTGAAGTTGATGAATAAAGTAACTATAGCGGTGTTGTAATTTATTCAAATTCATGTTTATTATTAAGAAAATACAGGTAGGTACTTGTTACGGAATTTACTTCAAGCTTCAGCAAAAATGTTAAAAATGAGTCGAGTAACTACGAATAAATTCTCAAACGTTCATGGGGATGTAGCTCACATGGTAGAGCGCTCGCTTTGCATGCGAGAGGTACGGGGTTCGATACCCCGCATCTCCACTTACTCCTTTTAATGCGGTAGATGCGCTGATTACAGCATTTCATGAATTAAATGGTACAACAGACTAGGTTTGCGTTATATTAGGCGTAGGGAGATGTAAATGTGAGCAGAAAGGCTCGTCAAATATTTTGACTGCAAATACTTATCCATCAAACTCTTTCTCTGTTTTTATCCATCAATTTATTTTACTTATCTGGACCATCAAGTCTGTTTTTATCTGTCATTCGCAAATATAAAAGGGAAATTAGCAGTGTTCAATTTTTACGGACATGGATCCGTGGCGCAATGGTAGCGCGTCTGACTCCAGATCAGAAGGTTGCGTCTTCGATTCACGTCGGGTTCATTTCTCCTCATACTGTCTCTTTGCAAGACTCAGAAATTTTTCAATTCACGGCTTCCATCTCAGCGTTGACATTTTATCTTGCAGAGATTTTTCTCTGGCATATGTAATGAGAGCAAACTTCTTAGTTATGGACACAAGGAGGAGTTGGCAACACAGGTTTGAAGTCTATTCCCAAATTAACTCTTTGAAACCATGTACTTTGACATAAAGGGTTTATCAACTAGCATATCAATTCGTTTTCATTGGGACAAAATTAAAGAGAACTTTTTCCTTGAATGGAGGAATGTTCTACTAGAATTTAGCCTATTACTTGAAATGCAACTCTTTACTTAAGTTTAATAAGTTACGTGTGTCCACTTGAGGGTGTACAATGGATTTTAACATGGGTCACGAGGGTGTACAATGGATCCTAACTTGGGTCACAAGGGTGTAAAATGAATGCTAGATTGAGTCAATAATATTGGACATTAACAGGTCTATCTTTTATTTTTATTCCATAGCTCATACATTAGATATGTTGCTTGATTCTGGGTCATAAATATTTTTTGCATGTGATAATCGCCATCTAAGGGTGTCACCATTTAATATAAAGAATGCCACTTACCAAACCACTTCCAATATTGTTGACATTGATTTGATGTAATCCTTGGCCTAGTGCTAAATGACCATTACTCTACCTCTCCTGCTCAAACAATGCCTTTAAAGCTATTTGAGTCTTGTAAATTGTTTGGTGTTTTATTTATACCTTGCACATGACTTTTGATGGTTTTGTTTGCTAATGTCTTCATTTTCCTTTGTCTATGCACGAGTATTGATCCTTTCTTAGATTAAATCTCTTATTGAAATAGTTCATCTTCATGATCCTCTTGTGTTCATTTCCTTTAGTATTTTATTGATATATGGCATGACTTGCTCTTATTTAATTGCTTATCCAAATTCAATTTCTTTAGTATTAAAAGACTTAACCCAAATATATAATTATCATAGCTTCTCCACAACTAAATGTTTTTATTAACACTTTCAAGTTTTTATTTCATATTTTACATGTTCCTTAACTATCTAAAAAAATAAGTGAAATGGAATTTATTCTTTATTAGGGAATTTGGAATAAATATATGTATAGTGTGCTATCTTGAATATGGCCATTTCTTAGTATTTGTAACCAATAATATTTGAGGTTATTAGCCTAATGTAATTAGGCTATAACATGGTCATTAATTTTTTACATATATAACATGGTCATTAATGTTTTACATATATGAGATGGTGGGAAAATGTTTTATCTATAAGTTTTGGAATTTTTGAGTTGCAGAGGTTTTAAGATTCTTGAATAGAATGTGGATTCTAATAATACATAATAATAGGTAAGAGCATGGAACTATAATTGCGCGGTTCTACAGCTAAGTATGAGGGAGATCTTGTAACATGTGTTGAGTGTTTGTTGAATGTTTGTCGAGTTTGTCCAGTGTTTGTCGAATAACAAAATAATACAAAGTAAGAAAAAAAGAATAATACAAAGTAAAAAGTAGTAAATATTATGTCGGCCATAAACAAAAAAAAATACAAAGTAAAAAGTAAATATGAGACTTTAGAGTGTTTATCGAGTAACAAAATAATACAAAGTAAACAAAAAATAATAATACAAAGTGAAAAGTAATAAATATTATGTCGGTCATAAACAAAAAAGAATAATAGAAAGTAAAAAGTAAAAAGTAAATATGAGACTTAAACTAGAGCCTTTAGAGCTTAGGATTAGGTGGCTCACTCAAGGAGCTATTCAAGAAGAGGTTTGCACCTCGGGAGATTTGATCCCTCCTTGAAAAACACTAATCTAAAAAAAGTTGAAAAACTTTTTTGAATTATTTATTAGAGATGTTATTATGTTGTTATCCTTAATCACTATATATACAATATAAAATTTATTTTAAAATTTTGAATTATATTTCAAATCAATAAATTATATTGTATGAATAAGTGGCTATCATTCTAATCAAAATGCCCCTTTTCAACCATTTGTTTTACCATTTAAGAATGAAACCTAAAATACTAATCTTAAAAAGGTTTATAATCTCTAATTGAGAGACGTTTTTGAATTATTTCCTGGAGATATTATTATGTTGTCATTCTTAGTCACTATATGTACAATATAAAATTTATTTTAAAATTTTGAATTATATTTCAAATCAATAAATTATATTATATGAATAAGTTCCCATCACTATATATACACCGTAAAATTTATTTTAAAATTTTGAATTATATTTCAAATCAATAAATTATATTATATAAATAAATCCCCGTCATTCTAATCAAAATGCCCATGCCCATTTTCAAGCAATATTTTTTTGCCATTTTAGAGTAAGACCTATAGTTAGTATTTTCTCATTTCTCTAACCAAACTATCATCTTCATTAGATTACCTACCTTCAACGTTGATTTTATTATTCCTTTTTTTAAACCCATTTCTTCTTTTTAACTTTCTTAATAAATTAATGATATCAAGGATTATAAGTAAAATATTACCTAAACATGGATTTATGTATGAAAGGGACCTCTTTAAATGGAGTTCTATCCCTGTGTATAGATAACTCCACTTGTCATCCATACACAAATAATGCCATGATACTTTACCTCATCCACTCACTTAGTCTTAAAACTTTAACTTTCTCTAATTAAAATAATAAAAAATAACACTTAGAAAAAAATCTAAACCTAGATACTCTACCATCAATGATTTTATTTTAATTTTCAATTCTAAACCTTCACATTTTTAAATAACAATCAAGCTAATATATCCTTAAAAAATTATTTTTAATGTTAAATCATATCACATTTTTTCACTTATCCATCATTTCATTAAAGCCCATTTTAAACTTGTCATCCATATTATTTTTCAAAATTTACAATCATATTTATCACAAAGTTATTCATTAATAATTCCCATACCATTTTTAAACTTAAACTTAGTACAATGAACTCCATAATATTTATGGAAAGGTTATTCATTAATAATTAGCTCCATAATATTTATGGAAAGGTTATTCATTAATGATTAGCATACCATTTTTATAACCACCTTGGCAGGTATATTACAATCGATATTTAGTCAAATCTAAATTGACTTTCAATTAATCGGTCTTGTACAAAAAGAAAATCACATAGTTTTCTAAAATTTTATAGAAATAATATATTAAATTAAATATTATAAAAATTAAAAAATATTTTAAAACTTAAATTTTTAGAGTAGAAGTTTAATGATAAATTTTTTATCTAAATATATATCTATTTGTCAAAGATAAAAAATAATTAAAAAAAATAAAACATCTATTTTATAGAGTGTATAGTAAATTCAAATTCATAGAAACATCAAAACATTTCTAGTGCTAAGAATTAATTTCCTGAAGACAACGTCCTTAAATTGTGATAGTTTTTCAACAAGAAAAAGAAACCTGTTTACTGATATTCTATATTAGAATCAAGAAAAGTTTTTATAAAGTGTCACCTATCCTAGTCAAGATAGAACATGATAATCTGCATGACTTTACTAGCAGGGAACCCAACTGTAGCAGGGAACACAACTGCAATATCTTCCTACAAAAGGAAGTTCATACAAAATGGAAAATTACCTTGAATTTTTTGAAAACACCCAGAAATACATAGGCTACAATATGACAGATCATAAAATAAATAAATCAAGGCACAATATGACAGATCATAAAATAAAAACAGTGAGTTTCCCAAAAAATAACTTAATTTTCACTTTTTAATATTTTTTAACCCTTAAACATGCAGGAACACGAGCTAGACACTGAGAGGTTGCGTGGATGCGGGTTGTCCATGAGTAGGTCATGTACCTCTTACAAAACTTGGTTTTTTAAGATGTTTCCAAAGCTAAGCTACTATATAAGGGACTGGGGATGTCTGCAAAGAGGGAAAATGATCAAATCAACCATCTTAGTTCCTATGGGAACTATCTGGAAAAAGGTTTTATAATAGATGATCCCTAATGTATGAGGTCAGAGGAGCAAACGATGGCCAAAATACATTATAATCCATAACAGAAGTTACTCAAGAAGAAAATCAAGCGAATACCCCCATAAAACTAGCTATAGGAGGTACCTACAATGAATCAAGGAATAAATCTCTTTCTGAGGCGAGCATACCCATGCTCAGAAGTAATAAAAGCATGACCGCAAGTCAAGTACAAAGCGAGTCTTTAAAGTATATGTAGAATAGTGATCATGCCCACATGGATACAAAGGGGATCCATGTCAGATGTAGATCATATCCACAAAGATATAAAGTCGACCTATGTCTCAAAATGGAATGAATATATATGTATATATGCAGAGTTGGACAGACCAATCTTCATCAAAATCAATGCCAAATGTGAGAGATGACAATCCAGCGCAACCCAATTCATAGAAAAACATAAATGGTACAATAAAATGAACTCGGGGTCTTCAAACCAACTATAAAAGGTGCAAGTCAAAAATAAGTCAACGATTGTGTTGAATTCAGATGTAGTAAGACATTGTTTGATTACTGGTCATTAATGTACACCGTTAACAAATGCGAGCCGGTTCACCAATAATGAAAATGAACTGCAAGCTACCTAGTACCGTATAATAAGTGCGAATATATGAGTTGACGTCGAACACTAATAGACTCTAATGACCAAGATACATTAATGTATTCGCGTTTCCAATAGAGAGGAAACTTGCCACTAATGACTGCAAGTTCCAAGGTACTAAAAGAAATCTAGATCACGATCCCAAAATAAAGGTATTTGAGTCGATGGGATGTGACATGTCGGAAGGAGGGAATTAAGGAATCCCTCATCATCCAACACGAGGATGTAGCAGAAGTCTAAATATTTTTGAAATCACTGATGATTATGAAACATACTTGACATGGGAAGGACGACATACAAAGTTAGGAAAGCTTTGCAGAATGGCCGACACAGGTGAAAGACTTCCTCTGAACAACAACACGACACAAAAGTGACTGAGGAAGCATAGATTCAAAAAAATAACATGACATATGTCATCAATGTATGAGACATCAAAGACAATCTCCATAATGATTGGAATATTAACTAATCGGGGGAGTAATTTGTAATACCCTATGTGTTAAGCCCATAGACATATGTTGTGACTATTATTTGTGTTGTAATGTGCTACTAGGTGCCTGGACTATGGACTATGGAAATTATTATTATTATTATTAATTAAATAACTAGCTCAACTTGGACAACTAATGTGGCTAGGGGGACATGGATTCCACATGTGAGGGAGTTGGCGACTAGGAGTTGTGGATCTCCAAAACAACACTCTTTGTTTCCTATTTTTGTTATTTTATCCTATGTTCATATTATTGAGCCTAATTCGTGATTTAGTGGGCCTTCCTTAGTGCTTGGATGGATTCTAGTTATTAAATGTGCCCATCTGGTGGTTTTGTAATTCCTTTTTGGAGGTTACACTTGGTTTTGTAACCCCCACTTGCATAAGTGCACCTTCACTGGCTATTTTTATCCTTGACACCTCAAAAGCGGGGATAATTTTAAGAACCCATACTTATTTAAAAGTGTATAAACCTTGGCGAATCTTACCAATTCTTAAAATGTCAACTATAAAATATTTGGAGATATTTTTCTAAAATTATTTCAATTTCTAAGGATTTAATATAGTTTATATAATAAATTGGCGATTTTAGAGTGAAAAAAGTTTACCCCATCAAAATTGGGCGAAATGGGGCTTCAAAAAATGCAAATTGGCGAATTGATGATTCTCAGGCTGGTATGTGCAGGAGTGGGATCTATACATCAACTCTTTAAACAATGTGTTGCAGGCTCAATGGTGATAAGGAATCATTAATTTGGAAAGGAAACACGGCTGAGGGAGTGGTTATGGCCAAATATACATATGCCGCTTTAATTATGGACAGATGCTACTTTCCACAGCATTGGTGGTTTAAGAGAATCTGGAAATGGAGCATCCCTTTAAAATTCAAGTGTTTTATGTGGTTCGCATTGTATGAGAGATTAAAAAACTAGGATAATTTAATCATGAAAGGTTGGATTGGTCCGAACATATGCCTTCTATGTAGAAGCAATGTTGAATCTACCTATCACATCCTTGTAAACTGCATCTTTACTAGAAACATTTGGATGAGCATTTGTTCATCTTTAAAGATCGGTCAGAAGTGGGGCACTGTAATTTTCGATTCTTGCACACTTAATTGGATAAGACGGTGCAGAGAACATCCTCTCCTTTCGACTTTCATCTCATGGTCTATCTGGCGCTCGAGGAACATGGTAGTTTTTGAGAACATGACTTTAAATTTCCAGATGGTATGTTCACAGATTCTGAGTATGTATAATAAATATTTTAAAGAGGTGCCTCCAAAGAAATCTCTAAAAATAACCAATTTTGAGGTTCAGATAAATTGCCCTGTTTCTTTCCTTGATGGCGCAACTTCTGAAGGTTTTTGTGCAGCTGGTGGTATCATTTATTTGAACCATGATCATTATTTTACCTTTAGGATAAACTGTGGTACAAGGACCAATATGAAGGTAGAGCTTCTTGGCTTATGGTGTATTATGAAGGTGGCAAATTTGTTCGGGCTTGTTGATCTAAAAGTCTATGGGGACTCGCGGGTGACGATAAAATGGGCCAAAGGTGATTATAAGTTAAATTTCATTGCTCTCATGCAATGGTGTCAAATAATAACCGCAGAAATCCAGGTTTTCAACAGTATTTCCTTTGAGCATATCTACAGATATCATAATTCTCTTGCAGACAAGCTTTCCAAATTGGCAATGGAGGGAGATTTTGGGATTTTATTTTGGGAAGAATTCCATTATTCTCATATCCACGATATGGGATCCTTGAACCTTTTTGACTAATCCTATGTTAGGTCTTGACAACTTAAATCTGCCTTGTAGTTTTTTTATGATATGTTTGGTGTGGTTGAATATTCATCGAACTTATAGTTATGTTAAGTCTTTTTGATACTCAGATAAGAGCTATAGTCATATGTAATTTCTGTAATATCAACCTTTTGCAAAAAAGACATAAAATCTATCGATGTACTATTTGATTCTTCAGGAATATCAATAGTATGCTTTTTTCCTTTTGAAAAAAAATGTTGGTATTTAAATTTGTATCAATTACATTTTTGGAAGGTATTTTGTCATTATCAACATAAAAAAGGTAATTTTAAAATTTAACAAGTAAAAATAGCAGCAAAGCTGCTTATATCTGCCTTCAAAAATAGTTTATAAGTAATTTAATTACAAATTGTATATAGTCCAAAAGTAAAAATTAAGATAGAAATCCCAATACTTGCGAGTAACATATAGGTGTAATTGCAAGGCATAGATTATCAGTCAACAATTAGTAGCCTTTCCAAAAATTTAATGCAATTACAATATCGAAACGATATCAGTCAATATATTACAACCTAATACAAAAATTTAATGCAATTACAATATCGAAATGATATCAGTCAATATATTACAACCTAATACTTTATTATAAGATATCGTATAAAAAAACTAATTTAGTAACATTAATTAAGTAACATCGATAAAGTAAAAGTTATCGTTAATCAATTAGTCGACTATACTTAATGTAAACTTAATTCTACTTAAAGATATAATGCGCCTGTGAATATATGATAAAATATGATATACTAGTAGTATAATTACTTAAGTTTATATTATAGTTAAAAATATTTTTTTTCAACCGAAAAAAAAACGTACTATTGCTATTCTTAAAATCAAATAGTACAAAATACTGTCACCTCTCTGACGAAAGGTAAGTACAGCCATCTATGGCTTTCATCGTCCATTTACATCATCATAAGTTCAAAAAAGGAAGCTATACATCGGACCTTTAGTATGATTGACAAAAAAACCATAATGCAGACTGACCAAAAGATAGTCTACAAAAAGTAAAATTCTCCACATTCCAGGAGGCTGGAATTCATCCATTCTTCCCATACCAGAAATCCTTCAGAGTTCAGGAATGCCTGTTTTGAGAGTGTATCAGCCTGTGTATTGTATTCACGGTAGATGTGTTCAAAAATGATATGATCCTGTAAGTCAATTTCCATTCTTGTCTTCTCACACCAGTTTGAGAGTTCAATAATATTAAGATCAAATTCATTTGATGCCCATTTTATTGTGACCCGTGAGTCACCAAATTCCTTGATGTTAACAAGACCAAAGCTGTTTGCGCATCTGAGAACACACCAAAGTGCAAGCAATTCAGCTTTCATGTTGTTGCCAATTCCACAGTTGAGGCGTAATGTAAAAAAGTGATCCTGATTCAAATAAATAACACCTCCTGCTGCACAGTACCCATTCTGAGCTGCCCCATCGAAGAAAAGGATTGGCTGATTGACAATGAAAGAGAACTGTCCAATACTTCTCACAGTAGCACTTGTGGAATCTACAGGATAATGATGTAATAACTTCAAAGCCAAGAAGCCACAGGAGGAAACATCCGGTTCTATATCTTGGAAAATAGTGGAATTCCTGGTGAACCATAGTGCCCAAGATATGAAGATAGGAATCTGCACAGTGTCCAAAGATCTTCGAGTCCATCTTAGCAACGCCTCACCAAACCCAACTTCCTCCAAGAAATGAGGAGAAGATAGCTTTGAACAGCAAAAGTCCCAGACTTTTTTCCCAAAAGTGCAATAAATAAACAAATGATCAATAGATTCAGTACTGACCTTGCATAAACTGCACCGATTAGGTCCATACCAACCACGCTTAGTAAGATTGTCCCAGGTTTTCAGAGTGCCCTGAAGAACATGCCATAAAAAACACTTGTGTTTTAAACCCATCTTCCATTTCCAAATCTTCTTATACCACCAATGCTGTGGGAAGATGTAAAGATCCTGCATCATTCTGTCATAAGCCGATTTTGCTGTGACACAACCAGATTTTTTGTTTCCGTTCCATTTCAAATGATCTACCTTTTCTGTTAATATCACTCCAGCAGATTCCAGAGATTGGATATATAAGTCCCAGGTGCAGGCATCTTCTCCGACAAAACCCAAATCAGAAGATTTAAACCAATAAGAAAGTCCAACAGGATTTCTGATGCGCTCTAATGTATTCAAACCATAAATATGTAAATAATCCAGAATTATAGGTGAAAGATACACAGGGTTTGTAATGCCCAAGATCGAGTCTATTCCAACTCGGATGAGTACAAACTATAATTATTATATTATAGTTAATAATATAGTTTGAAAACTTGCTATATTAAATGGTTTAATAATTATTTATACAATAACAGATTTTGAAGTTTCTACAAGATTTTTCTACATTAACTCTTTCATTGTTGCTTCTTTGGAGCATTACAAAGATTTTAGCTTTTGTTGCTTTGAGCATCGAGAAGTTCCAACTTATTATTATTTTGTTGGAGATTTCAACCTTTTTAGATTCGTACTCAACATTTTAAGAAATTAATATGGATTTGTGCAATGGATGTTATTAAAAATAAGATAGATCGCATGAATATTCAAGTATCACCGCTGAACACATGTACAATTAGTACAATCAAGGATATAAATAGGAGATAGGTGTCATTTTGTAATATTTTTTAAAAATTTAAATTTTAAAAATTAATTTTATTTCTGACAATTCTATTTTAAACCAAGTAAAAATAGTCACTTCAGACTTATATACCAATTATAAAATAGATTTTTAATTTTTAAAAAATATAAAATTAATTTTAAATATTTATAAAATTTAATTTAATATATAATGTCTAAACAACTTTAGAAAACTTTATATAAATATTTTTAAAAAACTGAAAGTAATAATAATCAAAATCCAAACTGATTATTATATATCTGTCTGGCAGGTATAATAATAATAAAAATAATAATAAGACAAATAATAATTTTCACTTTATTAACAAATATCCAAATGTGAATACCTCATCATGCAATGTTCGAGGCGAGGTATGCGATTGGCTTGAAGGCATAAATTGCCATCTCATTATGATAGACTTTGAAAATGAATGATGGAGTAGGTACAAGCCAATCAATTTCATGTGTATGTCATGTCGTTTTTTCACAGAAAAATATAACTTACTATTAATATGCGAAATAGTAAAATATGTCCAACTGTCAAGTCCATGTTCAATACATACAAATTTGCCAATAAGGAAACCCCGGAACAAACCGGTTTTATCATCAATATGAAAACATGAGGGCTGTCTAAAACAGTCAGCAAAAACTGCCAACTCCCATAGTCAAACTGCTATGTGTCCAATAGTATCAGAAAAGCAAATGCCACAACATCAAAAGTATAAGCATCTCATAAAAAGTCCAAAATATAGCTATCCACATACAATAAATATCGAAGTCACCCCTGCAGGGAGTGGAGTGAAATACGAATATTACACCCGATCAGAGTCAGCATCTGCATGTAGATGATATAAGGCCGCAAAAATATATGAGAGAAAATATAGTTATGCCCAACAAGATATTGGACGCATCATAATCAAGTATCTGCACATGTAAACTACAAAACATATAAGTATCCAGCCGCATAAAAATCCTATGGAATGACAAAAATATGAGCAAAAAAAGACAGACGCCCTCAAGACCAATGTAACAAGTAGGAACCATGAGAAAATAGCAAATCATCCCGCCATTCCTGCCACATGATGACCCCAGGCAGAGAGTTGAGAGCCCGCTTCGACAGCATATCCGCCTCCAGATTGACCTCCCAGTAGATATGTTCAAAGTGAATGTGCTCAAATTCAAGAATGAGCTTTCTAGCCTCCTCCAACCAGTGTTTGAGCAGGAGAACATTCAGAGAAGCATCACCCTTAGCCCAAGCGATAATGGCCTGCGAGTCACCATAAATAACAAGGGAGGAAATCTTCCTTTGACGGGCACAAAATAACAAGAGCCATAAGGCGCAAATCTCACTTCGAGTGTTTGAACCATTACCCAGGTTTAGCCAATAGTGAACAGTGGTAGTATTGGAGATGTGAAGAGTTGCCCCGGCACCCCCAGCGCCATTCAAACGAACAGCAGCCCCATCGAAAAAACCACAAGGAAAGACAAGTATAGGAGGAGTCAAACGATTCCTCAATATCCGCGTCCTCGAGCCAACACCCGCACCAAAAACAGAAATGTATTCCTTGTGTGCGGCAATGATCTTATTGCATAATGATGCACTGTGTGGTTTCAGATCTTCAAAAATGTATGCATTGCGAGCACGCCACACCTCCCAGATCATAAAGAAAGGAAGTTCAACACAATCAATGTGAAGACTCGTCCAAGCCTCCAACCATTCAACTAAAGAATGCACCCCCCAGCAGAACTTCACGCCGGATCTGTGAGCAACCTGCTCCCATAGCTTCTGAATGAAAGTACAAGTCGAAAACAGATGATCCACTGTCTCCTCCGAACAGCAGCATAGTGGACACCTACCCGGACCACAGAACCCACGACGACATAAATTATCCCACGTGAGTATTCGGTTTGATAACGCAAGCCAGATAAAACACTTCACCTTGAGAGGAATGACCAGTTTCCAAATATATGGTTCCCACCAACTAATGTCATCACAGGAATCGGCAAACAGAGCATCGTAGACCAATTTAGCAGTAGGCTCACCAGAAGCCACATCCCAAGACCAAGCCAATCTGTCTGCCTTATCAGATAATAGTGTATTTGAGTGATATAAAGGCCCGATATATACATCCCATTCCAATCTCATAGTGCCAGATAAACCCAGCTGTGTGGCCGTTAACCAATGAGGCCGTCCCCCCATGTACTGGCCCATCGCATGTGCCAGAGTGTAATAGCCTTTAGAACTGAGATGGGCCCTTAATTCCAATGACAGTATATGCTCAGAAGGACCACCCAGGATCGGGTCAAGGCCCAACTTTATGTCTCGTCCATTGCCAGGTATCCAAGCAGTCCAATGTGAAATGATTTTTAAAGATCCGAGCATCCCGCTCCAAATATTGGACACCCCCACAGTGACAGGCCGATTCCCCCGAAGCCAAACCTCAACAGAGGTGTTCTTCAGGTACTTAGCTCTAATAATACGACCCCAGACAGAGTTGTTGAAAAGAGCACGCCACAGGCTCTTCGCATGCAGAGCCATAACAAAAAGGTCCAAGTTCTTAATATTCCAGCCCCCTAATTTCCAGGGTCGAGCCAGCCGGGACCAACCAATAAGATGATATTTTTCCTGACAACCACAGCCCGACCATAAAAAGTTGAACAGCTTACATCGAATGTGACATAGAACAGACCGTGGGACTTTGCAGAGTGTAAACCAGTACACTCCCAGGTTCTGTAGAACCGCTTTAGCCAGAGTGAGTCTGCCCCCCATAGATAGGTTGCGGTAGCTCCAATGACTGATACGTCCTTCAAAACGGCGGACGAGCCAGCCCCAATCCTTCACCAGATAGTTAGTCGGCTTTATAAAGAAGCCAAGGTATTTCGTACCAGCCTCCAATTCCAAGAAATTTAAGGGAAAGATTGTACAGATGGAGTTTTCCACCTCCCTCAATAGAGAGTGTTTTATGAATCGTGATTTGTTATAATTGATGATCATACCAGAAACCGAGCAGAACAGGTCCAGTATCCTCTTATGATGTACCCACTCCTCAAGAGTACCAATACCGAAGAGCATTACATCATCCACAAACAGAGAGTGTGAGACAGATATATCTCTGGCTATTTGAATGCCTTGAATCATTCCATCCCTCTTTGCCGTATGTATAGATAAACTCAGGCCTTCAATAACCAAAAGGAAGAGAAGTGGTGATAGAGGACAACCCTGTCGAAGACCCCGTGAGGCTTTGAAAAATTCCGTAGGAAGGCCATTGACCAAAATTGCATAATTAACTGAGGTTACACAAGCCATAATCCATTTCATCACCTTCCAAGGCAGCCCAATTTGAATCAGAATAAATTTCAGGAAATTCCAATTCACCCGATCATATGCTTTCACCAGATCCAGCTGAAGAATAAGGGCAGAAAGATGTTTCTTTTTTATAGAGTGGAAGATTTCCTGTGTCACACCCACTGCATCATGGATCTGTCGACCCTGCAGGAAACCATATTGCTCTGTTGAAATGTGTCTGGATAGTATCGGTTTGATCCGGTCAGCAATAACTTTTGCAATAATCTTGTAAACTAAATTACAGAGGGCTATAGGACGGAACTCATTATAATTGTTCGGGTGGGAGGTCTTCGGTATAAGAGTCAGATATGTGGAATTGAGAGCCCCAGATACAGCTCCTTGTTTCCTGGATTCCTCAACAGCCTCTCTGATATCCTCCCCCATAATATCAAAGAAGTGTAAAAATAGTTCCACGGTCCACCCATCCGGACCTGGCGCCTTGTCTTTTGAGAACCCACGCAAAGTACATTCCACTTCATCCAGAGAGACCGCCAAGAATATATCATCCCCCTCCGCCTCATTGAACATGCGCGGGTATTCCTTAATAACTTTAAATTGCTCCGCCATAGAGGTATTTTTAGGGTCACAATAGTATTCCTGATAGTGGTGAACAGCCTCCTCCATCAAATCATCAGATCCCCAGATCCGCCTTCCACTGTGATCATTAAGGTCCCATATAGTATTTTGCATCCGACGAGAGTCAGCAAACTGATGAAAAAATTTAGTATTCTGGTCCCCAGACTTGATCCAAATAGCCCGACTCTTCAATCTCCAGGACTCCTCTTGTATAAGGAGGATACTCAATTTACGGCTCTCCAGAGAGGAAATTTTCAATGCATCCTCAGGGCTGAGGTCAGACCCAGTGGAACCCTGCATCAGCGTGGTCAATTCCAATTCAATCTCCTTTAGTTCACGGCCCATATCAGCTTTTTTGTTTTTTTCCCATCTAATAGTGTGATCCTTTAAGGTCTTCAGTTTCACCGCCAGCTTGTCCATGGCCGAGCGTTCCCCTGCTACATCCATCTGAAGCCAACAGTTCCTCACACTCTGAGTGTATTCCCCATCCATAAGCCAAGTAGAGTTGAATTTAAAAGGATAGCATTGTTGTCTGGCTTCCACTTCAAATTGTAGAATAATAGGTAGATGGTCACTGATTTTGATTTGGTGGATCCAGGACCTGTAATTGTGAAGTCCATCCAACATAGATTCAGAGATAAAAAACTGGTCAATACGTTTCTGGATCATCATATCACCCCCCCTACCATTTGTCCAAGTGGGAGCCATCGGACATGGCGCAATATCTACCAGTGAAAATTTCATGAAGAGTTGTTTGAAGAAAGGTCCCATCATGTCTCTACGAGCCACCGAACCCCAGACCTCCTCATCCCCCCATGTGAAGTTAAGATCCCCAGCCACAATTAAATTTTCTAGATCCAGCAAATGATTTGTGACCGCATCATCCCAGAAAGCCAACCTGTCAGCATATGGCCCATAGCAGTTGATGATATTGACATTTTTATCCATCCCTCTGATATTGCCCGATAATAAGATGCCCAGAGAGGTGATAGAGGGATCAAGTCTCAGAACCGCTGGGTTCCAAGCCGCTAAAAGACCTCCGGATAGACCAACTGCGTCCACGGTACAAACCATCCACCCCGGCTTAACTTTATTAAAGAAAATACGTGCCTTATCACCACATACCATAGTTTCTTGCAACAGAACCAAATCGGGATTTGTAATATGAAGAACTCTCTTGAGGGCCAATTGTTTGGGAAGCCCTCCCACACCCCGAATATTTAGGGAGAAAAAGATCATTTGCGAACCCTTGCAAGGGCTTTCAATCCTCTAAGAGCCCGGGTATCAGTAGATAAGGGGGAATCCATAGTGACACAGCCATCCACATTCCCCCCCGTGGAGACCTTCTTATTTTTCCTGGCGCTCCTCGTTTTAAGAGGAAAGAGTTCCAGGGCCAATCCACCCCTACGGGCTCCTTTAAGAATACAAGAGTCCCCCGTAGTACCAGTATCTTTTACAGGAATGGACATCCCCCCCCCCCCCCCACCAATTCAGTGGCGGGCACATCTAACGCCCCCCCCCCCACCATCACCAAGGGTCAAAGACCTTCCAACAGGCCGGTTTTTGTAATAAGTAGGGATAGGAGCCTTCTTTACCATCTCAGAGTAGGAAGGTATGAGTATTACCCTATCGCCAGGCTCCACAGAGCTTATCATCCCTTTAACCGAGTCGACAACCGGAGCCCCCACCATGGGCCCCCCAGAATCAGTAGCAGCCCCCACCAAAGGTTCTAACAAAGGCAACGACCCCCCACCAGACTCACATACACCCCGAGGCTTCAAAGGGGCATCAATATCACTGGAAATAATCACAGTCGGAGTGTCCGTAAGTGGTATCCCGGGAGATACCGATTTGTCAGGTGGAGTGTATATCCGTCTCGCCACATTCCCAATCTCAGACAGCTCGTTCCCCGTGGCAAGGCCATCCTCCCCCCCGGGTTCATTAGGTATGTATTCAATACCAGAGGATGAGGAAATCATGTGATGTTTGCGACTCATATAATTCCCATTATTACCATGATTTAAATCAAGTGCATTTATAAACGATATATCCAACTCATTCAGTGAATGAAAAAAATTTGGGTCTTGAGATTCTAACTTACGGAACAGAGCCGAATCCGGAGCGTCCAGAGTGGGAACCCGGTTGGAGAAGCCGTCCATCGAACCCGAGGTATCCAGCTCAATTTCACTCCCATCATCAGATGACCAGAAAGGACCACCATCCTTGAGACGCCCAGAAGAAGCAGGTGCCGTGCACTGACGCCACAAATGCCCCACTTCCTTGCAGTTGGAACAACGAAAGGGGATGCCCCAATAATCTATAATCTGAGTAAAAATCCGGCCACGCCAACGGATGTTTAGTACATCAATTAATCCCAAAGAAATATCCACCTCTACGAGGACCCGGCCCATTCGTTTGGAAGGTGGCACCCATTTTTTTTTCTTTTCATTAAAAATAATTAGTTGCACATGGATATTTAATTCAATGAGCGTTTCGGTGGTATTAAGTGTTCCACCATGGTAAATTTGCTATACGATAAAAATATCTCAAATTGTTTTTTTTCCAAAGTTTTAGTTGGATTTCCTTTCGAGAAAGTGAGAAATTTTTATAGATTGAAGTTTCAAGGTATAGTTATGCTTTCAAAGTAATCTAAAATATTTAAGAAAATCTTAAAACAACCTGGAATTATATTTTTTATAATTTTTTTTGCTTCGCCCAATTTCAAAAAAGGTTTTTCCAAAATTATTTTGAATAATACCTACAATATACCGGATAAATCAACCAGGCATCCAAAAAGCATCAATAAATATAAAAGAAAAGTAATATTAATTATTATTATTGCACTAATATACCGGATAAATCAACCAGGCATCCAAAAAGCATCAATAAATATAAAAGAAAAATAATATTAATTATTATTATTGCACTATTGAAATTTGTCATTATTTTTTATTAAAATTTTATTAAGAGGTGGGTATTAAGAAGCTTTGCTTCTAATTCCATTTGTTTATGGAGGTTTCCCATGAGTGTATATAGGATCTCATATGTGTGATTTTTTATGCTCTTATGTGTGTGTAAAGTTTTCAAAATTGTTGTTTTAATATCTAAGTGTTTTTTATTTAAAGCTAATGATATATTTAGTTAACTAGTGATATCATTACTTAACTAGTGGGCCTATACCGAAGTGCTTTAATCATATATGTTACTTGTTCTCCATGTTTAATTGTAATTATTACATTCTTTAGTTAAATGGGTTATTTGTCACTACCTGTTATCCATGCATGAGTTGCGAGTTATACATGCATCATCATAGATGCTCATAAAATCAGTCTAGAGAGTACACTTGTCCCATCCTCCTTCAATCTAGGAAAAACATAGATAGTGAGTCCACTCCAAATTCTAAGATATAAACACTATCGATGTAACAAGGGCGTGGTGCATGTCAAGCAAAGCATGTTAATGTGTTAAACCAACAGCAATGCATGCATGTGCTTCAGCCAATGTTGAGAAATCATTTGCTTGGAAATGTTTTGTATAGCCATTACATCCATTCTCCCATAGTGATTAAGGGAAAGAGACCAAGGAGATTTTTAAGCGCGAAATTTTGCCAATTTACTATTTTTTTAGCCTTTTTTCAAAAATTAAATTCGCTATTTGGTCATTTTTAGTCTCTAATATCATATATATTTACATAAAAAAAAAATTTTATTCGCCAAAATTCACAACTTTTGGTAGTAAATTGTATGTTTCATATTTAATATCCGCCTACCAATCTATATATATGTTTTTTTCAATCCAAAATAATCGCCTATAATATTATACTTAAGAATACTTTTATAATCCTTAAAAAATACCCTGAAAGAGACTGTTTTGTTCTAGATTTCCATCTGAAGAATGAATTGTTTTTGTTTGAATCCATATCTACTACTGATCAAATGACTCCTCTCTAGTACAATTGATCAATTACTGAAACTGCTATTTGGAACGTTGGATCAAAAGAGACTGCTTCTGGGTCTTGATATCGATGCACTGTTGGTGCTTCTTCAATTGACAACCGCTCGGAGAGCCCTTCCAGAGCAGGCGTATCCACGGCCAAAAGAGCCTTTGTCAAAATAATGGGCATGAATGCCTCATTTTGATCCAGCAGATATGGAGCCAACAACAATAGAGGATCGAGTCTGTATCTTGTGTGTAGCGTCTTACCAGAGTGGAAAGCATGAATCCTCCTAAACATTTCTTGTCCGAGCGTAGGAAGGCAAGGGAGAGAATTGAAGATGCCAGGGAGGTATCATTTTCCATTCAACTTCCGATTTTTCTTCCCACCATAGCAATTCAATTCAAATTGATACCAGTGCTCATGACATACCCGTATAGCGCTTATGCTATGTGTTCAAAGTTTACACATCTCCACTATCCTCAAAGTTTACACATGTCCACCATCCACTGTGAACTTTTCAAAAGAAATCTAATATGAATAACATAAATGTTACTTACGTAATGCTATCTTGGAGATAGCATTAATATATCTTATGCTCAATAATTGGTTCCATATTGGTTCAATTTATTTTCAGCATTCACGCCCTGCTATTGTAGCAAGGAAACGAGTCAAGTGATAGATGACAGAAGGGTAAAAGAAATAAAAGGCAAGAGAAGGATTTGATTTTTGGTTTGAGGGTATTTTGAACAGTTATTTATGCTCTATGAAGGCCAGCGAAATCTCACAGGCTCACCAATTTTGTGGGCAATTATTTTGGTGTTGGCAAACATTTGAATCAAATAAATTGGTTTTAGAAAGCATGCAAACCAATAATTTAGTATTAATAAACCATTACGTAAGAACATTTTGGGAAAAAAAATCTTAACTGTGTGCATGCTTTTTAACCTACCTACTTGTTTGCCTTTTTAAGTTTTTTCCAAGCCACCAGGTAAACATTCTTCCTCCATTTCTTGAGTTATGTTACTCCTCAATTAACACCACTGCTATTCTAATAGCCTCTCTCTTGTTGTTTGGGCAAATTTTCTTTTTAAAATAAAGGGAAAGAAAGAAAAGTCATTCCAAGTTTGGGTATCGCAGGGCTAAACTCTGCAAGATTAGGTTAGGATCCTGATGCTCCATCAACTGAGCTATACACTCAGATGTTTTTTTTACCACTCATTACTATAACATAGGTAGATTTGGCAGGAAACAGATTCGCTCAGGGAAATCTAAGACCTCTTTCAAGCTTTTTCTTTATATAACTGCTACTTTTATTTTATTACTTTAATTTTGTTGCTGGACCAAGTTTGTTGTATATTTCCAATTTATACTAAAAACTTCCTCCACTTGAATATAAGTTGTCATAATAGAAGTTTGCATAGGAGATAATTCATTGCCAATCAACTGTTAATACCGCTGATTGATCCTTTACCATAGTTGCTTAACCTACTGTTATTAGCGCCACTGTATCTCTGAAGCTGTGTCTCTGTCATTCTCCAAATGACCGCATAGGAAAGGTCCTTTCCCTCGAACTAATGGAACGATGCAATCTTAAAATTGCTTTCTTCGTTTCGTGTGCACCCAGTCCGCCCATTGCAACAATTCAACCAATCCTCTTCTGAATCGCATCGATCAGATCCCAAAGATTCGTTGTTCGCCTTTACCTTTGCAAGTCCGTAAGAGGGAGAAGAAAATGTCTGAACAGGCTACCAAGGCATTCCAATCCTTGGAAATTGCTGCTTGTTGGATGACAATAGAAAGAAAACTAAGAAGTCTCAGTAGTAATATCTAACAGACAAGAAGGATGATACAAGAAAAAAAAGTAAAAAGCTCTTGTTTGACAAGAGGAAGACAACATAATCATTATGCAGGCATTTCTGGAGTGCAAATAAAATGGAGGTCGATTCCCCAAAATATGTGAACTCGATTTTCTATGCACTCCAAAAATGCGTGCATGATGGTCCCTGCCACGGTTCCCATCTGCATTTGTTTGTGTGTGCTCTGTTTGGATGCCCAACACCACTGCTACTTTCACACCTGCGTTCAATCCTCAGCACGATCCTGCTCCTTCCACAAGGTAATTCTGCAGATTCTATGATGCATTCTTTGATTTGGTTCAACGCTCAACAAACATAATTTTTTAAACCCCTGCTCCAGATTCTTGAGAAATGTTTCAGCCCTACGTGTGTGCATGGGTCTCTATCTTAAGCAAATTTAATCTTCATCCTAGGGGTTCCCTCGTTTCATCACAGTTCATGTTAATATGTTGGAAGAAGAGAGAGCAGGGGCCAAGCAGTGTAACTCTGCTAATCCACCATCCCTGCAACACAATACACGACAATAGACAAATAATCGATCAACATACATTGCCTCTCTTCCTATTGCATTGCCTCTTCTTAGCTTGGTATTCTTTACAGGCAACCATCTTTGACGGTTCTCAAGCTTGTATTGGGGTTTTTTACATTTAGTTTGATAATCTGGGATTTGTAATCCGGGTTGAGTAGATACAACTTTGACTAAGTCATGGTTCACAAACAATAAATAACTTAGTGATTTAGATATGATGTTGAATACACATTTTGAAAAATAAAACACAATGCATTAAAATGTTTGTGCATTTCTCCATAAGTTTGAATTGAGCTACTTTTGTTACATATGCAAAGCAATAGAGAAAAGTTGGGTATGTTCATACTCTTATGCACACCTTGTGGGAAAAAGTATTAATTCTTTGAAATGTTACAAGGAGACTTTGATAAGTTTGTGACATTATTGAGTATAAACTAGAAATAAGTTTGTGACATTATTGAGTATAAACTAGAAAATCATATTTCCATAGGTGACTACTAAATTTGGGACATTATTTATTTGAAATGAAAAGAATAACAATTTTTGGAACTACATGCAAGATGATATTGTGAGGATAAAACTCTTTGAAACCATGTACTTTGACATAAAGGGCTTATCAACTAGCATATCAATTGGCTTTCATTGGGACAAAATCAAAGATAACTTTTTCCTTGAATGGAGGAATGTTGTACTAGAACTTAGCCTACTACTTGAAATGCAACTCCTTACTTTGGTTTAATAAGTCATGTGTGTCCATTTGAGGGCGTACAATGGATTCTAACATGGGTCATGGGGATGTACAATGGATCCTAACTTGGGTCACAAGGGTGTAAAATGAATGCTAGATTGAGTCAATAATATTGGACATTGGCGAGTCCATCTTTTATTTTTATTCCATATCTCGTACATTAGATATGTTGCTTGAGTCTGGGCCATAAATATTTTTTGCATGTGATAATCGTCATCTAAGGGTGTCACCATTTAATATAAAGAATGCCACTTACCAAACCATTTCTAATATTGTTGACACTGATTTGATGTAATCCTTGACCTAGTGCTAAATGACCATTACTCTACCTCTCCTCTCAAACAATGCCTTTAAATCTATTTGAGTCTTGTAAATTATTTGGTGTTTTATTTATACCTTGCACATGAATTTTGATGGTTTTGTTTGCTAATGTCTTCATTTTCCTTTGTCTATGCACAAGCATTGATTCTTTCTTAGATTGAATCTCTTATTGAAATAGTTCATCTTCATGTGTTCATTTCCTTTAGTATTTTATTGATATATGGCATGACTTGCTCTTATTTAATTGCTTAGCCAAATTCAATTTCTTTAGTATTAAAAGACTTAATCCAAATATATAATTATCATAGCTTCTCCACCTGTGCAATTGTTCTCAGTACTTCTTATATAGTAAATTGGCTAAGCCCTAATATTATCTAGTTTTTACAGAGGATATTTGCAGCAGTATTGTGAAAAATGTCCTTAGTCATCCAGATAGTGAAGCGATAAGAGGAAAATGGATATCAAAAATACAATAATATTAATTGGAGATTAAGCCTACCAAATTAGTAAAAGGTCAAGGATTGGCTAAGTTGTTAGCTGAATAAAACTATAAATCCCTAGGGGTAAATATGACTACACAAGTAATGGTAGAGTCCACATCATAATTTGAAGAAGTGGACTAAATGTTTTTATTTCATATTTTAAATGTTCCTTAACTATCTAAAAAAGAAGTGGAATGGAATTTATTCTTTATTAGGGAACTTGGGATAAATATATGTATAGTGTGATATCTTGAATATGGCCATTTCTTAGTATTTGTAAACAATAATATTTGAGATTATTAACCTAATCTCATGGAGATATTATGATCTTTAATTGAAAGACTTTTTTGAATTATTTCTTGGAGATATTATTATGTTGTCATCCTTAATCATTATATATACAATATAAAATTTATTTTAAAATTTTGAATTATATTTCAAATCAATAAATTATATTATATGAATAAGTCCCCATCATTCTAATCAAAATGCCCCTTTTCAAGCATTTATTTTACCATTTTAGAGTAAGATCTATAGTAAGTATTTTCTCATTTATCTAACCAAATCTATAGTAAGTATGTATAAATCGGTACATAGCAGAGACTGACATAATTTCTATGTATACTTTGATTTCAGAATTTCTATATACTTTGATTTCAATATGGAATAGCAAGATTTCAATATAGAATAGCTTTACAACCATCCTTGTTTTTCCTCTTCCAACAATTCCAGGGATTCTTTCGAAGATGCACTAGCTTTGGCTTTATAATTATCTGGTTGAATCACATCTATCTCCAACATAGAGTCGTCAGGTTACAGTGTATTCAATGTTGTCTCCCACAATTGGAGCTCGGAGCTCTTTTGTAGAATATTCAATGCTATCTCCAATAAAACACATGTTATCTCCAACAAAACACATGAAGATTTAATGTTGTCCTAAATACAAGATTTAATGTTGTCATGAATCCAAGATTTAATGTTATCCCGAATCCAGAACAACATTCAGGCATAATAGGTAGATGTGGCATTTTTAGAATTTTGGGGTTTATAAATTAATTTTATTTAATTTTTATTTCTAATAATTAAAAACACTCCTGCACGCAATTATGTCTCATCTTTAGTGCTCTTGCCAATAAAAAAATCAGATTAATATATTTTAAAAATATAATAATTAATTTTATTTTTCAAAATATTAAATTTAATACTATTTTTTGCAAAATTTTATATATAGAAAAAAAATTAATATAATTCAATCTGGTTTGACTAACCCAGGGTTAGTATCTCCCTACTTTGACAAGGGATAATAAAAAATCAAGTGAATGAAGATTCTTCATTAAAAAATATAATCTCATTAATTGCTCCACCTTACAAATTCATAATAGTTGTAATTCAATTAAAAGGTTAATGTTTTGCTATATGTCTCATTAAATGATTAGGTAATATTGTAATATTGTAATGGCTTGCCAGTCAAACCTATTTGAATTTGACTTTGTATTAGTCAATTTAATTTTAAAAAAAAATTAAAATTAAATATTATAAACTAAATAATATTAATTTTTAAATATATTAAAAAATAAATTATTTAATATTTGATTTTTTTTAAAATTAAATATTATAAACTAAATAATTTTAATTTTTAAATATAATAAAAAATTAAATGATTTAACATTTCATTAGTATAATCAAAAGTGTGAAATATATTTATTAGATCATTTTTTATCTTATTTTTGTCTACATGAGAATTTTTATAAAAATAAAAATATTAAGTAGCCTCAAAAAATTACAAGGTCTATTTAATGTGTTAAATCTTGGTTAAGGCTTTTTTTTAATCGAGGTCTCAGAGTATCGAGGGATTATAAGGTTTATTTAATGCATGGATCTCTTTTATTTGGTGTAAGCTAAACTCTAAACAATTTGTATCAAGAATATCTATTTCTGTAACCAAAATTATTATTGAGCAACCCAAATCACAATTTCAGAAATTTCTCCATCATCCAAAAATGCAAATCATTTAGAATTTAGCCCATTCCCTTTATTGAGATATTCCATTTATTTTTGCCACACAATTTTATATTTATACTATATATCACATATTTTTTTTAAATATTTTTATTATCACATATAAAATATGTATGAATATATATTATACTTATTTTATAAAATATGTATGAATATATATTATACTTTTTTTTTAAATTTATATATTATACATGGTTTTTGTTAAATAGTTTTATTATCACTTATTTTTATGCAGATTATATATATATATATATGGAGGAAAATAGTTGATTATTAAAAAAGATGGCGGAAGGAAACGGAGTTAGGCGGACGGCAATGGCTCCTAGGGTTTGAACGGAGCTAGCAGGCACCTGTCCAGCCCACTGCAGGCGGCAGCAGGCCGTCAGCCGAGTTAGGGGCTAGCACGGTTCCCTAGGCCAACATGCTGGCGGTTTCATGGTCAGTGAAACTGGAGCGACTTAGGTAAGGTTTTTTTATTGTGACCGGTTTCTTTTTCTACCCTACTCTCTCCACCAGAAGTCTTCACGGTTCTCCAGGTATGGAGCAGCTCGATGAGGTGGACTATGGCAGCGACATGCTGTGGTACAATGACATTTGGAGATCACCACCTGGCGACATCCGGTTTTTGAATGGGGTAGGTGGTTTCGGGGGTGGCGGTTTTGCGGAATGCCATTCGTCCGATGGTTTGCCTCTTCCTGGCTCTAGGGATGATCCGAAGTCTGCTTCTATGCCTTCACAGTCGGTCTCACCATTTTGGGACAGGACTGGAGTTGGTTTCGTACCGGAGGGTAGCGCCGATAACATTTGGGGTGTCAAGGATCTCTGCTCATTCCCACCGGATCTAGTATGTTCAGGGCTAGGTGATTTCCCTGATTTTTTGAACTCCTCGGGCGGCTCTCTTAATGTATCACCTGTGAGGGATAACAGTGGTGCGTCGATAACCAGGGTGGATTTACAGGTTGGGTATGGTAGCGGTGCCCCCCTGGGTGGTAATAGTGCCACGGTTCTGGACTCGGCGGAGCATCGTGGGTTTTCAAGCCCGTCAGAGGATTCTGCATTGAAAGTTTTAGGTTGTGGGGAAGGTCAAGAGGGGATTAAGGGTCTCCGGGTGAAGATGCGTAGGAAGTGGATCAAAAAAATGGGTAAAGCCCCGATTTACGCTCTGGGTGAAGACATCGGTTTCCAGCAGATTATCGAGATGGTTAAGTCGTTTCTGGTGGGCAGGGTGTTTGGTAAGGCGGTGAGCCATAAATCGGTGATACGGTGGGCTACCGGAGCTTGGCTGGGACATTGTGGATATGTACCTCGTTTTGTGGGTCTTTCAGGAGGCTGGTTTGCCTTCCATTTTACATCAGATGCCCATGCATTGTGGGCACTAAGCTTGAATTGGTCGATTTACAAGGTTCCGCTTCTACTTAAGCCGTGGAATCCGTTGTTCGATGCTAGTCGTGAAAGAATGGACACTATACCGCTTTGGGTTAGGTTACCAGGGCTACCTTTACAGTATTGGGCTAAGGAACACTTTCGGAGGATTGGCAATCTCTTGGGCAATTATTTGGAAGCCGACTTCTCTTTCGAGCCAACAACGATTCAGAAGGTGGCAAGGATTCTGGTAAGCATAAATGTAAGGGAAGGTTTATTTGATAGTATGGATTTGAAATGGGGGCCTTACACCTTTGCACAAACACTGGATTATGAAAATGTGTCGTTTCGATGTAGACGGTGCCATGAATATGGGCATCCAGCCATTGACTGCTCCTTACCGGTCCGTATGAAGTTTGGCAATTCTCTGAAACGCTGGTTTGTGGAGAAAGAGGTAGGGGTAGTATTCGAAGAAGATGTGTTGGGTCAGCAGGGTAATGAACGTCCATTTGTGGAGGTTCCTATGGGGGTAGTGGAGGATGATAACACTTTGGTGGAGGACGGCACTGTTCCGGAGGCGGGTGATTTTATGGGCACGGCAGAGAACGAACTCCTTCAGCCAATGGCCACTACTCCGAAGGTTTCTCTGCATTCTATTACTCGACCATCAGACATTGTGGCTGGTACTTCTTCTGCTCCCTTTTTAAACCCTTCCTTCAGTTTTTTTTTTAAGAACTTAACTTTTCCTAGATTTGATTGGGTGGATGGGTTTAGGAATTTACATATATCCGCACAGTCGTTGGCATCCCATCCTCTTCCCCAGCATCATGATGCTTTTTCCCCTATTTTGGAAACTCTCCGGGTTGATTATCCACCCCCCGTTATTCTTGATGATAACCCTGTCCTCGTGCAAGTCGTGGCTGAGCCTTCTTCACCCACCGGATCCTCAGAGTCTGGTTATTTCTTGCGCTCCATGAATAAATCCACTGCGGGAGGGTTAGGGAAGGAAAAACCAAAACTACCTAAAACCAGAGGAAGGAAGTCCTTCATCTCTCATGCTAAGTCCAGAGCTCGCTCGGATCTTAGGAATGGCAAACAACTCTCAATTGAAAGGGCACTTAGAGCAGTGGACGCCCATAAGGATGGGTTGAGATGAAGGTTATGTCATTTAACTATCGAGGTCTTGTTGGTCCCTCCAAAAGACCAGCATTGCAACGGATGCTACACCTTGAGCATCCCGATGTTTTGATTCTACAAGAAACTATGTGTGGTGGTGATGAAGCTTTTGACAGGTTAAAAGCTTGGTTTCCGGGGTGGGGATTTGAAGCCTCGGATGCTAGGGGCCACTCAGGAGGTTTGGCGATTGGGTGGAACGAATCTGAGGTTAGTGTATCCTCTCGATGGGGGATGCATTCGGTATTGGGAATTTCTTGCAAATTCTTGGATTTTGACACACTTTTCACTGTTGTAAACATTTATGGTCCATACTGTGAAAGGGAAACGTTTTGGACCTCTCTGCTAGATAGAGAGTTTCTCAGTGGGGATTCTGTGATATTGGGGGGGGACCTTAATTTTTCTCTGGGTCATGCTAAGGTTTGGGGGCCGCATGCTCATGTGGATCCCCTTACAAATTTCTTTGTTAGGAAGTTATCTGAAGGCAATTGGATTGATGTGGATCCTATTCAATTAAAGCCATCTTGGAGAAATAAGAGAATTGGTTTGGAAAGAGTGGAAAATAGGTTGGATCGTTTACTCCTTTCTGAGCAAATAGTGGAGTTAACATTCTTTGTACGACAATGGATTGGATCAGGGGGAAACTCAGATCATGATCAAATATTTTTGGAGCTGAAAGCTGGCCCTATTAAACCTCCTGCGCCTATTAAATTCAATAAGGTATGGCTGGAAGATTCGACTTTCATGGAGCTTATTCAGCAGCATTGGATACCTTATCATCCAGGGTTGATCCATTCTGCAGCCTTCCATTTTGCGGAGAATATTAAAACACTTAAGGAACCTATAAAAATATGGGTTGCAGAGAAGAGGAGGAGGGACGATAGGGCACTTAATATTATTGAAGGAGAAATATCCTCTATCTCTAAAGAGGTAGGAGGTGGATACGGTTCTCAGACTACTAAGGACCATCTAGTTCATTTGGAGAATTAGAGGAACATAATACTCTTACAGAATGAGGAGACATGGCGATTGAAGAGCAGGGCCATCTGGTTGGAAAGTGGGGATGATAACTCCAAATTCTTTCATGCTTATGCAAAAGGAAGAAGATCTGCCAATCCTATTTGGAGCCTTGAGGATTTAGAAGGTAATTCTATGTCTACTTTTGAAGGGTTGGCTGCTGTTGGGGTTACTCATTTCAGGGATCTTTTCAAAGCAAGTGAGAGAGTGAATATTGAAGAGGTGATTAGGGTACCACAACTATTCCCATGGTTCGTTGAAGTGGAGGATAACAGGAAGCTGATGGCCCCTATTTCAAGGGATGAATTAAAGGCGGTATTGGATAGTTTTCAGAAGGATAAGAGCCTTGGACCTGATGGGTGGACTATAGAATTATTAATAGCTCTTTATGATACTTTAGGCAATGATCTTTTACAGCTTGTCGAGGATTCGAGGAAGGCTGGCAGGGTCCTAGCCAGCATCAACTCCACATTCATTGCCCTAATACCTAAAGTGGATACTCCATCTTCTCTTAATGATTTTCAGCCTATTTCATTATGTAACTGTGTGTATAAGATCATTACTAAAGTGATTGCTAGAAGGCTCAAACCTATCTTATCTACACATATTTCAGAAGAGCAGTTTGGGTTCCTGGAAGGGCGTCAGATTCATGAGGCGATTGGAATTACTCAGGAAGGTTTACATAGCATTAAGACTAGAAAGCTTAAAGGAGTTGTTCTCAAAATTGATTTGTCAAAAGCATATGATAAGGTGAGCTGGTTTTATATTCGTCTCATGCTTACCCATTTAGGTTTTGAGATTGGTTTCATTCGATGGCTTATGAGATGCATATCTACTGTTTCCTTCTCTATTTTAATGAATGGAGTGACGACCCCCTTCTTTCATTCTGGACGTGGTTTACGTCAGGGCTGCCCCCTTTCCTCATTGTTATTTTTGTTGGTGGCTGAGAGCTTGAGTAGGGCTATAAAGGAAGCAAAATGGGTTGACGATTTTGAAGGGATTTTGGTGGCTCCGGGAATCTCCCTTACACACTTGATCTTTGTGGATGATATTTTGATTTTTTGTTCTGGCTTAAGAAAGGATGCTGACAAACTCAAAGAGATTCTGAACCTTTTCTCTACTGCAACTGGAATGGAGATAAACGATGGGAAATCCTCACTTACTGTTTCTCTATTAAGGGAGGAGGAATATAATTTATATACTAATTCATTTTCCTTTAGAATTCTTACTCTCTCGAACGGGTTAAAATATTTGGGATTCAATTTGAAGCCTAATGACTATTTAAAAAAGGACTGGTCTTGGCTGCTGGAAAAGCTAGAAAAGAGGTTGAAGAGTTGGAGTTTCAGGTGGCTTTCGCGAGCAGGGAGGCTTGTCCTAGTTAAGTCCGTGCTGGAAGCTATCTCAGTATACTGGATGTCACTTGCTTGGATCCCTAAATGGATTTTAGAAGCTGCAAGGAAGATTTGTTTTAATTTCCTGTGGAATGGTAAGGAAGATGATCACGTTACTCCATGGGTGAAGTGGGACAGAATTGCATCCCCCAAAGCCTTGGGTGGGTGGGGACTAAAGAATATTTATCACTTTTCTAAGGCTCTGGCTGCCAAGTGTGGATGGCGTTTAATTAAGTCTGATGGCTTTTGGGCTAGGGTTATGGTGCAGAAATACGTTGAGCATGATACTGTGGAAGAATGGATCAGGTCCCCTCAAAAGTCTCATACAGGTGGATCGATCATCTGGAAAGCATTGGTGTCCTCCTTTGATGTTATAGAACAAAATCTTGTCTGGGATGTTGGCAACGGACATAGGGTGATGATTGGCCGTGATCCCTGGGTAGGATGTGAAGCACAACACATTCTGTTAGAGGGACTGTTGGAGGAATTGAGGCAACGAGATTTGTTCTTTCTTAATCAGTTGGTGGATGTGGAGAATGTTTGGATGGGAAGCCCAGCTTGGAGGAGGGTTGATACATTTGGATTAGGAGTGGAGTTGGAGGAAGAGCTAAGATAGTATTTAAGAGCACTAAGTAGGGATCAGATTTTCCTGAATGAAGAAGATGACAATCTTATTTGGGATGGGGATCCGTCCGAAAATTACACACCAAAAGTCGGGTATCAGTGGATTAGTGAGAACTATGTGGACAGAGACCTGGTTTGGTGGTGGAAATATGTATGGAAACTTCAATGCCCGTCCAAATCTAGATTATTCATGTGGTGTGTTTTGGCTAATAGGATCCCGATGTGAGATTTTCTGCAGAAAAGAAGTTTTCATGGTCCTAGCAGATGTTACTTGTGCAACTTACATGAGGAAACTGCTCTTCATTTGTTTCTTCAGTGCAGTTTCTCTAGGGAGGTATGGAATACTATTTCCAGAATCTTAAAAATACCTTTTCCGTGGGATGGGAACACCCTTGAAGAGGCATGGAGAAGGTGGACAAACAATGCTGCTTTGAGTGACTTTAAAGCACTACCCCCGGTGGTAATATGGGGAATATGGCTCACGCGAAACAATTGTTTGTTCAATGATAAACTGGGACTCCCGACTCTAGTGGCTATTAACAGTTGTGGGATCTTCCTAGCCCTTAAGCGGATTCGTCAGGCTTCAAATCCTCGAAATATTCAACCTGTGGAAATTGATCGATCCCAGCCGTGGGTTTTTTTTGATGGGGCTTGTCAAAATGATCATTGTGGGGGAGGGGCTATCCTTTACTTGTCACCTATTCACTACTATGTGATTTCATTTGGTTTTGGGAGGGGAACCAACAACTGGGCAGAGATTCTCAGTCTCAAACTTTTGATTTCTTATGCTGTGGAACTTTCTATCCATAAACTTACTGTTTTTGGAGACTCTTTGAATGTGATCAATTGGGTTATAGTCACTTATCATTGCAGCAACCAGAGGATTGCTTCAGTATTGGAACAAATACAGAACATCTCTCACACATTTGAAACTTTTAATTGCAGGCACATATACCGTGAAAACAATGTTGAGGCGGACAAGGCCTCTAAGGAAGGGCTGCTCATGGGGGTCATAATTTGGAAAATATCTGAATTTTTGAATGGAATTGAATGAGCTTTTTATCATAGACCATTCATAGAATGATCGAGTGAGAGCAGGTTTTTTATTACAGGTTTTTGCACTTGTGGTGACACTACAGCTATCTCCTACAAACAGTTTGGTGAAAGACTGTTTTTTTGCAGTTACACATTTTGCAGATATATAACTCTGGTATGTCAATTCTCTGTTTATCAGTAGTTATTTTGTAAATAGTCAATACAAATTTTGTACAGTTACAAAGGAAGTTATTATGCAAGTTTATTGTAAAAGATGTTAATGCTCAAGTAGTGAGAAGATCGGTATTTATTTTGGCTCTGAGCAGGATGCTTGATTCAGTAGTTCTATATACCACTCTAAATGAGTGTGTCGATCGATGTAATTTCATACACTATGGATGAAATGAAATTACGCTTTTTTTTGGGGAAAAATATATATATATATATTTTTAACAGAAACGATTATATATTGATGATATTGAAAGAAAAAAAGGATGACGGGTTACACAACAAAATGCAGGTCTAAATGCTTCCATGAGAGGAAGACAAGCCTAGCATCCAATTCTTCCTTTTTCAGTTTGATAACTAGCAATATAGTTGCTTGTCCTATGATAACTATAGAAACTAACAAACTATCCAAGTAATAGTAGACATGAAAAATACATTCGCAGGTAGAACCAGTCTTAGGAGAACGTAGCCTATTCTATTAATGACAGCGCTAAATAGAAGTTTGTAAATCCAAAAACAACAAAAAAGTCTATCCTGAACCTGGTTCAACCCTGAAATGGGCCACCATGCTTTCCAACTGCAGAAAGAACCTCTGCATTGCCCTTCTTAGCTCTGAGATCCTCTGCATTGCCCTTCACAGCTCTGAGATCCACATGAATTCCAATATCCTCCATTTGCTTCTGCAGTTTGGTAATCTTTCCACTGATTTATTCAAGCTCTCCTGCAGTAACTTCCCGAGCACGAGCCTTGCGGGAGAAAGCAAGGCCCAGGGAGGCCTCTAAATGGTCAATTTTTTCGGACAGCACAAACATTTGCCCTCTGTTCTCGGAGACGCTAGAAGAGACCAAATTATATAGATGGAGGAGAACATTTTTGCATTCAAGGTTCTCAGAGCGTATCATTTTGACTTGCACTTCAAGCTCCTGTAGCCTGTCTAACACTTCGTCTTCATGGATGTAGTTTAAATCCTTTTCTTGTGTTGGGAAATTCCCACTCTGGTAGCAACAATTTTGATTTTTTGTGCCCATATCGTGACCAGGGCTCTCTGAGTTCTCGGTCTGCATACTGCAGCAGCCTACAGGGTCTTTGCCCATCTGTCCCTCCCGACCCTTTTTCGCAGAGCCATCCCGAGCTCTTTGAGGGCAACCATAGCCAAGGATTCCTCCATCATGTCCACCAGGGTATCCTCTACAAGCCATTAAGTCCCATGAAACAAGGTGACAACAATCTGCGGAATGAGAGAAAGGATTGAAGTTCCAGCTACAGACGTTATGCAGAATGAGTGCGGATCCCAAAATGTAGATCGCTCACTCCTACCAATTCTCCATCCAATTGTCAATCATGCTTAGTGCAATTAATTCCCACACGCGAGTTAGAAATTCAAGGTGAGTTGGTGCCGTCAAAACAGCATAGGGGGGGGTTCACAAATAATGATTCATTTTTTCCGCCCTCGCTTAGAATTGAGGATTGGGAATTTCCCATGGGGGGGAAAGAAGTGCTATGGAGGGGGGCTCTCCAGGTCTTATGGTATCCAAACATCATCAAGAACCTCATTATTGTAGAGAATTGATCCATAAGGGAGTCCTACACCCGTATTTGCCAATTTGTCCGCATGCCCATTATGCATTCTCAGGATGTGTAAGAAAGCTATATAATGGAACTCCTTGCTGAGGCATAGCAAAATTTGGTGCATTTTTGAAGAAGGTCATTTCCTTTTCCCCACGATGTTTCTTGCCTCGCGAATAATAATGAGAGAGTCTCCTAACACTGTCAGTTTTTTTAAACCCAATGAGTTGGCAATCTCAACCCCTTTTATTAGGCCAAGCCATTCTACTCCATTGTTTGTTTTTCTACCAATCCCCCAAGCGAATTCCTTCTGAGTATTTCCCTTGGAGTCAAAGAGTACTCCCCCCACACCTGCCAGCCTTGGTATGCAGATTACATATTCATTTAGTAAATATATATTATTTAATTTTTTAAAATGATTTACTATTATTTTTATAGAATTAGGTATTTACTTAAAGGCAGATTAGATTGTGAAAATTATATTTTAAAATTAAAATTATCTTATTGATATATAATATACTAAATGTTTTAAAGTTTTTAGATCTTTTTATTTATAGAATTCTTAATCCTATGAATATTAGAAACAAGTCATTTAATTTATTGATATATAATATACTAAATTTTTAAAAGTTTTTAGATCTTTTTATTTATAGAATTCTTAATCCTATAAATATTAGAAACAATTAATTTAATTTATTAATATTTTTAGAAACATTATTACAATGTAAACACCATTTAATAACTTAATAAAAAATTAATCTAACAATATATTAAATATATTTATAATAAATTTTATTTTAATTATAATTATAAACATTAGGAAACAAAACATTTTTACAATGTAAACAATATTCTTTTTTAAGCAAAACAAGGAAACATTCTATTATAAACTGAAAAAGGTTACAATCGGATTCTTGTCATCTTGTACTATAGAGACACAACTACCATTGAGAGCAAAACCAAAACTTCTATTAGACTTATCAACTTGAAACTGTGTAATACTGCTTATCCTTCAAGAAGTCGCAATAAGGAAAAAATAGAAAACTTTTACATCAGATTGGCACAGTGTACCCCCTTTCCACAAAAATATTCCTAACAGACTATATAGATTCGATAGTAAGCCTAAACGGGCTGAATATAGACAACTTTTAAAATAATAGAGTAAAACAAACACCCACCCAGACATAAACACATACCTAGAAGAATTAAACAGAAGGACTAGGACCGACATCCTGGTTAGAAACCTAAGGAGCTGAGGTCATCATAGGATGGTCGCTTAGAACAATAACTTTGGGTTGAGTTGTCACCTTTGGTTTAGTCAGAAAAGAGATGCCCATATGTTCAGCAATGGAATCAAGCTTCATGTGCATGAAGCGAGAGTCTTCATCGTGGTTGGAGAACCTTTCATTATAATCCTTGAAACATTGCGAACTTGAGAGGACATCAACATTAGCCTCCCTTGACTGAGCGATCAGAGTCTTCGTAATCCAGAACAGAATGACGACGCGGTTGTAAAGGGTCATTCTACCCCGGGTGTTCCCTGGATCCTGGAACTAATTGTCCATTGCAAGAACCTCTGACGGTGGCTCTTCCTCGCCTACATGCATCCTGAGATGCTCCTCCAATTCCTCAATATCATTTTGAATTTCCAAAGGGACCATATGCCGAAATAAAACCACTATTGTAGCCGCGTTCCAATGATCCCGGCTCGGACCACCTTGGTCCTAGAGACCTCCCCTGCGTTGTCTTCCTCTACGCGGCATGCTCTCTTCTCCCTTCCTCCCATTAACATACCAAAGAGGAGCAAATTACAAACAAGGGACATAGGAAGCAGTTACAGAGCTATGGAAGGGATAGAGAAACATACATAGAGGATGGAAATTTAAAGGGAGAACCCCACTAAGAGCCAAAATGCCAACCATCATGTCCTAGGATCGTCTGGTATCAACTTCATCCTTGACAATCCGCAGCAAATTAAATCCCTTAATGGAATCACATAGATGGATCGTGGGAGACTGAAAGAACATCATCTTCACACACCCCCAATTTCCTGTAATAATATTCACTAAATAGGCAAGGGAAGGAAAGATCGTGTTCCAAACAAAGAGCCTCATAGTCGAGAAGCCACCTGTCCACTCCGTATCGTGGAGGTCTCGTGTGAAGACATCATATCACTCAGATTTGAGAGCCCGAGGCCGGAAGTGGGCTCCTTGGGTTACATTTCGACACCTTCAATGTGCAGACACTTATTACGGCACTAAATAGCCGACATGTCATGCAATAATCCTTCCCAGTTGTCCATATGACAAGTGGTGCCTTGGTTAACGAGACAATCCGCCAAGGTGTTTGCATGACGTCTAACGTGGTGGAAGGTGAAAACATTTAACGTTGATAGGATTTCCCCAAGACAGTGGGTACGCCAAGCCAGACGCTAGGAGGGCACCACCTTTACGGCACGAGACCCATTATACAAATTGATTGCGAGTTGGAGCACCAAATTTGAATCTCATTCCACTTGTAGTCTGTTGTAGCCACATCGACCTGCCATGCACAATCCCTGTAGTAGGGCTTCAATATCAACTACATTATTTGTCTCCATCCCCAGGTAACCATAAAAAATACCAGTCACCTTTCCCTGTTCATCACAGAATGTTCCTCCATAACTAGCTTCGCCTGGGTTCCCTTTGGACACCCCATCAAAATTTAGTTTGATCCAACCTAGAGGGGGAGGAGTCCATACAGTCGGACTAGCAGCAGAGCAGAGTCGATGTTGAAAGTTGCCAATGAAGATGGGGAGAGTCATGATTCCCCAGGTACGCAAAAGAAGCCTCTTTGTTTCTGGAATGAGTAAATCTTGTTCCATCCAAAGTGATAACTTAAGAGTCTCCTGAATTCCTTTCTGAATATGATTCCATACCAACTGTCTAGTCTGTTGTTTACTTGTAAAAATGCGTCGGTTACGTTCCTTCCAGACATCCCAGAAGAGAAATCTTGGAAACAGTTTCCAAACTCGATTTAGAATTCTTCCATGGAAGGGTTCATCCCTCCATTGTTTGAGTGAGGCGATCGGGTCTGAGTGTACTATTTCCGTCATACGAAAGGTCCCCGCACCTTTATCCCATAGTTCAGAGGTAAAGCTGCATATGTCTAGGAGATGGGTGATTGTTTCAGCACTTTCACCACATAGAACATAGTATGAAGGTCCTTCAAAACCCCTTTTCATGAGGTTATCCCAGGTTAGTATTCGTCCTTTTAAGATCAACCAAAGAAACAAGGTGATTTTGGGCCATAATTTAGCAGCCCATATTTGTTTCCATTCTCGGCCCACCATCTATTCCCCATAATCCTTCTGCAAAGAGTAAGCTTCTTTAAGACTAAACACTGCTTTAGGAGAGTAGCCCCAACGAATTATATCAGGCCCCTCCTAGAATTTTATCATTCGGTCGCTAAGATGTTATAAATCCGATCTCCTTCATCCATACCATAATTGTCCTGCCACCAATCTATCGGTTGCCATTTCCTAAAGCCTCTACCATCTTGTTCCTTCTACCAGTAATGTTGGACAGTCCTCCAGTTGTGGTCCTATAAGGGATAAGGAGCAGGTGGGTTGGTCATAAGGTTTTGAAGAGTTGGCTCTTGTTTCCAAGAGGCAGTCCATAGGTTGGTCGAAGAGCCCTCCCGAACCTCCTAGAAGCTATGCTTTTGTAGCAGAAAATTACCCGCCCTTGCCAATTTCCAAATATGGGATCCTATCTTAGGTTTATCAATACGAATAAGGTCTTGATGAGGAATATCTGGTGCATATTTCTTGCACCAAAAACTATCCCAAGGTTCATTCGAATGAGAGATACAACGCCACCAAACTTTAGCCCCACACACAATGCTGAGTCGCTCAGGATCCCTGAGGCCTAGCCCACCATCAGTTTTAGGTTTACACAGAGTGTCCCAGTCAACTAGCAGCCATTTCCGTTGATCAATTGTACCTCCCCATAGAAAAGAACGTTGAATACTGCGTATTTATTTCATCACATATTTTGTAGTAGCCAATACTGAAAAGAGATATAACGACATAGCCTGTAAAATAGATTTGACCAAAACCAATCTTCCAGGGAAATTTAACCACCTCAGCGTCCAGCTCGATATTTTCTCCTTTATTTTATTTAGGATCTCTTCCCAGGAGACCTTTTTCAAAACTGAGTTAGATAAAGGTGCACCAAGGTATTTGGTTGGAAGGGAGCTATGTTTAAAACCCAAGATCTGAATGATATTCCTTTGAATAATGGGAGGGGTGTTAAAGAAGAACACCAGGGATTTGTCATCATTTATGGTTAATCCAGAGGCTTTGAGAAACATGTTCAAACCCTTCTTGATCTGTATTGCTTCCTGAACCGAAGAATGCCCCATGAGAAGTGTGTCATCTACGAATTGTTGATGAGTCAAATATTTTTCATAGGGTGGAAACTAGAGGCCTTTGATATTCCCTTGATTCAACATATCGGAGATAAGACGACCCAGACCTTCAGTCATGAGGACAAAAATGAAAGGAGATAGGGTATCTCCCTGTCGAACGCCCCTCGAAGGTTTGAAGATTGCAGAAGGGGTTCCATTAATAAGGATATAGAAGAAAGATGAAGAAGTCAGATTTGCTATCCAGCTAACCCTCCAAACCCAAAGGAGCTCATAATCTCTTTCATAAAATTCCAATTAAGCTTATCATAGGCTTTAGACAAATCCAGTTGTAGCATCATACCTTCTTTTTTAGTGACCCGGAGAGAGTGAAGAACTTCTTGGGCTAAGATTATGCCATCTAAAATTTGTCTATCTTCCACAAACCCTGATTGTTCAGGAGATATTAAAGTAGGAAGGAGAGGTTTAAGGTGATTTTCAAGGACCTTCGTGATGATTTTGTAAATGATGTTACATAGGGAAATAGGTCGGAAAATCTTAGGGCTTTCTGCCATAGGTATTTTGGGAATCATAGCTAGAAAAGTGGAGTTGAGTGCCGGGAGAACTCCCCTCATTTTCCTAGATTCCTCCACAACCTCCCAGGCCTCAATCTTGATCAAATCCAAAAAGTAGTGGAATAATTTTTGTCATATGATCCAATGTAAACCTTCGAAAGCCCTTCTCAAATTGATCAGACTTGTAATGAAGTTATGTTTTTCTAGATAGCTGCTGGGGCCATACACATTTGTAATTATGCCACGAGCATTTGTTCCCCAAGATGTGGAATTCAGCTGAGAGACTGAAGGTTGTCGAAGGAAAGTTATTAAAAAACACATGGTTGGGATCCCAAAGGATTGCCAAACCTCCAGCATGTCCAACGACATCTATCGCCATTGTTTTACAGTTTTTCTATATAGTCTTTGTTTTAATTATCAGTTGATGTTCAGAGCATTTTGTTTCTTGTAAGAATACAATAGAGGTTTTCTCCTTCATGATCTTGTTTTTAAGTATTTTGATTTTGTGAGGACCATTGGTCCCTCTGATATCCAAGAGAGAATATTCATCATGCAAGATATCTGATAGAGAGTAGAGCGTCCTGCATAGTAGGATACTAACCTGAGTCTACTAACTGAGCCCCCAATTCCCCAATCCTTTCTCTATTGGTATTCCTTCCTCTCTTCGGACCTCCTTCTTTATATTTTCGTTTTGTCTCTTTAAGTTTTAAGGGTCCTATTCCCAGGCACGGAGTGGGTTTGGATTTTAGAATTTCCTTTGTTAAGAGTTGAAGTTGTTTGGTAGGGATAGAGTGAACCTCCTTTTCCTGCAAGCTTCCTCTATACTGTCTAAATCCAAATCTCCCATTTCCATTTCATCTATATCCTCTTCCATTTTTTCAATTTCAGGTGGGTTCTCAGGAGTGGAGTGAATCTTAGTTATTTTCCTTTTCTCTTGGGCTGGCAGCTCTACACCTTGGGGATGAAGCGACTTTTCCTGAGGGGGAATCAACACCTCCAAAGGGTTTTGTTCCAGTATTGCAAAACTATTTGAAGTACTAGCTTTTTTACTTAGATCCGACCCATTGTGCTTTCGTCCAGTTCTTTTTTTTATTGGTAATCTTGACAAAACCTTCTGATTCCAAATTTTCTTTGCTTTTATTGGCAGGTAGCTCTGTTGTTTGGGTTAAAGGGAAATCTTGAACCAGATGTCCATGAGTATGACATCGGAAACATCTAAAGGGGATATGCTCGTAATCTAGGGTTTGGAACCATTATGAGTCTTCCTAGGTAAGGTTAATCCACTTAGGGAGGTCTTTGGAAATATTCATATAAACACAAAGTCTGGCGTATGAAACATACCTTCCTTGCTTAGTGAGGTCTGATGTCTTCACAAATTGGACCAGAGCACCTCCGATTGCTTTCAATATTTATGGATCCCAATATTCAGTAGGTAGAGAATACAAATGAATCTAGACTGGGTAATAGAGAGGTCTTCCCTATCCGTATTAAAATGATCCCACCAGATTCTCAAGTATAAACCTGTAGAATAATAGAAATAAGGTCCACCTTCAAAGATCCGCTCCTTGTCTTCAATATGTAAGAAGACTACTATAAAGAAACCCTTTGATCCAAGAAGGAGGTCAAAATGGCCCTTCGGTTTCCATGTAGAGTTAATCCACCATATGAGAGCTTTTTCTGAAGGCCAGTTGCCAATAAATTTACCAATAAGGGCATGATCCGTCATATGTTGTATCTTTTCCTTAATCAAAGTTGGATTTACTGGAATGGCTGGGATACTGGCCGATTTTGGTATACAAGATCCTTGGCTGGGAAAGCCTTGCGCAGCTGAAGGATTTTCCATAGGTCATGTAAATCCCTCTCCTTTGATTCCCACCTCCTTAGCCTGTGAGGGAGAAACTTCCCGATCTTGTGTTCCATCTGTTTTTGGAGGAGGGGTAAAGATCAGTCCGAGTCATTGCTTTGAAATCTAGAGTCCTTCTGAGATCTACAGATTAACCATTTTCCATATTCACTTCTTAGAGCGCTCATCCACCTATTTACATTTTCAATATAAACAATATTTAATAACTTAATAAAAAAAATTAATTTTACTATATATATAGATATATCAAATAAATTTTATTTTAATTATAATTAAGAATAAAAATAAAATTAAACAATACTATAAAATTTAACACCACCATATTACTACTTTCACATTAACTACCAAATTCATTAACTATTAACATTAATTTGTTTTTCAAATTTTTCATATCTTAAATTATGAAATTCAAATATCGAAAAGTTATGAAAACCAAAGAATTTAAAATTCAAATATCAAAAAGTTATGAAAACCAAATTTCTTTTGAATTAATCTTCACTTATTTTATTTAAATTTAGTATTAAGGAAATAATTTAATATCTAAATTCAAATATCAAAAAGTTATGAAAACCAAAGAATTTAAAATTCAAATATCAAAAAGTTATGAAAACCAAATTTCTTTTGAATTAATCTCCACTTATTTTCTTTAAATTTAGTTTTAAGGAAATAATTTAATATCTATATGAAGATTTTTTTGAAATATACTTTACCTTCCTTAGATATAGATATAGATAGGAATATTCAAATTACATTAAAAATAGTAAAATTTGTCCTTGCAAATATGTGTTAAAATAGATGTTGGTATTTAAATTTGTATCAATTGCATTGTTGGAAGGTATTTTGTCATTATCCACATTAATAAAAGGTAATTTTAAAATTTTATAAATCATATTATATTATTATTTAAATGTGTATCAATTGCATTGTTGGAAGGTATTTTGGCATTATCAACATAAAAAAAGGTAATTTTAAAATTGTATAAATCATAAAAAAAAGTAATTTTAAAATTTTATAAATCATATTATATTATTATCTAAATTTGTATCAATTGCATCGTTGGAAGGTATTTTGTCATTATCAACATAAGAAAAAGGTAATTTTAAAATTTTATAAATCATTTTATATTATCATCTTATGTATGTAATTCTTTTATTTACATTTATTTTTTATTTGAATAAATTAATTAATGTCATATTATATTATTATTTAAATTTGTATCAATTGCATTGTTGGAAGGTATTTTGGCATTATCAACATAAAAAAAGGTAATTTTAAAATTGTATAAATCATAAAAAAAAGTAATTTTAAAATTTTATAAATCATATTATATTATTATTTAAATTTGTATCAATTGCATCGTTGGAAGGTATTTTGTCATTATCAACCTAAGAAAAAGGTAATTTTAAAATTTTATAAATCATTTTATATTATCATATTATGTATGTAATTTTTTTATTTACATTTATTTTTTATTTGAATAAATTAATTAATGTAACTTTTAATTCTGGTCATTATTAATTAAATTACATGTTTATTATTATCTTAGATTTTTGTTATAACAAATTGAAAATTTATAAAACCTAGCTTATGTTTTTATATAAAAACTTATTTTATTTTTTATAAATACTAATTGAAAACACATTGGAAAGAGAAAGAGAAATTTTTAGGGGTGAAATTTCGCCAATTGCGAATAAGGAAAATTTCGCCAATTGCATAAAAACTTAACCAAGAGCGAGTAAGGGAAAGAGAATCAGGAGACTGTTTCAATCTAGATCTCGATCTGAAGAATGAATTGCTTCTGTTTGAAGCCATATTTACTACTGATCAAACAACTCCTCTCTGGTACAACTGATCAATTACTGAAACTGCTAGTTGGGACGTTGGATAAAAATGGACTGCTTCTGGGTGTTGATATCGATGCACTGCTGGTGCTTCTTCAAATGACAACTGCTGATGCACTGCTGGTGCGTATCCACGTCCAAAAGAGCCTTTGTCAAAATAATGGGCATGAATGCCTCATTTTGATCCAGCAGATATGGAGCCAACAACAATAGAGGCTCGAGTTTGTATCTTGTGTGTAGCGTCTTACCAAAGTGGAAAGCATGAATCCTCCTAAACCTTTCTTGTCCGAGCGTAGGAAGGCAAGGGAGGGCATTGAAGATGCCAGCAAGGTATCATTTTCCATTCTACGCGTGATTTTTCTTCCCACCATAGCAAATTGATACCAGTGCTCATGACATGCCCGCATGGCACTTATGCTATGTGTTCAAAGTTTACACATGTCCACCGTCCACTGTCCTCAAAGTTTACACATGTCCACCATCCACTGTGAACTTTTCAAAAGAAATCTAATATGAATAACATAAAATGTTACTTACGTATTAATGCTATCTTGGAGATAGCATTAATATATCTTCATTGCCAAACATAGGTTATAAGTTAAGAAAATTTTCATTAACTTGGGATGAGGTCTAGTAAGGCCACCAATATTATATTGATTGAATAAAAGGTTGATTTATTCTAATTTGTAAAGATAAAGGTTAAAACTCAAAAAATTTGATTATAAGCTTAATTATGTATACAGTCCTTACTTTGATTCCTAAATGTTCTAGTCTTGCTGATTTCTCATATTTCTGCCCCATATCCTTGTATAATCTTGTCTATAAGGTTATTACAAAGATCATAGCGAACATGATCAAACCGTTTCTCTCCACTTACATTTCAAGTGAACAGTTCGGATTCTTGGAGAATCGACAGATACATGATGCGATTGGAGTAGTGCAGGAGGTCATACACTCCATACAAATGAAGAAGATGAAAGCAGTTGTTTTAAAGGTAGATTTAGTTAAAGCTTATGACCAAGTCAGTTGGTCTTTCCTTAGGTTGGTTTTACTACAGATTGGGACTGGATTTGAGGCTTCCAAGTTGATGATGGGATGCATCATGTCAGCCAACTTTGCAACTTTAATTAATGGGACTTTGTCGGATTTCTTCTCGGTCACTAGGGGTTTGTGGAAGGAATGTCCTCTATCCCCATTACTCTTTCTTCTTATCATTGAGGGGCTCATCCTGTTGATCCATAAGGCTTTTCTAGATGGGAGACTTGCTGGTATCAAGATGGCACAAACTCTGTTTATTACACACCTCTTCTTTGTTGACGATGTGCTCATTTTCAGATGTGGCACCATCGAAGAATGGATTGCATTGAAAGCTTGCCTCGATACATTTGGAGCAGCCACAGATATAGTGTTTAGTGAATTGAAGTCTTGCGTTTTCATTCACGGTGTTAGAGAAGAATTTACTGACCATTTACAGGAGCTTCTCCCTTACAAAGTATCCGCATTGGAGGAAGGCTTCAAATACCTTGGCTTCTTACTTAAGCCAAATGGTTACAGGGTTGCTGACTGGCATTGGCTACTGAAGAAGGTGGATGGATGACTAGGATGTTGGTGTTACAGACTACACACTTTGGGGGGGGGTTGGTTCTTGTTAAGTCAGTCCTTGAGAATTTTCCAGTCTAACGGAAGTCCCTTGCAGACATTCCCAACACTATATTGGATAAGATCTGAAGGAAATGTTTCCATTTTCTATGGGTAGGATCTTCAGAAAAGAAGAAAATTCACTTAGCAGCTTGGGAAACACTGGCTAGACTAAAACTATTTAGGGGCTGGGGTATAAACAACATCTTCAAATTTGGAATTGCTCTCAGGGCTAAGAACCTCTGGAGATGTCTCTTTAGAGGGAGGCTCTAGAGCAAAGTTACTCAGATAAATATATGTTGAGCGGTTTGTTACTGGATTGGATCTGGAATAAGCTGCAGACCACACAGAAAGCATCGAATGTCTGGAGGGGACTCACTAAGGCATCGACGGTCGTCCTAAAATGGATAGTATGGAGGCTAGGGAATGGAGTTCAAATACATGTAGGAAGAGACCCTATTGTTGGGACGACGCACCAATTACTCTCACACGGCATGCTCTGTGGTTTAAGGAATAGGGGGATTTATGTTCTGGCACAAGTTACACATGGTGCGGGAAGGAAACATAATAGTCCTCCTTGGATTTCCTTGATAGACGTTCAACTAGGCGACAAAGTGGGTCAGGAATGGGATAATTATGTTAGAATGCTTAATCGATCTGGCATAATTCTCAACACTGATGAAGACTGCCTCATCTGGTCCTGAAACGTACAATGTGGATAGTTAACAACTAAATTAGCCTATGAAGCGCTGATGTGGGAGCTTTCGGATGGGGAAGTTATTTGGTGGACCCATTGGCTATGGAATTGGCAATGTCCATACAAGCTCAAATGCTTTGGATGGCCACTAATTCACAACAAACTGCTGACTTTGGAGGTTATCAAAAGGAGGGGTCACATTGGCCCCAATAGATGCGTTCATTGTTGCAGGGATAGTGAGACTACAAATCATCTATTTATAAATTGTAGGTTTACGATTCAGATTGGGGGGGATATATGACAGATCACTAAGGTGAACTTGAGATGGAATGGGAACAATGTTGAGGAATGTATGCTGAGATGGTGCTCTTATGGTGATAAATGGGCGTCATTATTGGTGTTCATCATGTGGTTCACTTGGATACACATGAACAAGATCAGTTTTGAAGATACAAGAGGACATAGAGTCTTTATTGCTCCACAGGCGTTGGATTCTTGGAGGAGTTACCACCAAACAAAGGTCGTGACTGAGCACTGATTGCGGCCTCCACTCATTCATACAAACTTGTCGATTAGGTTTTTTGAAGGCTCCTCACAATTAGATGGAGAAATTTATGGGGCTGGGGTGCTGCTGAGAGTGGACAACAACAACTTGTTTAGATTGCGACTTGGGTGCGAGAGTGGAAATAATTCAAGGAGTGAGCTTCTTGGATTGACAACTCTTTTATTTTTTACTTCAACAAAGCAGATCTTGGACCTGACAGTGGTGGGAGATGCGTTGGTAATTTTAGATTGGGCACAACACAAGTCAGACATCAAAGTGTCCTTGTTGGAGGGATGGAAATCACGTATCAAAAGACTTCAGTCGATATTTCAGACTCTCCATTACATCCACATCCCAAGGATGTACAATGCAGAGGCGAATCGAATGTCCAAGCAGACACTTAATAACCCATATGGGCTTATACAATTCCAACACTGGTGGGCTAATAGTCTTCTGCATGAAGGCTCGGTGGACCTCTATTAAAGAAAGATCGCAGGTACCTGCTTCTAATAGGCAGCAATTCTTGGGAACTATGTAATTTCATATTAGTATAACACGGTGGAAGTGAGACTGATTAGTTAACTTTAAAGAACAAGCATAATATTGCTTTCTGATTATGACAACTTGTATTTAGAAGATTAGAAGACATAATGTCGACAAAATATATGGGTTATATCTGTTGATTGGCAGCTGTGGCTGTTTGTATTTGAGACCATTTTATATATGGGTATGGTTACTTGGTTGTACTGGTGATATTGGGATCCGTTTCTCCTACTGGAGGGATTCCTGATTTATTTTGTGGACATATGGCACTATATTTTGGACTTTTCTAATGTAGATGATGACTCACCTGGCATTATGTCTGGCCTGTCCCTAGTGCTCTCTATGACAGGGTGTGAGAGCAGACTGTATGTTTCTGACAGCTGGTTTTATTTACTATTTCGTATATTAATAGTAAGTTGAATTTTTCTGTGAAAAAAAAAAATATCGACAAAATATGAGAATGATCACAAGATGGGAAACACTTTATCACAAAACAGCTGTAAACAAATCTCTTGTATACTTTGATTTCATGCTGAAATACCAAATATAGTTTTTTCGATGTGAAAAGAAGAATATTAATAAAAGTTAGCAAGCCGATTACCCTGCCGCCTAAGTATTAATAAAACTTCAATGTTATTTACCTTCTCCACAAAAATTACAATCCCTGTTTTGAGAAAGACTAATGATAACATTGCTTAGTGCTTTTGGTGAGGCAAGTTAGGGTTTCATGGCGATTGGGTTAGGGTTTCAGGGCGAAGGTGGAAGAAATTTCAGGACCGGGTAAGATCAGATGAAGCTCACATGGAAAACGGAACCCTGAGATAGAGGAAAACCGCGTTGCATGGTTCTTGGAGGTTGTGTTAAATCTTTTATACTGTGGAGTTTCACTAGATCTGGTCTGGGCCGTCACACTGCTACTGGAATCTGGAAATATTCGCCGGCGTGGTGTTGGGAGTCGTTTTCCTGAGCAGGAAGGTGACGATATTTGGGGCTTTCCGGTGCACTTGAAAACTTGTCAGCAGGGTGTGGTCCTCCGATATTGGTGGCGATTATTACATTCCCTTGACTGCCTGTGGTTCCATTAATCATTCCAAAACCATATCCGCATATTCTGGGTTTTTCGCCGTTTAAGGTTCCGTTTTGGACGGTTTTTCCGGGGGTTGTGACTGTATTGCTCCCGAAATGGAGTTTAACGGGACGGCAACATGCCCAAACACTGATTGCGACATGAATATGTCGGACTCCCAGCTCGAGGAGGCTGGACTGTTCCAGCCGGATACATTTTTTAAAAGACAACTGGGAGAGATGCATGCGGCTAACCCTCGGGGCGGACAGGTGGCGACATCTGGAACGGATATCAACAGACACCTGGATATTGGAAAGACACCTGGAGTGGTGCTGGGTTCCGACCCACCTGGCAGCAACACAAGGATTCGACCGGGGTTTGGCGGGAAAGGAAAGCTGGGGTCGACGTCCCGAGCAAATGGTAGGAGGCTGGGCAAATATTTCAGTAGGCCTGGGGAAGCCTGGTTGATGTTCGGCCGTGACATAGGACTGGAGGAGATAGTCGATTACAATATGACTGTGCTCGTAGGGAAATTCTCCTACCATGCAATGAACCGGCGAAATGTTGTTAAGTGGGTTGAGAAGCTGTGGAGTCCCATTCTTGACTACACACCACAGGTTTTCGCAATGGCTTGCGGATGGTACGGCTTCAAATTCCGGGAGGAGGCTCATAGCACTCGCATCTTGGGGGGTTTGTGGTTGTATGGATCTGGAAGCTTGATGCTTCAAAAATGGCATACGGATTTTAATCCCAACACGTCTACGGTGAGGTTGAGACATCTTTGGGTGCTACTGCCCGGCCTTCCGCTGGCATTGTGGAATCGAAGGGCCTTTGAGGCCATTGGCAACCGTCTTGGGAGATTCTTGCATGTGGAGGAAAGTCACCTCAGGGGTTTTGACAGGAGGATGGGACGACTGCTGGTGGAAGTTGATATATCTATTGGCCTCATTGATGTATTACACATAGAATGGAGGGGCCGTCAGCTATCACAGATTGTTGACTACTGGGGTATTCCTTTTCGCTGCTCAAACTGTAAAGCAGTGGGCCATTTGTGGAGGCAATGCACGGCTCCAGCGTCATCTGGTCAAAACATGGATGGGGGGCCTATGTGGTCATCGGACGACAGCAGCGATATTGAGCAGGATGGCGCGGGTGCACTTGACGGCTTCTCCAACCGGGTGCTTAATCCACGGGCTCAAGACTCGTCGATAATTCGTAAGTTGGAACTACAGGACCCTATGTTTTTCCATTCTTTAAACGAGTTGGATATATCCTTTATTAATTCACTAGAGATGAATAATGGAAACAACGGTAACTATATAAGTAACAGCCATAGCATAGAATCCAACTCTTCTGGGTCGGGACATACAACAAATGATAACTCTGAAAACGATGGCCCGGAAACGGAGACTGAACTTTTAATCAAGATGAACAAATTATGCCCTGTGAATAATGTAACAAACATTCTGGTTCCTTCTTCCACAAATAATTCTGAAACCCCGGGATCAAATGTTCCTGTCGATTCTGAGACAACCGGCCATACACGGGATGATGAGAAAAAAAGTGGTGAAAAGGCGAAATGTGATGTTACGATCCCAGGTCTCTTGGAGACTGGGGGTTCGGTGACAGATGGAACGTTGGATGTGAAGGGGCCTATGGGAACGAGAGAGAAGCAACCCTCCATTCCATCATATTCTGATATGGTTAAGAAATCAGCCATTCCCACATACTTCAGGAATCGGGTGGTGGAACAAAATGTGACACCGGCTGATGGAATGCTGGGGCCCATTGAATCATTGACCCCTGGACCGGATGGGGGGGTGGGTAAAACTGTTACTGCAACTCTTCAGGAATCTTCTGGTGACATTGTCACACAAAAGGGTGCACGTAGGGGAGGTCTCGCTCAGGATTTTTCACCACTGAAAACTAGAAGTGCCAGGAAAAACAAAAAGGTCATTCCGGGGGGGGGTGTGGATGACCTGAACATGACGCAATCCCCCAAACTTTCTGACACCAGGGCGCTTAGAGGAATGAAAGCCCTTGCGAGGGTTAGAAAATGATTTGCCTCTCCCTGAACATCAGAGGGGTGGGAGGCCTGCCCAAACAACTGGCCTTCAAACGTTTGTTAGAAATTGTCAAACCTGATTTGGTTCTTCTCCAGGAAACGATGGTTAGTGGTGAAAAAGCTCGAATTTTTCTTAATAAAATCAAGACGGGATGGATGTGTTGCTCAGTGGATGCTGCAGGACTCTCGGGGGGTCTTCTTGCGGCTTGGAATCCTCAAGTTTTAAATCTCGTTCCTTCCCATGTCGCACTAGGAATTCTGCTATCTGGGAACATTTGGGGATCGGAGAAAAATATAAACATCATTAATTGTTATGGCCCATACAGTGATCGTGAAACTTTCTGGAACATGGCTGGATCTGAAAATTTACTAAACCTGGAAAATTTGATAATAGCTGGCGACTTAAATTTTACCTGGGCCGATGGGGAGATTTGGGGGGCTCTGGCGAGGAGGGACCCCCTGGGACCATTTTTCCAAAATCTTTTCAAGGAATTTTCAATGGTCGATGTGGCTCCTCGGCCGCTGGCACCAACATGGACAAATGGCAGAACGGGAGATCAACAGATTCAGAAACGCATCGACCGATTCCTAGTATCAGATACTTTGCTAGCAGATTGTCAGAACTATAGATCCTGGATGCAACAAATAAAAATCAGTGATCATCTCCCCATTATTCTGCAATTTGATAATGATCCCTTTTACAAAACATACCCTTTCAAATTCAACTCCACGTGGCTTTCTGAGATGGATTTCTGTTCGGGGGTGCGGAAGGTGTGGTTACAGACAGATGTAACAAAGGAGAGATCGGCTATGGATAAGTTGGCGGAGAAACTCAAGGTATTAAGAAACTTCTCCATAAAGTGGGAGAAAGGCAAAAAAGCATCGATGAGAAAGGAATTAGCTGAGATTGAAGCAGAGGTGGAATACCTGATGAATAGAAGGGTTGATTATGAGCTAACTATGGGAGAGCTTAAAAAACTATCAACGTTGGAGAGCCAGAAAATGAAAATTCTTTTGATGCATGAAGAATCCTGGAGATTGAAGAGCAGAGCAACCTGGCTAAAATCTGGAGACATGAATACAAAACTTTTTCATCAATTTGCTGACTCCCGACGGATACAAAACACAATCTGGGACTTTAATGATCATTCGGGTAGGCGGATTCGGGGGGAGGAGAACTTGATGAATGAGGCTGTTTATCATTTCCAGGAATATTATAGGGACCCAAAAAACACTACTCTAGCTGAACAATTAAAACTCATAAAGGAATATCCACGTATGTTCAATGAGGCGGAAGGTGACAGTATATTTTTGGAAGTCACTCTGGATGAAGTGGAAAAAACTCTGCGGGGGATTGCAAAGGACAAATCCCCGGGCCCGGATGGATGGACGGTTGAGATTTTCTTACAGAATTTTGATATCATGGGGGAAGAAATACGGTTGGTTGTGGAGGAATCGCGGAAGATGGGTTTTGTCTCAGGGGCTATAAACTCTACATATTTGGCCCTCATACCAAAGACTTCCCATCCGAATAGCTATGATGAATTTAGACCAATTGCGCTATGCAACCTGGTCTATAAGATTATTGCTAAAATTATAGCTGTAAGAATCAAACCGGTGCTATCTCGGCACATCTCCAAGGAACAATATGGCTTCCTAAGTGGGAGACAAATCCATGATGCCGTGGGGGTGACACAGGAAGTCTTTCATACTATTAAACAGAAAAAGATGGATGCTCTTATCCTTCAATTAGACATGGTGAAAGCTTATGACAAGGTAGATTGGAACTTTCTGAGATTAATACTTATCCAGATTGGCCTGCCATGGACAGTTATGAAATGGATTATGGCCTGTATTAATTCTGTCAATTATGCAATACTAATCAATGGTCTTCCTACTGATTTCTTCAAGGCTACTCGGGGACTTCGACAGGGATGTCCACTTTCTCCTTTACTGTTTCTTCTGGTGATAGAAGGGCTTAGTTTGTCCATTCATAAAGCCCGCCAAGATGGAAGAATTGTTGGCATCAAAGTAACACGCAATATATCTGTTTCTCATTCATTATTCGTGGATGATGTCATGCTTTTTGGAATGGGCATACTTGCCGAATGGATGGCATATAAACAGATACTAGATCTTTTCTGCAGGGTTTCTGGCATGGTAATCAGTTATATGAAATCCTTTTTCTTAAAACACTCTCTGCCCGAGGATGTCCAGCAGTCAATCAGCACACTATTGCCTCTAAACTTCAAAGAAATTGAAGCGGGTACAAAATATCTGGGTTTTTATATTAAACCTTCAAACTATTTGATTAGTGATTGGTCCTGGCTAATCAGAAGATTTGAAATGAGACTAGGACACTGGAGCTATCGGCATCTTTCTTTGGGCGGCAGGCTCACTCTGGTAAAAGCCGTTCTGCAAAATTTAGGTGTATATTGGTTTTCTCTTTGCAAGATTCCACGAACCATTCTGAAACACATAAGAAGGAAGATTTTCAGTTTTCTCTGGACTGGAGGTGGAAACCTGGAGAAATTTCATCTGATAAAATGGCAGATTTTGGCTCGGCCATGGCATATGGGTGGCTGGAATATTAAGGATATAGAAATGTTTGTTACGGCCCTCCATGCTAAAAGCCTTTGGCGTGCACTTTTTGACCTATCGATCTGGGGTGAGATCATACGAGCCAAATACCTGCGTAACATTCCGATCCCTAGATGGTTCCGTTTAAACCGCCCTGGAACTATGGGCATATCAAACATTTGGAATGGTCTGCTGGGGGCATACTGGATCATTGCACAATGGATTGCATGGTTGCCAGGAAATGGACGAGATATACGACTGGGCCTTGATCATTTCATTGGTGGTCCACTGCGATACACAATTTCGGTTGAACTGAGATCACATCTCAATGCAAATGGATATTACTCCTTAGCACATGTTGCTGGTTGGTGTGGGGAAGATCGTCCCCGGTGGATCTCGGCAGATCAGATGGGTCTTACGGGCACCCTGAGGCAGGAATGGGAAGATTATATCAGGCCTCTGCATCATTCAAACATGCGACTCTCTGATGGCGCTGACCGGATTGTATGGTCGTGGGACGTGGCTGTAGGGCATGTCACTGCTGCAATGGCATATGATGCACTATTCTCTGAGACACAGGTTATGGTTCGATGGTGGGATAAAGCACTCTGGAAACTCGTTTTACCGCTCAAGATTAAATGTTTCATTTGGTTGGCCCTGCATAACCGGATTCTAACGTGGGACAACCTTTGTCGTCGCGGTTTTTGTGGCCCGGGTTGGTGTACTTTATGCTGTTATGAGGGGGAAACGGTTGATCACCTCTTCACCTCCTGTTCTTTCAGCAAAAATCTTTGGTCTTTTATTGCGGCCAGAGCAGGTATAACTTTTCTTTGGAACTTCAGCTCTCTTAATGATTGTCTTGTAGCTTGGGATCATCTTGATCTTGGGGTCAGAGAACTCCCATATTTCATGATATGGGAGGTTTGGAAGACTCGTAATATGCACATATTTGAGAATAAGATTCCTTTCCTGGCTGGGATAGGCTACAAAACACTTGCTGCACATCATGAATATCTCACCATTCACGGTTTGGCCAGAATTAGAGACATTCCGGTAAGGCACCATCGGTTTGCCCCCCCGGTGCTGACCTTCCCATGTGGTTTCTTTGACGGAGCTGCTGTTTACAATCCTGGGGGGGGTGGTGCTGGTGCTGTTCTACACCTTACAAATGAAATCTCCATCCATCTTTGGCTTAATCTGGGAGGTGGCTCTAATACCAGGAGCGAGCTATGTGCACTTTGGTTATTACTTTATTGGGCTAAAGTACGAGATCTCTCCGACCTTGTGGTCTTTGGCGACTCACTTTCTATCATCTCCTGGGTGAGTGGCAAAACGACGCTTCATAACATGTTGCTTCAGCACTGGATGAATGCGGCCATGTTATTAATTAAAGACTTTCAACACATACATTTTGCCCATGTATATCGTGAAGTGAACTTGGAGGCGGACATGCTATCTAAAAGGGCCCTTTGCGCTGCACCCGGGACCATCATGTGGCAGGAATGGCGGGCGGACATTTTGTTTACACAGGGCACACTACCTCTGCCTTGGGTTTGATATTGCTCTACTACTTTTTTGTTATATATACTGCTTTTTGGTTATCATTAGCACACAGTTTTTCTTACATATACTGTTAGTTCTATGTGCAGATATCTCATAGAGGATGTGGCCAACCTCTCGTTGGACATTTTGTATGCTACCTCTATTTGCGGCTTTATATTCGGCATTATGGTCTGTATAGGATAGACACAGCTGGTTTTTTTGGATATTTGACAGTTAGTACTGATATTTTTATGACAAACTTTATTATTTGGTGGGATTCTCAGATGTTTTAATTGTGTTTGTTGAACCTGTTTCTCCTCCGGGAGGGGTTCATGTTTTTATGTTGTGAACATATTGCTCCATTATGTTTTTCCACGTTGGATTGATGGCATTATGGTCATCGTTTTTAGACATGATACATCTGCCTGGCAGGGCAGCGATGTGATGTATGGTTCTTCTGACAGTTGGCACTATTTACTATTTCATATATTACTAGTAAGTTAAATTTTTCTATGAAAAAAAAGACTAATGATATCAAACTCATCACGTACTCTTTGAAATTGACGAATAAAGTAATTATAGAGGTGTTGTAATTTATTCAATTCATGTTTATTATTAACAAAATACACGTAGGTACTTGTTAGGGAATTTACTTCAAGCAGCAAAAGCGTTATAAATAAATCGAGAAACCACGAATAAATTATCAAATGTTCATGGGGATGTTGCTCACATGGTAGAGCGCTCGCTTTGCATGCGAGAGGTACGGGGTTCGAAACCCGCATCTCCAGCTTCTCCTTTTTAATGCGGTTGAAACCTGATTAAAGGTTTTAATGAATTAAATGGTAACAACAGACTAGGTTTGCGTCAAAATTTTAATTTTTTTACCGCAAATATTTATATGATTATTTTTTTTTTCCAGTCGAAAAAATTCATATTCTTGTTATTCATAAAATTAAAAGGTACATGAAACTTCCATCTTTAACAGACAATAACTGTTCTACAACACATTCCATGCCAACAAAACTCAAAAAAGTAGCACATAAATGTTGTGATCATCCCATACTTGGAAGATAAACACACAGAAAAAAACTGAGTGTAACCCCCAACCCACATATCTACAGTACATAAGTCTGAAACAACAGATTACTCAAAAAATTTAAAACATCCAAAATTCAAAACCTAGGATTCAAAATATTCTTCCCAGATTAAGATACCAATCCCCATCCAAAGCTTGCTTGGAGAGTTTGTCCGCCATCTGATTGTGTTGCCGGAAGATGTGTTCAAGAGAAATATTCCTGAAAAGTTTGATAGCAGCTTTAATCCAATTGCACCAGTGAGCCAAAGATAATACTTTAAGATTGTATTTCCCCCTACACCCATTTGATGGTAACCCTCAAGTCACCAAATATCTTCAGGTCATCTATATCAAATATGTTAACAATTTTCAGGACGCACCATAAAGAAAGAAGTTCCACCTTCATGTTTGTACCATTTCCACAATTTAACTTCAGGGAGAAATAATGGAACTCATTAAAATATATTGCTCCACCTGCTGCACATAAACCGTTCTGAGCAGCACCATTGAAAAAAAGAATTGCCATCAAACTCCTTCTCTGTTTTTATCCATCAATTTATTTTACTCATTTGTACCATCAAGTCTGTTATTTGTCATTCGCAGATATAAAATTGACATCAGCAGTGTTCCATACATAGAGACATGGATCCGTGGCGCAATGGTAGTGCGTCACTCCAGATCAGAAGGTTGCGTGTTCAATTCACGTTGGGTTCAATGTTAAGGATATTCTCCACAAAAGCATATTTTTGTTTGCCATATAATTAGTTATTTCTATGTCAAACGAAAAATTGGTCTGGAAGGTTGCGTGTTCGATTCCCGTCGGGTTCAATCTCGAAGATAATATCCCCTCAAAAGCGTAGTTTGTTTTGTCATATAATTAGAGATGGTGCGACGGAGATTGGTCAATGAACATGTGTTTACAAATATGTTTGAAATCTTATTCACTTTATACTCCTTTTGATTCTGTACTAATTGTGATGCAAATTTTCTGAAGGGTTTAATAGTAAACTTATAATCCATGACAAGCTTATTTTATAACATTGTCTTTTTCCAACTTCTTTGTGAAATATTTCTTTTGGATGGCTTTATAATATGACTTTGACTCAATCTTTTTTTTCATATGCAGTGAAACCGGCGCCCAATGGTGGGTGAGGACGCCGAATCGAACAGGGTCTCGGGGTCGAACCTGGGTGGGGACGGCCACAGCCGACCGCCCCAGCCACCCGGCCATAACGACGGCCCCCAACTTTGACTCAATCTTGAAACCGAGTGTCAAATCTTTTTGATAAATATACTTACATTATACTTTAACTTTGTCCTTTGAGATACTTATATTATACTTTAACTTTGTCCTTTGAGATACTTATATTCTGCTTTAACTTTATTTTCATTTATTTTTGTATTTAGGGAATTAATAAGTAACTAGGTCAGGCTCATATTTGTATGATATGGAGCTGATTTTGATATCTTGTCACTATACTTGAGGTGTACCATGTGGTTCATACACAGTAATTAAGGTTTGAACAATGAAGTTGTAAGGAGTGTCTTAACAAAGCGTTCTATCACCAACTAGTCTACACCCTAGGGGCAACTACATCTTTTTGTTTACCTAATACTTCTAAATTCGATTTTATTTATTTTATCTTTCTATTTAATTTTAGAAAGCCGTGTCTTCATTTATCTAAGGTTTTAGAATAAATTTTGTAATCCAGGTTGAGTAGATACAACTTTGACTAAGTCATGGCTCACAAACAATAAATAACTTAGTGATTTAGATATGATGTTGAATACACATTTTGAAAACTAAAACACAATGCATTAAAATGTTTGTGCATTCCTCCATAAATTTGAATTGAGCTACGTTTGTTGTGTATGCAAAGCAACAATGGAAAAAAGTTGGTTATGTTCCATACTCTTATGTACACCTTGTGGGAAAAGTATCAATTCAATGAAACATTACAAGGAGACTTTGATATGTTTGTGACATTATTGAGTATAAACTAGAAATAAGTTTGTGACATTATTGTGTATAAACTAGAAAATCATATTTCTATAGGTGACTACTAAATTTGGGACACTATTTAATTGAAATGAAAAGAATAACAATTTTTGGAACTACGTGCAAGATGATATTGTGAGGATAAAACTCTTTGAAACCATGTACTTTGACATAAAGGGCTTATCAACTAGCATATCAATTGGCATTCATTGGGACAAAATCAAAGAGAACTTTTTCCTTGAATGGAGGAATGTTGTACTAGAACTTAGCCTACTACTTGAAATGCAACTCTTTACTTTAGTTTAATAAGTCACGTGTGTCCATTTGAGGGCGTACAATGGATTTTAACATGGGTCACGAGGGTGTACAATGGATCCTAACTTGGGTCACAAGGGTGTAAAATGAATGCTAGATTGAGTCAATAATATTGGACATTGGAAGGTCCATCTTTTATTTTTATTCCATATCTCATACATTAGATATGTTGCTCGAGTCTGGGACACAAATATTTTTCGCATTCGATAATCATCATCTAAGGGTGTCACCATTTAATATAAAGAATGCCACTTACCAAACCACTTCTAATATTGTTGACACTGATTTGATGTAATCCTTGACCTAGTGCTAAATGACCATTGCTCTACCTCTCCTGCTCAAACAATGCCTTTAAATCTATTTGAGTCTTGTAAATTGTTTGGTGTTTTATTTATACCTTGCACATGACTTTTGATGGTTTTGTTTGCTAATGTCTTCATTTTCCTTTGTCTATGCATAAGCATTGATTCTTTCTTCGATTGAATCTCTTATTGAAATAATTCATCTTCATAATCCTCTTGTGTTCATTTCCTTTAGTATTTTATTGATATATGGCATGCTTGCTATTATTTAATTGCTTATCCAAATTCAATTTCTTTAGTGTTAAAAGACAATTCAAGTATATAATTATCATAGCTTCTCCACAACTAAATGTTTTTATTAACACTTTCAAGTTTTTATTTCATATTTTACATGTTCCTTAACTATCTAAAAAAATAAGTGGAATGGAATTTATTCTTTATTAGGGAACTTCGGATAAATACATGTATAATGTGCTATCTTGAATATGGCCATCTCCTAGTATTTGTAAAAAACAATATTTGAGATTATTGGTGTAATGTAATTAGCCTATAACATGGTCATTAATTTTCTACATATATACGATGGTGGGAAAATGCTTTATCTATAAGTTCTGGAATTTTTGAGTTGTAGAGTTTTTAAGATTCTTTAATAGAAAGTGAATTCCAATAATACATAATAATAGGTACTGATAGCATGGAACTATAATAATAATAGGTAAGAGCATGGAACTATAAGAATAGGACCAATACTCATATTAACTTAATGACTATTAACTTGGTGATGATGTGTATAACATCAAATTAATAGGACTTGTACTAGCCATCTTGGTTACCCCTATTTTGTTTAGGAGGCATCTTGTCTAATTTTTACAGCCTTTGATTTGATTAAGCCAATGGTCCCCTAATTGATTAGAGGTTGAATACCAACTTGTAGGGCATAGTCCAGGGATGAATTGCTAGTTTGAATATCAACAATAACCACCACACCAAATATCAACAATAACCACCACACCATCCTAATAATTTTCAAACTTTCCAAATTGAACATATGATGTTGATGGTTTTGTCTACTAGTGTTTCCTATTCTGATGGAGAACAACCTAGTAGGGTTGGGATTGCGATATGAGCAACTGATAATCAATGGGGTTTGACTTGGGGTTTCCATTGGAAGATGGAATGAGGCAATCGAGGATTTTGATGGCCACATAATATTAGCCAAGAATGTGCGTTTGGATGGGAAAATTATAATTGAGTGGTTGTTTTCTACATTTATGATGAGTTTCATGTAGTGATTATCATTGGATAAGAAATGCTAGTTGGAAATTGAAGAGAACCTCAAAGGGTTGCATTGCATGTAGTGTTAAAACCAACTACATTTGTATTATTTGATTTCCAAATTGCGATACCATTTGGGGATATTTCTATGATTACAGACCCATAATAAGCAAATGGTATCTTATGTCATGACTTTCATTTCCTATCAATTTACATTTGAAAAGTTGTAGACATGTTGAGCCTTCTAACCAACATACCCCATAACTATTGTGGAAAGTTATTAATGAATCTAGGTTCTCTATTAACATAATTAAGGTAGGAAAATCGAGGTTAACTCAATTTATTATTTTAGATAACTTCTCTAAAACCCCAAAAACACTAGCAAATTTGTGGTGAGTGGTTGGTAGGATTGCAAAATGTCCATAAAGAAATATTCCCATGGGTCTTAATGAATGAGAATAAGCATGTAAAGGTTATGCTTCATATTTTGAAGGTTTTCTAACTGGGAAAGAAACAAAATCCTTCATATAATTCTTGACATTTGCATAAACAAATTCCTTGAGATAACTCTTAACATTTGCATAAACAAAATCTTTGAGATAATTCTTGACATTTGCATGCAGGTAAGGTTATTAAATTTTGAAGAGCTAGCAAAATACCGTGGATGCCAAATTGACTTGTATAAATGGGTTATTGTTCTTTTTAGGTGAAATTTTATCTTGACTTTCCAACCAATATGCATTGTTTTCTATGATAGTACAATGGATTATTGCATATACATAGAAATTTGCAAATGGTTTTCTTAATTGGAGACTTTGTCATGTATGTGAAATGTTATATTTGTGGTGTAGTTTTGTGTTGAATAATTGGTAATATATCCACATCTGTCAACCATAGTTAGTAACATGTTGAGTTGTGGTTGAATCAAACAATCCGTTGTAGAATTATTTGAAGTACACTTGTGCAAAATCGCTAGGTGGAATAATTGAAGAAATGTCATCCAATAAATATTGTTTGCACTTGATAATATTCTCTATGTTTACAAATGAAAAAGAAAATGGTTAGCATGAATAGTGATATCCTTGTGTAATATGTATTCTATCCTTCTTCTTGCTTGATAGCACAACAAGATATATACTTTATGTTCTTTGATGGAGATTCCAAATGAAATCCAAGGGTGGCAGGCGAGGGGGGTATCCTAACCAGTCCTGGAGGAACTCAACTAAGAAGTTACTCATGGGGTTTAGGGAAATCCTCCAATAAACAGGAATAGGCCCATGCATTCATATAGGGAATGAAATTCACTTCTTCATCAAGAGTTAGGAGACTTATGGTGTTTAGATACTTCACCATGATTATACAACATATGCACTACAATTCTTCCTTCAAAAATTGTTTTTTGGCTCAAATCATCAAAAGAACATGACAATAAATGTATGACATTGAGGAGGTTCACCTATTTCACCTATTTCATTCTCTTAACTCCAATACCAATCACGTTTCCAACCTAGCTACAAGGTTGGATGAAAGAATTGTAATAAAAAATGATGGGGAATCAAGCTTTAACCCCATCCCCTAAATAGTCATAAAATCCCATTATTTCTCAATTAGTTGTCATGCATAAAAATATCTCAATGGGAAGGTCACATAGAAATGGTATTACTGCTCATAATATATTGAGGGATGATGCATTTAGAACAACCCTACCTTCACACGTGCTTCAGGATACTTTAGACTCTAATGATCAAAGTACAGATTCCTTCACTTTGGATGCATTTGGGATTCCCCTCAACTAGGATTGTGTGTTTTCAATGGTGGTCTCAAGCTACTTAGCTCTCATTAGGGTAAATTTGGTTGAAAAATGGTTCGCCAAACCCTAATTCAAATTACATGTCATCATGTATTAGCCAATCAAAATATTCTAAAAATTAAAACAGGTGCATTAGGAGGCAATTTTTTATAATATAATTTGGAGATAATGGATTTTTTTAATAATATAATTTTTCTACCCACTTCGCAAGCTGCCTGAAACTGTCTTGGATATTGAGAGTGAAAATAATATGCTAATTGATTTCAAGTAATTTGTGACCCATATGTAATATATAATGGTAATAATAATTAATATTATAACTAATATATAATAACACTATACACCATGAAAAGTTGGGTCCAATAACTTTTAACTAATATCATAATTAATATATGATATATTATTAATATATAATAGTAACTAATATCATAACTAATATACCCATCCATATTTTAGGTAATGCGTGACCCATATATAATATATAATAGTAATAATAATTAATTATTTGGTTTAAGCGTTGAGATTTTAGGATCACGTGATTGAAACCTAGGGTTTGACGCTCGATGCAGACCCTTGTAAGAGTAAGCACAAAGTACTCAGGCCCACTCAACCTAACATAGAACCTTGATGGACCTGTTAAGGGGGTGACATCCAAATTCCCACTAGTTTGGTTCGTTAGGATGCCTTGACGCCCAGAGGAATACGATTGTTAACCTTGAAGCCAACACTAATGTATTGATGGACTCAAAAAATGTAAAATAAGAGGAAAAGAGCTTTCCCAGCACCCCAATGACATCGGAATCTCAACAAAAATCATAAGAACATAGTGTAGGGACATGCATCCCAAAATCATCTACCATTCTAATGTACGAAATAACCTCCACCAAGATCCATAAGCATATTCAGTACATGCACGATCATGCAATCATTTGTAAATTTACAGGTTTGTGGTGGTCAGAAAAATCCTTGATCAGTTGGATCAAACAAGAATGGAACCCCAAAGGTCGCTACTACCTAAAAATTGGCTCAAAGGGCTTCTTTACGGTCATTTTTAATCATACTAAAGAATCCATAGTTTCCTTCGAAGGAGGTCCCTACTTTTTCAACTCTGCTAGTATTTACATGAGACACTGGGTGGAGAAATTCATCCTTGAAAAAGAAGATTTCAAAGAATCCCTGGCCTAGATTAGACTCTACTCTCTACCACATGAATACTAGGATACAAAAACTCTAGAAGGCACGGGTAATACCCTAGGTCATTCTGTAAAGATCTTGAAAGACACTTATCAAGGATGTTATACTTCCTATGCCAAAATCTATGCCTATATGAATATTTCCCAGCCCCTTCTAGAAGCCATTTGTTTAGACTATAGGGACTTGTAATGGATCCAAACTATGGACTATGAGCACATCCCCTTTCATTTCAGAAAGTGTCAAAAACATGGTCATATTTTTCAGGACTGCCCCCTAAAAAATTTACCCCTCACCAAGCTCCTCCAGGGAAAAAGACATTGATGACTTCTCAAAAGTCAACAATAGAAGAAGGAATAACAAAAAAACCCTATCCACCCTCCAATGCTTCCATTCCTACTTCCAATAAATTTGATTGTTTGGTTAACCAACCAATAGAGGGGGGAAGCTCCAAACCTGCAGATCAAGAAATCCCTCAAGAAAAAAGGGACACCAGCAAGGAAATTGAATCTCTGGATAAATAAATGCAGGAATCTCCTGAGGATATGGATGACTCAGAATTAGGGGATTTGGATCTACAAGGAATATAGGAATCATGCAAGCAAAAATTCCAATCCCAGAACCACAACTAGAATTATTCGGAAAAAGAAAGAAAGCAATCATAAAAGAAACAATGACTCTAGCAAAAAAACCCAAACCCACTACAAGGAAAAGAATCTCTAGCGGAGGTTTTAGTGGATGCTCCTATAAAAGAGCCCAAATATCCATTTATAGCAGAGGTCACTAGCAGAGGAAAGTTGGTGGAGGTTTTAGTGAATGTTTTTTACTGATGCATTTGCATCTAAAATGTACCGGTGGGTATAAGCCGAGGACACACTGGTGCTGACATAAATCACATGGCACAGTGGTTGCAGACACCAATAAGGGAAAAAAACCTAAAATTTTTCAGTCGATGCATTTAAAATCCTAAAACACATCGGAGTAGTATACATTCAGAAGAACTACTTTAGGGTTAAAAAAATCGAAATTAAAGAAATGAATTATATTAATTTTTATTTTCGATGAGGTGGTGCTACAAAACAACATTGGTGCGGTTGAGTATCTAGCGCATCACATTAGGGTTAAATAAAAAACTATAGAAATAAAAAACATATCACAATAACTTTTTTATTTTTAATTGCCATTGCCAGTGCAATTGTTGAATATAAATGCATCGATGCTTTATAGATTCGGGAGCACCGCTCTCGAGTCAAATAAATTCAAAATTAAAATCCACGTATTATATTAATTTTTATCCTCGATGCGGTTTTTCAACAACACTTCCCCGTTGTGCATGGAATCAAGCACACCGCATTAGGGTTTAATTAAAAAAATCACTGAAATAAAAAAACCTATCACATTCATTATTAATTTTTAATTTCCATCTCTGGTGCAGTTGGTGTAGCTAAACGCACCAGTGCTATATCGCTTCGAGAGCATCATTCTAGGGTTAAAATAATTGGAAATTAAAATATACAGATTATATTAATTTTTTATTTGCGACGCGTTTTGTCTACCGTATAGCACCAGTGCGTTTAGATGTCAAGCACATCAGTGCATGGTTTAGTAAAAAAAATACCGTATTGAAAAAACCATTTTTACCATCTCTACAATGCTTTTGACCCCCTTGAGCACTAGTGTTAAACCTTCCCTACTCAGACACCCTGACATTCGTACCCCACATGGATTCATTGTTGGATTCCATTGTTTATTGAGTGGATTTTGAATTTTGCAAAGCTGTGGGAAATTTTTGAAAATTGGTGTACATCCCTACCATGCCTCCTCAATGCGTAAGGGACCAGGTAAAGCTTTTGTGACCTCCTAATTTTAATTTCTAGAAGATTAAAATTTGAAATTAATATTTATTTTCCCTTAAACTAAAAATGGAAAACTTGCATGGTGCATCCAAGCCATTCGAATTGTACCACATGTCGGTGCGCCTTGTAAATTTACAAGGCACACTGTAGATGGTGCATTTATCTTTGTACAAAACTACACACATGGTGTGCTTCATTCTACATAATGCACCGCTAAACAAAATTAACAAAACACAATCTAAACCGGTGCAAATTATAAACATTAACACACTGTAAAAACGATGCACTAACGTATACAGGGCACACCAATATTATTCCAAAAAGATTTACAAAAATCACAAAGGGTTGCACCTACTATGAGCGCTCTATTCATACCTAAGAATCGCTACTAGTGTGATGACATGTCTTAAATGCACTGATGCTTTCGATTGATGGATGCACAGCCAAACTAAACAATTTAAAAAAACAATACTTTAAATGGTGCACATTGTACTGAAGAATGAATTGAATAGATGGTGCGCTGACGTGTAATAGGCACATCGTAATCCCAATAAATTATAAAAAAGAATGCACTGGGTTGACGGTGCACTGACGTGTAAAAGGCGCAGTGTTATCCCCAAAATATTATAAAACTCACAAAGAGCTTCTCCTATTACGATGTGCTCTATTAATGCTTGAGCACTATTTCTGGTGCGATGATGTGTTTAGAAGGCACTGATACTTCCTATTGATGGAAGCACAACCACACTTAACATAGTAAAAACACCACATTGTCCAGAGCACTTTGTTGACATTTCCACAATGATTTTTCAGAGCGTTAACATGTAGAAAACACACCATTATCCTCAAAAGAAATATAAAACCCGCAAAGGGTTGCACCTACTACGTCACACTCATTAAGATGTGTGCACCGTGTATGGTGCGATCACAGATCTACAATGCCATGGTGCTTCCTATTGATGGACACACTGGAAAACAAAACATCGTTAAAAATATTACCACACTCACTAATGCACTCGTGTATTCAAGTGCACAATATGCAGTGCTCTTTGGTTCCAAAAGAACTGACCACAGTGTGTGATTGTAATTTAGGCACACCGCTTGTCAAATTCATTTATTTTGAGAAAAAATATTATTATTTGATGTTAATGAATAACATGCTCATTTAATGAAATATTTAAATTTTTTTATGTATATTTATGGGACTAATTGATGTTATATGTGTATCAGATACATCAATGATGAGAGACGTCTCAACAACAGTAGGCACAAGTTGAGTCATACAACTTCATGCGTGAGTGGGAGGCAAGGGAGATGGAGAGGGATTTGTTCCCTCGCACCATAACCAATCATACACGAGACCTCTTGATGGTTGTAGGCCTCCTAAATTATATAAGGAGGATACATCCATCAAGGGAACTCTGCTTGGTTGGTGCAGTTTATTCATTGTTAGGATCATAGGAGACAACCATTTTGCATTGGTCTCGGTCAATGGTTCCAACCCACTGAGGAAGATATTTATTTAATCACTTGGATATCTAGGAGAAGGGAATATTTTACCTAGTTCCCTGATGTCCTAGTAGGTGTTGTAGCAAAGATTTAACTCACTTACTCTTAGTGTTATATTGGTGCCCACATCCTCGACCTTGTGAATTTTCAAGTGCACGGTGGACAGCTCCATATTGGTGCTTTCTGTGGAGAGGAGGTTATGTGCCTCTCACTGTTGGTTATGAGCATCGTGCACCTCACCAATGATGGGAAACACATTAGTTTCCCTCTTTTATATTATGTATATTTTTTAGTGCAGACACCTAGATGCATTAGGTGGTCAACATTTTTTTATGGAAGTTTTGTTTTTCTTTGGATCGATGTCGTGCAGTGTTTGATGGGAGGGATGAATTATCTTTTGCTTCATAGAGTTTTTTATTTATTTTTTGAGAGGATTATGGCCACAAGGCCATCATTTGACCACCGCCATCATAGGCCATAGACTGAGGTGTAGATGCACATGTGGGGACAGATGATTCCCAAGAGGGGCTAGTCCAATTTCCCATATAGAATCACAACAGAGGTGTTGGAGATGCTAGGGAGTGAGGAGGACCATGCAATGGACCTTCTTCCATATCCGTATGCAGGATTGGAATAGAGAGCATGTCCCAACATATTTTTCATGTAGGACAGGCCACCTGATGAGAGAGGTAATATTAATGTTATGTTTAAATTAATCTAGTTGCATTTTATTGTCTTATTTAATGAAAATAAAAATTCCTATGATATTTTCTTTAAATTGTATTCTTAAATAATTTAAGGAAATTGTCTAATTATATTTGTTGTGTACTATATATTTTTCATATATTGTCACATTTGATGGGGAGATGCCTCCTCTTATACAACTTGATGAGGATATGTAGGAGGATGACATTCCCGCATTACCTAGACTCGACCTATGGCGTAGGCCAGATGAGAGGTATCGACATGCTGCAATGAATAGGTTGGCCACATTGTTGGGTCAACGAGGAGTCCAACCTATATGAGACTTGGATATTGTTTGTGTCAGAAATTGTTACTAAGGCTAGGGTAACAAGCCAACACAATCTCAAAAATAAAATCAATCCAAACTAGGTTTTTAGGGTTTTGTTTTGTAGGTTTTGGTTAGAAACTTCAAGAGCATAAGGGAATACATTCAGCAGATAAGTAAAAACTAATTCATACACATATATCCATGAAGATGCATATATATCTCAGGAATCCAACAAAAGATTGCAATGAAGTTCATACAATAAAAGACAAGTATCACTGGAAATTACACATAAAACCAGAAATGAATTTGTCAATCAAGAAACTATATAAGTTCAAAATGAAGCCAATACACATCAGAAGTGGGATAAGGAGTCATATATTCATAGTTTCATCAAAAATGCATATGAGAGTTTGCAATACTTAGCAGTGAACAAGTCTGGAAGAATGAACAGCTTGCAGACCTCCTAAAGCTCTCCAAAAATTCGAACCCGTCTTCAGTCCTTTTGTCCCTCTTTTATCATTACAAAGACCTCATTCTATTTCCCCTTCATTAGGTCGAAATTCAAACTTCCTAGCAGTTACATTAACTAACTAACTCAACTAATTGACTAAAAATAGCAAATCGGATTCCTGGCAAATGTGGCGAATTTCTGGAAAATAGGTGTCAAAGAAGCTTCCATATCTCTCAATTGGTGACACCTGTGTAAAAACTGAGAGAGGTTTTTGTTAATGGGTCCGTGATGGACAAAAACCTCTCTTGGTTTTTCAAAATTCATCTCCAATCAATCAGAATCGGCCCCGCAAAATGAACACTAAAACAGGAAAATATTAAATATTTAAAATCCCTGGAAAATAGGCTGCAAAGATTAAACCGAATCTTTCAAACCTTGACAGATGTTGAAAAACCAAGAAAGGTTTTTGTAGATGAGTATCTTAGGAACAAAAACCTCCTTTGGTTTTCAAAAATTCCTCTCCATCATCTTGTGGTATGCATTTGAATTCAATCACTCAAACAGGAGAAAATAGAGCAGAATTCTGTGCCAAATACCCTATTGAAAAACATTTTTCTCTTTCTTTATCATTCCTATCAAAGGAAACTGTAACCCACTGTGACACCATATCTGAGTGAAACCATGGGGCGTTGAGTTCATCCATACACAGAGTAGCTTTATCCATGTCTCTCACACTGTTGTAATGTGCAGGGAGTTCTCTGCTTTCTACACCAATTATCATAACCATCAGCATAGTCATCCTCAGATCCTACTGATCCGAGATCACATGGAAGTGATTTGTCATGGCTTTTTAACAGTGAATTAGCCTCTGGATCTAGAAGTGAACTTTGATCAGTGTATTGCCATTGTCCTTCACTAGAATCAATTCGAAGGCCCATATTCAACTTGTCACTTAAAAGATCTGATTCATCAATTGGTTTCTTCTCCAGCACATTATTGACTAGAGGCTTTGATGCATCTAGTTTATTCAAATCAAAGTTACTACCATGTTCTTCTAAAATTCCCAATTCAGTCAGTATACCCTCTATTTGCTCAATATCTTTACTTGCATGTGGTTTCCATAGATTTTGATCAGAAATGATAAGGCTATTATTTAGAATAGCTGCTGCTTGACTTTTATCCATTGAAAGAAGCATGCCTCCAATCCTCCTCAATGTCATCCCTTTCCATTATTTCATTAGATGCCTCACTGCCATTTTTCTCTTCTTGTAAGCCTACCTTTTCAGTACACAGGCACAATCTGTCTTAGGTTTCAATAATTGTTTTGTAAACTGATTTCTGCACACTCCTGGACAGTCCTTTAAATCAATGTTTTCTGAGCAGTAATTTTACAGGTTATAACAATTTTCAGTGATATTTAAACCATTTGCACAAATTAACAGACCCCTTCTGTGTAACACCTGTACCAACTAGCAAACTCCCTTCTGTGTAAAAACTGAGTACTACAGATATCTCTGTGAGTCTTTTCGACGCCCTATTCTATATATCCTGATGTTTAATGACATTAGGTCATGAGAGAAACATTCATGCACATTTCTCCTAACGGGCTTCAGATAACTATTGCTGTGTCAATTTCCTCATTTTACGATCTATTATATCCTCCTCAGCAACCAATTTTTCCAGAAAATCGTGCAGCGACAAAAAACCCAAATTTTCCAGCTATAAGGGTTATAACAGAATACCTGCCAATTACTCGTCCATTGTGGCTTAATGTCTTCAATTTGGGGTGTCAATGATGTTCTCCTTCAAGCACAGGTGTCCTCATGTCGTTTCTTTAGCCACTGGTGAATGAATCAAAAAGCCCTAATTTTCGCTGGCGATAAACACACCTGTCTCCTCTCTTCAGCAACACAATCCACCGTTTTAGCAGTGAGCTCTCCTTCACGAACACTACTCCTCTGTAATAATGCGTGTAACAGGAGACATTTGACAGCTAAACCGGGATTTGCTGGTTTTGTGTGCAACTGATTCCGCATACCCTGCAATGATGAAGCTTGTTCTGCTTCGTGACTAATCACCATCTAAAATCATGCTTAAACTGCAGCCACCACGTGTTAAAACACTCACACAAGGCGATTAGACACTCCCATACTGCATCATGATTGAAAACAGATCGAAAATTGCAAAAAACTCAAACCACGATATTCCTGTAGCGCGCTCTTTGTTAAAATTTTGCCCAGCGCTACAGGAATAGCTGCTATGCCAAAATTTAGCAATTTTTTCACTTTCTGCTAATTTGTCGGAGGTTTTAAAAGCTACTTGATTTAAGGAATGATTATGACTGCTCTCTCAACACATTAATGAGTCAATCTTTGAAAATATGACTTTCTTTAACCCCTTTAAAGCATAAAGGATCACCAAAATCAAATAAAATCAATAAAGGATGTGTTCAAAACTTATTCAATCACCCATATAGTTTCTAAGGAAACTAAAACTAAAACTCAAAACCAAAAATTTAACTGAGGTGGATTCAAAAACAAACCAAAATTGGAGAAAATAACTCAAAAATGAAGGAAAATTTACTGACTTAACAGATATCATGAGAGATCCTGAGCTTGTAGAGGTATGGAGTATGTTTCCATGTGATATGAGATTGTTGATGCAATATGTAGTTGGCGCATCCCGGATTTTAGATGCTTAGAGGCTAGAGGATCATTCTATGTCATTTGATGAGGATGGAAATCCTCGTCCTCATCCACCACCTCCTCCTCCTTCTCACCATGACATGGAAGCATATTCATATAATGTTCGAACACCTCATCCTTTTTCTCATCATGACCATGAATGACCACATCCAGTTGAACCACCACCATATTCAATCCATCTAGTCGTTCTACCAGCCACTCCACCATCTCCTACTCCACTCACCTCAACACTAGATAGGATGGTTGCAGTGGGTGATATCCGTCTTTATGGATATATCTATGCTACTCTCCATTCTACTTTTTCTCCTGATAGAGGTACTCATGCCTTTGATGGTGAGGGTGTCAATGCCTATGGCTCTGTTGGTAGAGGTAGTGATGCCTTTAGTTCTGTAGGTGGACAGGAGATATATATATGGATTTTTTTTTATGAACTCAATGGGCTGTCAAATTATTTTCTAATATATATCTTCAAGTGTATGATGTATTTTGTTTGTGTCGATGAGTGTGATTCATGTTAGTGATGCACTTTTATTTATTATTTATGCCAAAGTATTTTATATTAGCTATAATTATAATTACAAATTGTGCACAATCACAGTTATAATTGCAAGCTACAATCTTAGCTACAATTACAATTTAGAATCATTATTACAATTTCACAACTGCAAATTACAATAACAATTACAATTACAATTACAATAAGAAATTAATAATTAGATTTACAAGGTACAAATTACAAATTGGACAATTATGACTACGTTTACAATCACAAATTGCAGTTGTAATTGTAATCAAAACTTGCAAATTACAATTGCAAATTTGCAATTACCTTTACAAATTATAAAATTACTTACAAAATTGCAAAATTACAAAATAATTTACGAAATTGCAAAATTACAATCATTTTAATCACCTTATCAATTAATTATGGGGTGGTCAACTATACAAAATTTAGTTGATCAACCAACGATTATAAGTCTTTTACGAGATGCCATACATTATATGTGCAAGCCTTAGCTTTTCTTGGTACTAATTTCTATAATCTGCTATACAAATAAGTTGCAAATAATTCTAGAATTGAAGTTGTAGGCTAAAAATCATAATTGCATTTATATATCATAACTATAAACTCAATGATATGAACATGGTAAAAAATGAGAAAACACTATTGTAATCATTTTAATAGTAGAGGATAACTCCATAAAACATATTTCAAAAACGATTTTTAATGGGAAGAGGATACCCTCCATAAAACATATTTTAAAAAGGATTTTTAATAGCAGAGGTTTTTGTCTATGTTCACAAATAAACTCTTCTACAACTACCATTACTGTAAGATTTAGTTACAACATTAAGGCTTTGTTACACATAGAGCACCAACAAGCCAAATACCGAAAGGATGCACTAAGGATGAAAATAATAATTAATAATAAATAATAAACCATTCTATGATTAGAATGTTTCCCCTAATCAAACCTTACAATTATTTAATTAATGCTTAATTAGACAATATAATGCTTGAAGTTCAATTTGACATTAATAATTAATTATCCCATCCACATAAACCACATGTAACCTAGAGGATGGGAGCAATCTCTCTCTCTCTCTCTCTCTCTCTCTCTCTCTCTCTCTCTTGCCATAGAAAAGAGAATGATTCAAGTGTACCTTCTTTCTGATGGTTGTCCTTCATATGATCATAGTTGGTGTAGTTCCTAGAGATCATTTCCTTCATCTTCTAAACACCTTCTATCTGCACACAAAGAGACAAAAGACACCTTCCTCAAGCATTTTCAACAATATAAAATGCATAAAAAGTATAGATCTAATCTGGATAATTCAATATATAACAAGATCCAATATAAATAGTGCATAATATGGAAATAACACACTGAATATGGGGTGAAACCATCAATGTCTATATAAATTAAATGGAAATCAATACATCAAAGAAACTTTACCTTAATTCATGATGAGATGTATCCTTGACTTATTGAACCAAAATCCTCTTAACCTCAATCACCAAAGGTTGGGCTCTCTCAATGGTGATCACACAAGGAAGAGGGAGGCTCTCTCTGAAAATTGGGCAGCATTTACTTGCTTTCTCTCCAAAGATATCCCTTTCTTCCTTGGAATACCTTCATTATATAGGTGGATGGTGAAGGTAGAGGGGATGAATGTGGACACCAAGAGATTAGAAATGTTAGCTCATAACATGTAAGATCCAACACATGAAGCTAATCTCCTCACAACTCACTGGTGGTTCTAGAAGGTGTACTTTTCCAATGCAGAAAATAATAAAGCTTCTCAATACTTAATAAATTATTATTATTATTGAATAATAATAAGTTATGAGAAAATAAAAGTGTCTCAACACCTTAAAGTTGGTAGAGGTTCCTAGTGATCTCAAGGGGGTGGTAAATAATGATATAACAATGATTATAAATCCACTGCCCATTAACCATTTTTTAACTAAAACTAAGTGTGTCTCTATTGAAATAGTCATGTTAAATAAGCAAAATTCATTTAATAGTTCTTTGATTGACCTGCCATATTTTTCCAACAACTATTATCATTATTTTTTAAAGTAGCGAAAATTTATATAGATAAATAAACTTGGTCATGGCTTAACCCATACAACCGTAATACAATGGACCCAAGCAAATTCAAAATATCTTCTAAAATCAAGCTTAATCCCCATCTCTAAATAGGATAGGATTGGGTCAAGTGTTTTTTTATTTCATATAGATTTTTTTTTTACCCTCACGAGAAAGGTAGATCTTTACAAACTAATTATATAGAAACACACATAAACATTACATTGAAAATTATTTTGATTAACTTGATGTCAATCCTTCCCCTTCATAGGTTTGTTCATCATGTACTTATAATTGACCTTGTAATTATTTTTAAATTTCTTATTTGTTCGCTAGGAGCACGAGTTCTTAAAGGGGGATTCAAAAAGCTAGTGCTAGGGAAAGGCAAAGCAAGCAAGGGCTTTTAATTTTGGAGATGATCCATTTTTTTTTGCATTCATTATAAAACTCCTCTCTTGAGCTGCGTTGAGCCATGCGATCATCAATAGGGGGGTGAAATCCTCCTCTTTTAGTGAAATTGTTAAAGCATGGACGGGTGGAAGACTCGATGCCTTGTGGCCACACTTTGAGCCATCGCCAAACTCCATGCATCAAGAACATGATCAAGCTTTGAATCATGGCATATAAAAAGATCTGGATACCAGCATTGTGATGAACCCTCCCATCTAAAGGTGGATCGGGCCTGGGAAACGGGAAAATGTGTCCCTCAATCTTCTACAGCACCAAGACACATGGTAAAATCGACAAGAGTGGAATCAAACTCTTAGTTCATGAGGGATCACACCATGATTGGAAAATTTCTAAGCTTCTGGCCCACATAAAAGGATCTGGTGAAATGGATCTATACTTGGTGGAATCCAAAAGGGAATGTTAAACTCTAGTTGGGATCCAAGGGTTTTTTATGGAAATCTTTTATAGCATGGAAGATAAAAATAGGGTATTTTAGAAAGGCCCCTACTTCTTTAACTTGGTGGGGCTTGGCAGGTATTTTTATCAAAGATTGGGTAGATAGCTTCAATCCAGATAAGGAATATTTCTCCCAAGATCCAGTGTGGATTCGGTTATACTCTCTTCTGCAGGAGTTTTGGCTCGAATAAAAATTGGAGGGAATTGGAAATACCCTAGGTCGATATGTTAAAATGATAAAGGCTACCAAGTGGAGATGTTATACTTCATATGATGGGATTTTCATTTATATGAACATTTCCAAGCCGCTTCAGGGATCTATATGCCTGGAATACCAACATGAGGAATGGGAGAAAACAATAGACTATGAGCATATCCCCTTTAGATGTAGAAAGTGCCATGATCATGGACACTTATCTAGGGATATCCCAAAGTCCCAAGCATCCCAACCTCGAATCATATCCACGACGGAACAACTTCATCCAAGTTCAAGGGCGAAGGTGATCAACTCAGAAAAAACTAGTCATTCCCTCCTCGGAAGGTCCCTCTACCAGCAACTCTTTCGATCTTTTGAACCAACCTGAAAATGGGACAAATGCAATAGATAACCATGGACAGGAAGGATGGGATTAGGATGTAGAAAAGAGAAAATCAAAAGAATATCTATTCCTAGTTCCAATTCTCAATGTAAAGGATGATTCACTCATGGAAGAAAAGGAGGACATGGAAGTAGAGTTAGATGAACAAGAACTCGCAGGAATAGATCTAGTGAATCTGGAAGTAGCTTTCAGAAATAAGGAGTTGCATTCTTTTCCCATATAACAAATTTGAAAATTGCATAAGGTATATTTAAACTCAATAGTTGGGGAACCTTCAAGATCTAATCAACATCTAGATGTTCAAATAGAACCCTTCAAGGATGAAAGAAAGAGGGAGAAAGATAAAAAGGAAATAGGAAGAAAATAAACACAGCAACTCATCCAGGAGATTGGCAATTTTATGGTCAACTTAGGCCAAATTCATATGATTATGGATAGTTTCCACCCCCTCCCATCCCAATTTTAATCATGAAGATCATATCTTGGAATATTAGAGGCATAAATGGAAGAAGCAAACAAAGGATCCTTCAAAAATGAATCATGGCAGAAAATCTAGATATCATTATATTGCAAGAAACAAAATGCGCCAAAGCGGAGGCAAAATCAATTATATCCTGCTATTGGAGACAAGGTAAATTTGTAAATATAGATTCTAGAGGTGTTGCAGGAGGGATTTCCCTTATTTGGAATCCATTTTCAATCTTGGTAGAGAACACTTTCTCAACTCTCAACAAAATGAACCATCTCAATCAAAGCTAGAGCTGTAGGATCCAATCACAATATCTATATCTCCAACATCTACAGGCCAATCTCACATCCATACAAATAGTATTTCTTGACTAAAAACGAGCAATTGGATCATCTCAATCAAGCCCACTATTAGATTCTTGGAGGATTATAAAATGATCCTCTCATCCGAAGAGAAATGTGGAGGAATCCCAAGATTAGAAAATGACAATTTCTGCTTCAGCAACTTGGTCGTTCAAATCCTTCTCATTGACATCGAGACTTTGGATGGGGTCTTCACTTGGTGGAACTGTAGATTAGGGGCATAGAATGTGGCATGCTATCTTGATAGGTTCTTGGTCTCAAAACCGTTGATGATGGATGGCCTAATCCTAGAAGAAATAACCCTTCCGATAGCAGGATTGGATCATTGGCCCATAGAACTATGGATAGATATTTCAGGTACGCCTAACAGAAGACAGTTTCGATTCGAAATTTTTTGGCTAACACACCCATATTTTGATGGAAAAATGTAGCAATGGTGTGTTGAGATCTCCATTCTTCATGGAACTCTCATCTAGAAATTCTAGCAGAAGCTTAAAATGCTCAAGTAGAAATTAAAAGAATGGAACATGAACACATTTGAAAACATATTTCAAGCTCAAAAAGTCCTGGAGTGGCGAATCAAGGAAATTAAATAGGAGGTTATAAACCAAGGACCATTTGACCATCTTCAAGAGGAGTAAATCCAAATAAAATAGCAACTTGAGGATCGAGATGCCCAGGAGGAGATTCTATGGTGCCAAAAATCAAGAATTCAATGGCTCCAAGAAGGGGAAAAGAACACCAAGTTCTTTCACCATTCAATGATTCAACGGAGACACATCAATCAGATATCTCAATTGGAAACCGCTCAAGGGAAGATCATCAAAGACCATACTGAAATTGAGGAGGAATTAACTTCTTACTACAAGGATATCTTCTTGGAGTCCATCCCAGATCGTGGAGCAACAATTAACAAGTTTGTTCAGTACATACCGGAATTGGTATCTGATTATCAAAATGAATCCTTAATGAGACCAATCACTCATGAGGAGGTAGAATTGGATGTTCATGAGATGCATATTGGAAAATCACAGGGACTACATGGATTTACAACATATTTTTTCCACCATTATTGCAATTTCATCAGGGAAGATGTATGGGAGATTGTTGAGGACTCTCGAGCCTTAGGAATTATGCTCTCAACTCTAAACACAACCTTCATCACTCTTATTCTCAAAGAATATAAAATCTCCAATCCCAAGCAGTTCAACCCCATTGCTTTATTCAATGTAATTTACAAAATTATTACAAAGGTAATAGCTCTCCGGAGCAAGCCCATTCTCCTGCATATCATTTTGCATGAGAAATTAGGTTATGTGGAGGGGCACCAAATTCTGGGCAGTGTCATTCTTGTTCATGAGGTAATCCATTCTTTAAAATATTCCAGAACCCTGGGTATGGTTTTGAAACTTGATTTTTCCAAATCTTTTGATAAATTAAGCTGGCAATATATGCACAGACTCCTCTTAACTTTTGTCTTTGGTTTAGATTGGATTGATTGGGTAATGCAACTTGCATATTTTTCCTTCTTATCCCTTTTAATTAATGTATCTCCATCTACTCTTTTTACGTCCTCTCAGGGAATTCGTCAAGGGGACCCTCTATTCCCTTTTCTCTTTGTGATCATGGCGGAAGGGCTAAGTCGATATATCAAATCAGCCATTCAGAGTGACTCTCATCATGAAATTTCCCTTCATGGAATCAATCCTCCTCTCTCTCACAATCAATTCGTGGATGATACCATGATGATGGGCATACCATATGTTTGGGAAGCCGCTTGCATTCGCAATATTCTTAAAGACTTCAATGAAGCTTCATACACATCCATCAATCCTGACAAATCCCAAACTTTCCTTTTCAACACCCCTAGAATGATCCAACTTAACATATCATGCAAATTTGGCTTCTGCTAGAGCTCCCTTTCATCCAAATACTTAGGCATTCCTTTAACAAACAATGTTTTTAGAAACAACACTTGGGAAGATCTCATCAATTCCTTTTGGTGACAATTATCTATCTGGACCTTTAGAACCTTGAACTTGGAAGAGTGTCTTATCCTATTGAATTTTTTTCTTCAATCCATCCCTATTGATCTATTATCTACCCTTTCTACTCCTAAATATTTTCTTAAAATGATCAGGAACCTACAGAGATGATTTTTGTGGCAAGGAAATAAGGAAGGGAAAAAGTGGGCTTTGGTTAAATGGGAGGAATTGTGTAATCCCAAGCTAGCTGGTGGGCTTGGCCTTCGATACCCCCTAATTTTGAATCAAGTTCTTGGAGATAAAGTTTGGTGGATATGGTTGACAAATCCCAATGAGATTTGGGATCATTTATGGAGACTCAAATATATGCCAGGAGTAGTAGAGGATCAATTGGTACAATGGAATGAACATAAAAATGGCTCTTCCATTTGGCATGTTGCATGGCAAAATAGATACCTCATTCAAGAACATGCCTTATGGGAAGTTAGAAGCGGCCAACAAGTAAAATTTTGGTCGGATTCTTGGCAGAAACTCCCTCCTCTTGACAATAAACAATCCCTTAGTGCAACTCCTGGTAGCAACTCCCTCCTCAAGGTAAAATACAACCTTCCTCATCTCATCTCTACAATAGTGGAAAAATTTTGGGTGGAAGAGAATTAGGACCCCCAATTGCACGTCTGGTGGAAAAATCATAAGGAATTGGGATTATTTGGGAGTTCAAATTGGATGCCTGGTGATTGGAAATGGGTAGAAGGAATATTAGACAAAGAGAGGGTCCTAACATTCTGAGATGGGGGAACACCACTAAGGGAACCTGCTCCACTAAGTAAGCATATGCTTTGAAAGCCTCGTTCAATGCATTGGACAAACCGATGGTTTGGAAAATATATGGGAGTGGAATCTATGGTCCAAGGGTGAGTGTTTTCTTATGGCCGGTGGAGCATTGAAGAATTTTAACCCGAGACAATATCTAGAAAAGAAACTTCATTGGTCCCTCAATCTATCTCATGTGTGAAAAGCACAAGGAAAATATGGAGAACTTTTTAAATCAATGTGCTTTCAACTCTTGGATGTGGGATCAAATAGCACAGATCATGAGAACATCGGGCAGGCATCGAGATAGCATTCTCAATACCTTGGCATATTGGAGATCAACAACCTTCAAAAATCCCATTTTGAGTCGAATATGGAAACTCATTCCAGGTTTCACTATATGGCACATTTGGAAGGAGCGTAAACAAATAATTTTTCAGTCTTAGTAGTCTTCTTGGGATGAAGTTTGGACTAAAATTACAAATTCCATAATAGAAACTGTAAATATTTCGAGTTGGTCAGAAACAGACATCTATAGTGTTGTTGAAGAGAAACACATTTTTATCTCAGTGGAACCTTGGATCCATTTCTCCCTCAATTGTTCCGTCTTCCAAACTTTCCTTTGTGAGAATCCCTTCCAAATGGCACCTTCCTCCCAAGGGATTTATCAAAATCAAATTTGATGGTGCATCTAAAGGGAACCCAGGACTGACTGGCTATGGTGTGTTTTTCAAAAATGAGCAAGGTAACATTCTTCATATTTTAGAAGGCAACATATATAGCCGAGGATTGAGATCTTACCAAGGGAATCCAAATGGCTACATCAAGGGCATGCCAAAATTTATTATTGAAGGGGAATCTAAAATAATATTATTTCTCTTCTCCAAGCTCATTAAAGGTTCCAATCTCATCAAAGGTTCCTAGTACATCAAAGGTTCCAATCTCATCAAGGTTCCTATCTAGATATTGTTGAGTCTTTTGGAACTTATGGCCTCTATGATTAGTCCTCATTCAGTTCTCATTACTTCCCATGTGAAACAGATTGCAAACAAGATGGCATATAAGATTGCTAACTTGGGAGTGGACTGGGAGGAAGAGGAACTGAACTCATATTCCACTTTGCATCCAAAGCACCCAATACTGCAATATTGTGAAAGGATTGATCAAATGGAATACTCTTCCTCGGATGGGGTGCTAGCTGGTGAATCACCCGATGGGACAACCGTCCAAAATGAGCTCTAAACAGAGGCTCATTGCTAAATATCATCTCTTCACTTAAATTAATATGGGTTCGGTAATGGATGAAAACCTAACTCCCATGCTCCAGACTGGTATGCATGTGTTCAATCTCAGTAATGAGATGCAACCGATCATTAATTGGTGTAATAGAAAGGACCTTCGCATGGAATAAATGGAGATGGAATTAAATCCTACATGAAATGACCATTCCTATATCACACATGGACAACCTGCAGGTAATCATATCATAGTTCATCCACCTTTATTTAGCATTTGGGTGGGTCATCTTTCCCATTTCAATTCTCTAGGTCTTCTTTTCGTTTTTGTCTCTTGGTTTGTTATGTTGTGCTTGAGAGAACGAGAACACTCTTAGTGGGAAGGAGGTCGACCTTCTCTAAGGCTTGTATCCTTGGAGGAAAAAAATCCCGATCAATGGTCTCCTTGTTGGTTTGTAGCTCCTCCTTTTAGAAGTTTCAACCCCATGTCATCGTTCCCTCTTACCATGGATGAAAAATGGGGGTGCCATATTGAGTGGTTTGATTCCTAAGGGATTTATCTGGGATTTAACCCTAGTTCGACATCGCTGCGAGTTCATTAATCCAAAGAGGAAATGTGCAGTGAGAAACAAGATTCCATTGGGAAGAAGACGCAGTACAAAAATGGCCATCAAGTGCATATCCAGGAAGAGCCAAGGGCGCAGTGCACTTGCAATGAAAATACAACAAAGGTAAATTTAGACATGCTCCTTGAATTTAAGCTAGATGTTCAGAATTCCAATTTTGAAATAGAGCAGGTGGATAATAGAGTTTCCTCAATTGTATATTATTTGGATAGCCCAGAATCCTGTCTTCATGCGAGTTGCTCTTGTCCTCAGAAAGTTGTGACTCTAGGGGCTACCACTCCTTTGAATTTCCATGATCCTGATACCACTCCGGATGATGCAACTTAGAATATTGGGTTGAACTAGTAATAAAGTTCGCTTGCAAATGTATTTTTTGTCTTGTGTCATGGTATTTATGTTTTAGTATAAGTTTAGTTTCTTCTTTGGTTTATGCTCAGTCGAGTGGTTGATCTTAAGCTCATGTTTTTGGCACTTTTGGGACATTTTTTTCTCCACATTATGATCTCCATGACCAAAGCTCTGGCATATTTCATGCTCCCAGTTATCTAGATCTCTAAAATGTAATGTAATTTCCTTCTTCTGTTATGTTAATATAGAGTTACTGCTTACAAACAAAAATCTTATTTGGTCACTAAATCAAATCCTTAGGATTTTTCTAAAACAAAGTGCATGGCACATGGAAGGGAGTACTGTAACATACCCTTTTTGCTGAAAAACATTTTATGTTGGAAACATTATCTTAACTTTTATTGTAAAGTTTTATATTGGACAAGTGTCCAAGGATGATTGTAATTTGCACAATATTTTATTATTAAATAAATTAAATATGAGACAAACACCTAAGGGGACTGTTGAAAGAGTGTTTATTGACCCACTAGGTGGAATGGAGTCTGGGGTAGAAGAAAATGGACAAATGGCAGCTTCATGAGGCAAGTAAGTAGCTGTTGGTATGGGACAACTCCCTTGAATTGTGGTCTTAGTGCCCTGAAAGATGGGACTGGAGCTTGAGGCTCATTATTGAAAACTGACCACTAAAGACCTAGGCAATCTTTAAAAGAGCCATCGAATTTTGGACTGAGGTTCATCACTTTTCCTGACGATGAAATTTACATTGGGGTTTTGCTGCTTGCACCCAAGAAATTCGATGAGGGGATATGCTAGTTTTTGATCATGGTGTAAGTCTGCATATTATACTGCTGAGTGCAGAGTCCTAAAAGCTTAGGAGCAAGTCTTAATAGTTTGCTTCCTGTACAATTTTTGAGGGCCTTGCTTCTACACAGAGTCCATCTACCTGGTGGTTCAGTAAACAGGCTCATGGGTCCAAAGGAGGCAAGTAGTTTGGCTGCTTCTTCTGGAGAAGGTTGGGAGGAACAAGCCTCCTTGGGTGTTTGTCCACCCTATCATCTGTTACAGGTTCTACTTGTCTTTTCTGTTTCTAAGTAGTTAAATTATTTTCTGCAATTATTGATTTAGTATTTATAAGTTATCATCATACAAAAGTATTTGTTTTGAATCCTGATCTAGTCATGATTTTGTGTAATGATGATTAAGTAAATGAAATGATTGAACAAATAACTTCTCTGTATTTTTCCCCATACTATTTTCTGTATAGTACTCTAGTGCAGAGAAGGAGAATTAAGATATATGAATGATAGGCAGATTGCCAAATGAATGAATAGATTAACACTGTTGTATTTCATTAATACTTCTTATCAGTTATATTTTGTAATACAAAATATATGTTTAGACTCAGGAACTATAAACAACATTTCATAATACAAGCATTATAATATTTTCTGTTACATAGTAATATAAGTAAATATTTCATCTTTGTACAAAAACCTAGGGTTTACACTTTAGGTCATTTATTTCTTTTCAAACAGTATAGTGTTATAGTTTCATTGTATTTCTTTAATTCAATATTCAAGAAATTATAACAGCTGCAAATTAAATAGTTTTTACAGCATTTTATTATATTTTTACTTCTGACATGAATAGAATAACCTAGGGTTTTATGTATTCCATGTTTTTCTAAACCTTGCAAAGACTTCTATTCATTCTCGTATTATATTTTATTTTCAATGTCAAAACAATTACTGAATTCCACATTCGAAGTAACTAACAGGTCAAATGGAGAAATAAGAATCTGGTTAACTCGTATCACATTTATCAAAACTTCTTAAACATAGAATAAGTCTAATTGGACAAATATCCTTTTATCATCAGAATCCTTAACTCCTATACTTAAACATTTTAGAAATCATTTCAACATCATAAATTATAGTCACAATTTTTTTTATCTTATACATTGTTTAAGACTAAAAAAATGAGTATCTCGGCATCAACATCAGACAACAGTACCACATCTCTATTGTAAACATTAACTGCAAAACCACATAAATACACGAAAACTAGATTTTCATTTTTCAAAGTTCGACATTACTAATTTTCCACATTCACCTCTTGAACCGTATAGGTTATGGTTTCAAAGTTACAAATAAAAACATTCAGTTTAGGCTCTCGGCCATCACCAAAAACAACGACATTGACATCAATTAACACAGGTTATCAAAGCTACTATCAAAACCTACAAGTTAGGGTTTCAACTCCACAACACAAGGCTAAACCCATGGCTCTCAGCCATCTTTTAAAAACACAACAATTCATAAAACAAAACATTACATTATCACATATACTGGAGCATCGCTCACAGTCTCAAACATGCAAACATCATGAAGTTTGGAACCAAATTATTTTATTTTAACCAGAATAGCCGAGGGATAAAACCCTCTCAAAAGTTACATCCTTTTACAAATTATCTACGCTGAAAACAAACACCACAGGCTGAACGTTGAATGGATTGAGGATTTCATCCTCCCCAAGCTGCCAGACAGCTCACAACATTTTGATGGTGGTCACTTTCCATAGCCTCACAATAAACATGAAGTCTCAGCTAAGAAGACAAGAAGGTCCAATAGTCACCTAACCGAAGCATCAGGGAAACCACTGAAGCTTACCATTTCTTATGCAGCTGCCAGTTATCAAAACTCAAGCTTGGGAACCGAATGTCGAAGGAACCTGCCACACGAATAAGGTATGGTCAAACAATTATCATGAAAGAAGTTTCAGTAAGGCGAAATAACAATGACTGCAACTCTTAAAACAATTTAGAAGGAGACAGGTTTCAAACCTGAAACATTACCTTTAAATAGCTATATTTGGAGCAGTAACGCCATAGCCATTGTAAACCGTATCCATCACCCCACCACCGAACGCAACAAAGGTTGAAAACAACTCTGAGATTTACCACTTATCATACAAGAAGACCAACCACTGGTTCAACCTACACACGAGTTTATCTTCAACCCTGGATTTTGCAAAACTTCAAAACCATTTCTGTAAATTCGCACAATAGGGATCGGCTCTTAAACTAGTTACAGGTATCAGAAAAACACTTTCAGGTCACGGGTTCGAACCATGGGAGAAGCTCCAAGAAAGCTGCTAACGAAACCCTAAATTTTCTCAGGCCTATCGTCCTCTCCACAGAGCCACTCTCCAACACCTTGAATGCCAAAGGAAAACAATAACTTCGAAATGTAGTGGATATTAGGGTTAAGTTCCAAATCCCAAGACCCACGTATGATCAACGGTGGAGATCACTCGATAAGCACCTCGTATCCCCAAGTAACCACCATAGTTATGACAACATTAATAACCATGGCCACCGCGGAGATTAGCTAGGACAAATTTCAAACTAAATCAAATACAACTCGACCATGTTGACTACTCTGTCACAATACTTTCACGTGTTAAGAACCACGATGGCAGCCACGGTGATATTCCACTGAACCGGTAGATAGGAGTATTAAATACCAAGGCTGGATGCGAATGCCTTCCAGCACAGTTTCCACTACATCATTAATATCCAAACCTTATCACACGTTGCCACGTTGAATATGGTTGCAACCCTGTCATAACATATATCATTTGGTAAGTCATAGTTTGTATTGGTATCAAGTCACTAGGCATCGATCATATGATTCAAAAGGGTCACGATGATGCTCATACTTTGGTTATATTAATTCATACATAAGACCATTGCATAAATTATTGCATGGAGTTTGTATGCTATAGGAGCTATACGATATCATACATATAGTTTATATGCAAATAGGAATTACATATAAAATGCATATAGTTTTTAGGCTATAGAAAATACAAAGGATTTGTATATAGTTACATTCTAGGAATTATATTGTAAAATGACGTATAGTTATACTATAGGATATGCATATGACTTTGCATATAGTTCTTGCACAATAGAAATGCACAATAGTTGCATATAGTCGATATATCAAAGGATTTGTATGATATTTACATACAATTTGCATATAACAGAATCATCTTGGTAATTACACAAAGTTTGCGAAACATAGGATAGAGCACGAAGTACATAGCTCACAATTTTTAAGACTTAGTCAAGTCATCATAATATTATTAACCTATTTATGTAATGTACAAAGTATGAAATCAATAGTATGGGAAATGACAATAAGTATAGAAACCATGCATTTTAATATCAAAACCAGATTATAACTGAAGAGATCTCACCTGGATACATTTCATTATTATTCTCTAAAACCATTAAGACATTTGGATATTAATGAAACTAGTTAGGAACTCTTCTATCACACTTCGTAAACATTAATGCTCTTACCTGTAATCTGCGAAACGAATGATTCAAATGCTTTAGCATGAATGCTGAGTAAGCCTCGGGGTACCCTTAGGACCCCTTTCATCATCAACAGAAGAACAACAGCTAGCACTTATAAACATTATATCGATTGAACATTGCCATAAGTAATATAAAAATGTAGCTGAGATGAGAAGAACATTCAATGGAGCTGATCCGTGTTGAACTCGGCGGCCAGGGCTCCGTCCCTGGTCGCCAGACTCCTCCCCTGAAGCTCACAGCAATGGTCGACGACGGGTGAAGATGATCTTCCTTCATGCGACTGGAGTGGTGGCGGACCTTTGTGCGGCAACCCTTTGCGCAGTAGAGTTCATCCTGCATTCCTGTGGCGGCGACGGCGGGTGCAGAGGGGAGACGCATCTTGATTCATGGCGTTGTGGTGAATGGCGGCCCTTAGCCTTTCAGCTGTGCGGAGCAGCTTCCAACAACAGCTCTCCTTTCGGTGGCTTCCAACGGTAGCTCTCCTGACAGCGGCTTCCAAAGACGGCTCTCCTGGCGGAGAGGTTTCCATCGGTGGCTTACAGCGGCTACCATCGGTGGCTCTCCTGACAGCAGCTACCTGACAGAGCGGTTGTGTGGAGCGGCTCTCCTCTGTTCCGGCGGAGCCGTTTTTGATGAGGCTTCTGTTGCTTTGGGTTCTTGGAGGCCGGTGGGTTTCCTGAGGGGTGGTGCCCTTTCATTCGGTGGAGGCATCTGGGGCTCTTGGTTTTAGGGACGCTCGGCTTGCTACGACGGTCTGCTCCTCCAAAATGGGGTTTGTCTGGCTGCTTCTTCATCAGGGGTTTGCTTGCTGGCTGTTTTTGCCGGTTTGGGAGGTCTACCGTGTCTGCTGCTCTGTCCATAGACATGGATCTTCTGCTTCCTCCGATGAGGGTTTCGGTTATGATGGATCTATATCTGTGGAGGGTCTGCTGCATAGTGAGCTGTGGATGCTCATAGCTTCTAGTTCTTGTGTGGCTATGGTGGATATGAGCGGGTTTCTGCTCATTCTTCTGTAGTATTTTCTGTTTTCTCCATTCTTCTGTGCAATGAGGGTTTGTTCCCGAGCTCATTTACTGAACCCACTTATATGTGACAATGTATGGATCAGCTTTTTCTCTCCATATATCTGCAGAATGTAATTTTGTATCTTCTGATAATAAAATTATGACTTTTTTCCGAGGCATCTCCAAGGAGAAGAACATTCAATAGCATCGAAATGTAGATATTAATTATCATGTCGCAAACAATACATTTATGATCATTACAAACATTTAGTACAACAAGACGACATAGAAGCATTTTTTATAATTCCGCACAGTTAATATATGCATTAAAAACTACGTTGAAAAATTTTAAATTTTTGTGAAATTTTGGGATGTTACATGTGGTATCAGAGCGCGAGTTCAAACTCTTGGCCTGAAATAGGCTCACGAGCGCAAAACAGAAAATAAAATAGAAAACTTAGTTATTTACTTTATTTAAATTTTGTTTATGTACAGAACAGTTTGACGTTTAAATTGCAGGTATGGACATACCAAAGGAATCAACAGAGGACATATCTCCTCAACATAATGAACATAATAACAATGCACATAATAATGGTAATGAAGGAATTTACGTAGAATTAAATAATCAATCTTCTGAACTACTACGTACTGTAAAAGATTTAAAATCTGAAATAAGGACTGTTAAAGAAGAAAATGAACGAATTATGAAGGCACAGGATGAGTTAAATCAGATTTTAATGAGGAAATACCATAACGAGGAAAGATGAAGGAAATCAGAAGTAAATTCTGATTCTGGTACAATGTCTCACAAACATAAGAGTAAGAAAGCAAAAAATGGTAAAAATAATAATTACTCTTCATTTGAATCTGATCAAAGTAATTATAATTCTGTTCATGACAGCAGTGACAGTGATTGTTGTTCTAAGAAGAGGAAACATAAGCATCATGAACAAATCACAGGAGAGTTTAAAAATATTAAATCACCAACCTTTAATGGCGAAATTGAAAAGGGTGAGACAACTGAAGCATGGATGTCTGGCATGAAGAAATACTTTCATATTTACGATTACTCTTCTCAGTTAAAAGCCAAGATGGCTATTTACAATCTGACCGGAAAGGAAGATATTTGGTGGCAGGATCTTAAAAGAATTAAGAACATAAAAGAAAGAAACATAACCTGGAGTATGTTTAAAATTTTATTTAAGAAAAAGTTTCTGTCAGAACAGTACTATGAAGATAAATCTAAGGAATTTTATGATTTAAAACTGGGTACTATGAGTATGAAGGAGTTCTGCAGCAAGTTCCTTAGTTTACTGAGGTATGTACCTTACATAGTCGAAGAGAAGCCTAAGGTACAAAGGTTTCTAAGATGTCTACCTTTCAACATAAAAGACAGGATCGAGTATGATAACCCTTCCACCTTGGAAGAGGCTATGAGGAAAGCTAATTTTTGTTTTGATCAAAACAGAAAAAGAGAAGGAATATCTGGCTGGAGAAGTAACAAGCCTAATCATTTTGAGCATAAAAAGAAAAGCTTTAATCTTAATTCTAGAAATTTTAAGAAAAGCTTTAATAACAAAAATTTTTCAAGTAATAATTATAAGAGTAATGCAGCACATAATTTTACTGCTGCAAGGAATGTGCCTAATAATAACAACAACAGTAATAATAACAACAACAGGTATGCTGATTAGAAAGCACCTCTGAAGTGTTATGATTGCGGTGGACCCCATACTAGAGCTCAATGCCCATGCAACAGAAAGACAGTCAACAACATTCACACTATACAAGTAGAGCCTACAGTTGGAGATGTAGCAAGAGAGATGCCCAGGATAAATGCAGTGCTGGAGAATCGTCAAGCAAATCATCAAACGTCTATGGTTTAAATCGAAGGTAGGATACACAACAAATCTATTTTCATTCTAATAGATCCAGGTGCAAGTTTGAGTTACATTTCACCCGAAATAGTGAAAAGTTGCAAGTTAAAGATAGAGAAATTTGATAATTCATGGTTAGTTCAGCTAACAACAGGCATTAAAAGAAAGGTTATAGACTTTGTCAAAAGTTGTGATGTATTTATGAGTCAGCTAAAAAAGCAAGTTAATCTGAATGTTTTACCCTTAGGGTCATATGACTTGTTGATTGGCATGGACTGGCTTGAACAACATAGAGTAGTGCTTAATTGATATGAGAAATCTTTTACTTGTTTGAATAGTGAAGGTAAAACTGAAACAGTAAAGGGGATTCATAGGAATATTTCTGTAAGACAAATTTATGCTTTACAAGTTAAGAGGGCTGCAAGAAAGGGCTGTAAAATGTTTGCTGTTAATGTTATTAATGATGAATGTTCAACTAAAAAAGATAAGTTAAAACCGGAGGATATACCCATCCTTAGGGACTTTTCTAATGTATTCCTTGAAGAGATTCCGGGACTACCTCCGAAAAGGGAACTTGATTTCACCATTGAGTTAGTACCGGGTGCGGTACCAAACTAAAAGGCTCCCTACAGAATGAATATTCTGGAACTGAATGAACTAAAATCTCAACTGAAGGAATTAATAGATAAAAACTACATAAGGCCAAGTGTGTCTCCTTGGGGAGTGCTAGTTATTTTTGTTAAAAAGAATGATAGAACCATGCGACTGTGCATAGATTACCGGCAACTTAATAAAATGACAATTAAAAACCGATATCCCTTGCCCCGCATTGACGATCTATTTGATCAAGTACGCGGAGAAGATATATTCACTAAAATTGATCTAAGGTCCAGATATCATCAAGTTAGAATAAAAGACGAAGACATATTCAAAATTGCTTTCAGAACACGATACATGCACTACGAGTTCGTAGTTATGCCTTTTGGGCTAACTAACACACCGGCAGTGTTCATGTGTTTAATGAACAACGTTCTGCATAAGTACTTGGATAAGTTTGTAGTTGTGTTCATTGATGATATTTTGATTTATTCAAAAACTAAAGAAGAGCATGACAAACATTTAAGAATAATTCTGCAAGTGTTAAGAGAACATCAGCTTTATGCTAAGTTCAGCAAATGTGACTTTTATAAAGATAAAATACAGTACCTAGGTCACATAATCTCTAAAGACATAATTTTTGTCGACCTTGATAAGATAAAAGCAATTAACGAGTGGCCTGTTCCTAAAGACGTAACTGACATTTGGTCATTTATGGGTATAACAGGTTACTACAAAAAGTTTATTGAAGGGTTCTCACGAATTGCAAATCCCATCACTTCTTTGCAGAAGAAGGGTAAGAAATTCGTATGGGATCAACAATGCTAAGAAAGTTTTAATAACTTAAAAGAGTTATTAACAACCGCACCCATTTTAAAAATTGTTGATCCTAATAAGGACTTCGTTGTATGCACTGATGCATGTAACGAAGGACTTGGAGGGGTCTTAACTCAAGAAGGTCATGCTATTGCTTTTCAGTCTAGAAAGTTAAAAATCCACGAAAAAAATTATGCAACTTACGATCTTGAGTTGGCAGCCGTGATACATGCATTAAAGATGTGGCACCATCACTTGATTGGAAGAAAGTTTGTACTAATGACAGATAATAAGGGTTTAAAATACTTGTTGGATCAAACAAATCTAAACGCAAGGCAAGCTAGATGGCTAGCTTTCCTTAGCGAGTATGATTTCAAAATTAAACACATTAAGGGTAAAAAAAACAAAGTTGTTGATGCCTTGAGCAGAAATGCCAGGTTAAGTTTTTTGGCAGCAATCAGCATGTTTAAGACAGATCTGGAAAATCAAATTGAAGAAGGAATTAAGCAAGATGAAAATGATAAAAAATTGCATGATAAGGTTGCTGCAAATTTATCTGAAAATTTAATAACATATTACAACATTAATGAAAAGGGCTTGATGACTTATAAAAACAAAATTTATATACCTAATGTGTCAAAAGTTAAGCTGTTGATTTTGGGTGAAGTTCATAAGAGTCCTTATTTGGGACATCCATGTTATCATAAAATTATAACTATGTTAAGGAAAGATTATTTTTGGCCCAACATGAAGAACGAATTGGTTGAATACATAGCTAGGTGTTTTGAATGTCAGATCGTTAAGGATGAACATCAACATCCAGTTGGCCTATTGCAGCCATTGCCAATTCCAGAATGGAAATGAGAGATTATAAGTATTGATTTTATTACAGGTTTACCTAAGAATCATAAACAAAATGATTCAATAATGGTTGTTGTGGATAAACTTAGTAAATCTGCTCATTTTATTCCTGTTAAGACTACATTCAAAGTTGCTAACATTGGAGATATGTTCATGAGACAAATCTTTCGCTTACACGAAATTCCAAAGGTAATTATTTCTGATCGAGACTCTAAGTTCACTAGAAATTTCTGGACAACATTGTTTAAGGGTTTAAATACTAAATTAAATTTCAGTACTGCTTTCCATCCACAAATTGATGAACATACTGAAAGGGTTAATCAGATTTTAGAAGACATGTTACGAATGTATGTTAAAGATCAACCAACTAAGTGGGAAGATTATTTGCATTTAGCTGAATTTGCATACAATAATCATTATCAAGCATCTACTAGACTTAGTCCATTTGAGATTTTATATGGAAGAAAATGTTGTACTCCTATTTCTTGGGATAACCCTGTTGACAGATTAATGTTAGGACCAGATTTGTTAAAAGAAATGGAGCCAACCGTGAAACAGGTTCAAGGCAACTTAAAAGTTGCACAAGATCGACAAAAAAGTTATGCAGATCTGAAACACACTGAAAGAGAATTTCAGGTTGGAGCTCATGTTTTTATAAAGGTAAAACCCAAGAAAAGTTCTTTAAAGCTTGGGAGTTGTGCTAAACTAGCACCAAGGTACTGTGGACCATTTGAAGTCCTATCAAGGATTGGACCTGTTGCATATCAGTTGGATTTGCCATCTAATTTAAGAATCCATAATGTCTTTCACATTTCTGTTTTAAAGAAGTATGTGCACAATGCTACTCATGCTCTAAATTGGAATGACATACAGGTGGAACCCGAAGGAGATTTCCAAGTGGAACCAGACTGTATTTTCGACAGGAGGGAAATTATGCTCCAGAATCGTACCATAGGGCAGGTAAAGGTGCAATGGAAGCACCTTAGCCCTGATGAAGCTACCCGGGACTTGGAAAGTAAAATGCGGGCAACATATTCAGTTTTGTTCCAGGGAGGCTCTGATGAAGAATAAACAACATTGAGGACGATGTTGAGCTTAAGTGGGGGTGTTTGTAACATACCCTTTTTGATGAAAAACATTTTATGTTGGAAACATTATCTTAAATTTTATTGTAAAGTTTTATATTGGATAAGTGTCCAAGGATGACTATAATTCGCACAATATTTTATTATTAAATAAACTAAATAGGAGATAAACACCTAAGGGGACTGTTGAAAGAGTGTTTACTGACCCACTAGGTGGAATGGAATCTGGGGTAGAAGGCAATGGACAAATGACAGCTTCATGAGGCAAGTAACTAGCTGTTGGTATGGGACAACTCCCTTGAATTGTGGTCTTAGTACCCTGAAATATGGGACTGGAGCTTGAGGCTCATTATTGAAAAATGACCACCAAAGACCTAGGCAATCTTTAAAAGAGCCATCGAATTTTGGACTGAGGTTCATCACTTTTCCTGACGAAGAAATTTACCTTGGGGTTTTGCTGCTTGCACCCAAGAGATTCTATGAGGGGATATACTAGTTTTTTTATCATGGTGTAAGTATACATATTATACTGCTGAGTGCAGAGTTATACTGCTGAGTGTAGAGTCCTAAAAGCTGAGGAGCAAGTCTTAACAGTTTGTTGCCTGTACAATTTCTGAGTGCCTTGCTTCTACACAGAGTCCATTTACCTGGTGGTTCAATAAACAGGCTCGGGGGTCCAAAGGAGGCAAGTAGTTTGGCTGCTTCTTCTGGAGAAGGTTGGGAGGAACAAGCCTCCTTGGGTGTTTGTCCACCCTATCATCTGTTACAGGTTCTACTTGTCTTTTCTGTTTCTAAGTAGTTAAATTATTTTCTGCAATTATTGATTTAGTATTTATAAGTTATCATCATACAAAAGTATTTGTTTTGAATCCTGATCTAGTCATGATTTTGTGTAATGATGATTAAGTAAATGAAATGATTGAACAAATAACTTGTCTGTATTCTTCCCCATACTATTTTCTGTATAGTACTCTAATGCAGAGAATGAGAATTAAGATAGATGAATGATAGGCAGATTGCCAAATGAATGAATAGATTAACGATGTTGTATTTCATTAATATTTCTTATCAATTATATTATGTAATACAAAATATATGTTTAGACTCAGGAATTATAAACAACATTTCATAATGCAAGCATTATAATATTTTCTGTTACATAGTAATATAAGTAAATATTTCATCTCTATACAAAAACCTAGGGTTTACATTTTAGGTCATTTATTTCTTTTCAAATAGTATAGTGTTATAGTTTCACTATATTTTTTTAATTCAATATTCAGGAAATTATAACAGCTGCAAATTAAATAGTATTTACAGCATTTTATTATATTTTTACTTCTGACAGGAATAGAATAATCTAGGGTTTTATGTATTCCATGTTTTTCTAAACCTTGCAAAGACTTCTATTCATTCCTATATTATATTTTATTTTCAATGTCAAAACAATTACTGACTTCCACATTCGAAGTAACTAACAGGTCAAATAGAGAAACCAAAATCTGGTTAACTCATATCACCTTTATCAAAACTTCTTAAACATAGAATAAGTCTAATTGGACGAATATCCTTTTATCATCAGAATCCTTAACTCCTATACTTAGACATTTTAGAAATCATTTCAACATCATAAATTATAGTCACAAAAACATTTATCTTATACATTGTTTAAGACTAAACAAATGAGTATCTCGGCATCAACATCAGACAACAGTATCACATCTCTATTGTAAACATTAATTGCAAAACCACATAAATACATGAAAACTAGATTTTTATTTTCCAAAGTTCGACATTACAAATTTTCCACAGTCACCTCCTGAACCGTATAGGTTAGGGTTTCAAAGTTACAAATAAAAACATTCTGTTTAGGCTCTCGACCATCACCAAAAACAACGACATTGATATCAATTAACACAGGTTATCAAAGCTACTATCGAAACCTACAAGTTAGGGTTTCGACTACACAACACAAGGCTAAACCCATGGCTCTTAGCCATCTTTTAAAAACACAACAGTTCATAAAACAAAACATTACATTATCACATATACTGGAGCATCGCTCATAGTCTCAAACACGCAAACATCATGAAGTTTGGAACCAAATTATTTTATTTTAACCAGAATAGCCAAGGGATAAAACCCTCTCAATAGTTACATCCTTTTACAAATTATCTATGCTGAAAACAAACACCACAGGCTTAACGCCAAATGGGTTGAGGATTTCATCCTCCCCAAGCTTCCAGACCACTCACAACATTTCGACGGTGGTACTTTCCATAGCCTCACAATAAACATGAAGTCTCGGCTAAGAACACAAGAAGGTCCAACAATCACCTAACCGAAGCATCAGGGAAACCACCGAAGCTTACCATTTCTTATGCAGCTTCCAGTTATCAAAACTCAAGCTTGGGAACCGAATGTCGAAGGAACTTGCCACATGAATAAGGTATGGTCAAACAAGTATCATGAAAGAAGTTTTAGTAAGGTGAAATAACAATGACTGCAACTCTTAAAATAATTTAGAAGTAGACAGGTTTCGAACCCGAAACATTACCTTTAAATAGCTATTTTTGGAGCAGTAACGCCATAGCCACTGTAAACTGTATCCAACACCCCACCACCAAATGCAACAAAGGTTGAAAACAACTATGATATTTACCACTTATCATACAAGAAAACCAACCACTGGTTTAACCTACACACAAGTTTATCTTCAACCCTGGAGTCTGCAAAACTTCAAAACCATTGCTGTAAATTCGCACAATAGGGCTCAGCTCTTAAACTAGTTACAGGTATCAAAAAAACACTTTCAGGTCATTGGTTCGAACCATGGGAGAAGCTCCAAGAAAACCTGCTAAAGAAACCCTAAATTTTCTCAGGCATGTCGGCCTCTCCATAGAGCCACTCTCCAACACCTTGAATGCCAAAGGAAAACAATAACTTCGAAACGTAGTGGATATTAGGGTTAATTTCCAAATCCCAAGACCCACGTATGATCAACGGTGGAGATCACTCGATAAGCACCTCGTATCCCAAAGAAACCACCATAGTTATGACAACATTAATAACCATGGCCACCGTGGAGACCATCTAGGATAACTTTCAAACTAAATCAAATACAACTCGACCACATTGACTTCTCTGTCACAATACCTTCACGTGTTAAGAACCACGATGGCAGCCACGGTGGTTTTCCATTGAACCGGTAGATAGGAGTATTAAATGCCAAGGGTGGATGCGAATGCCTGCTAGCACAGTTTCCACTACATTATTAATATCCAAACCTTATCACACGTTGCCACGTTGAATATGGTTGCAACCCTGTCATAACATATATCATTTGTTAAGTCATAGTTTGTATTGGTATCAAGTCACTAGGCATCGATCATATGATTCAAAAGGGCCACGATGATGCTCATACTTTGGTTATATTAATTCATACATAAGACCATTACATAAATTATTGCATGGAGTTTGTAGGCTATAGGAGCTATACGATATCATACATATAGTTTATATGCAAATAGGAATTACATATAAAATGCATATAGTTTTTAGGCTATAGAAAATACAAAGGATTTGTATATAGTTACATTCTAGGAATTATATTGTAAAATGATGTATAGTTATACTATAGGATATGCATATGACTTTGCATATAGTTCTTGCACAATAGAAATGCACAATATTGCATATAGTCGATATATCAAAGGATTTGTATGATATTTACATACAGTTTGCATATAATAGAATCAACTTGGTAGTTACATAAAGTTTGCAAAACATAGGATAGAGCACGAAGTACATAGCTCACAATTTTTAAGACTTAGTCAAGTCATCATAATATTATTAACCTATTTATGTAATGTACAAAGTATGAAATTAATAGTATGGGAAATGAGAATAAGTATAGCAACCATGCATCTTAATATCAAAACCAGATTATAACCGAAGAGATCTCACCCAGATACGTTTCATTATTATTCTCTAAAACCATTAAGACATTTGGAGATTACTGAAACTAGTTAGGAACTCTTCTGTCACACTTTGTAAACATTAACGCTCTTACCTGTAATCTGCGAAAGGAACGATTCAAATGCTTTAGCATGAATGCTAAGTAAGCCTCGGGGTACCCTTAGAACCCTTTTCATCATCAACAGAAGAACAACAGTTAGCACTTATAAACATTATATCGATTGAACATTGACATAAGTAATATAAAAATGTAGCTAAGATGAGAAGAACATTCAATAGCATCGAAATGTAGATATTAATTATCATGTCGCAAACAATACATTTATGATCATTACAAACAGTTAGTACAGCAAGACAACATAGATGCATTTTTTATAATTCCGCACAGTTAATATATGCATTAAAAGCTACGTTGAAAATTTTTAAATTTTTGTGAAATTTTGGGATGTTACAAGTACATCTTTTTCCCCTACCGAATTCTCCTCACTAGTTCCAATATCTTCATATTTTATTTTTTCCTTCAACATCCAATTGGGATCCTTCATTTCTGAAGGGTCTATCAGGTCCCTAGGTTGCTCCTCTTCTAAAATTTGGGTTCCCTCCAAAGGGGAGGGGATCAATTTTTCAATGTATAGTGATACATCCTTTTCTTGTTTTACATTGGGGCATCTTATTTAAAATCCAAGTGAACAATATCCACTACAACCTCAAATTTCACCAAATATACAAATGGATGTTCCACCTTTTAGTGACTGAACTAACAAAATTTTGGTGTTCCTTCTTAATTTCATATTTTCATTTAGGGAAAATAACTATTATATCTTCAAAGCAAGATGTACACTAGAAATAAATATTCTCATAGCCTAGGTTTTTACACATAGTCAATGGCTTCTAACAACATGTCATATGGTAGTCCTCTAGAAGGTTGATTGCTACATATATCCCCATATAGGTAGTGATATGCATTTTTCACCAACATTAAGAATAAGTAAAACTTAGTGTACTTCAAAGATACTCGATTTCGTAATCCACCAATATTAAGAATAAGTAAAACTTAATGTACTTCAAAGATTCCTTTTAATTGAAAGAAATTACATAATAAGTTGGCAAACCTTTCAATCAAAAAGTGACAGAAAGGAAATTTTTGAACATGGCCAATACAAGGAAGGAAATTGTTGTATCCTTGAAATATTTCTTATATCTAATAGTTTCTTCCACTTCTAGAACTATGGGCCCCAATATGTTAAATAGAGAGATGCAAACCTAGGAGGAAGAAAAGCATCTTGACTTGAAGAAGGAACCTTCACACTAATGAGGGAAGAACCATCTACATAGAGACACATCCCTAACTTGGATAAATTAAAATATAGCTTTGACGGATGATTGAAACGTTGAGTAGGCCCGAGTCGAGCTAGTGACAACTAGGGTAGAACCTAGCTACAAATAAAGTTTGAGTTCAATATTTCCATTATCATATTATAAAGTATAGATATAAAAACTATTATAATTACTATAAGTTATCGTATGTCTCTATTATTCTTATCTTCTCTTGCAACAAAAAGATTCCATTTTTTGATGTTTTTCAAAAACATATAAAATTGGGGATTAAAAATATCAACCAAATAAAGTGAAACAAATATATCCTTCCCTCCATTTGCTTTAAAATACAACCCATTATGTTTATTCTCAACATTTCGGTGGTGATGGATTGTGGAGGCTGAAGCGAAATAGGAAAATTCAATTTCCCCTTTAAAGACATTCTTATTTTGAGGTTTTAATGACATTCAAACCATGGTTAGTGTAACAAAAAATGCACAATACCTACATTTCTAGACAATACACACTTCAATTTCAAGGGGGTTTTGACCTATTCTCTTTATTAAAGTATCAACAAAAATACAAAGTCTTTTGTTTAAAAAAAATAGTTCTCTAACAATCTTAGTTCCAATTGTTTGTGTTCCTTAACTATTAACTGAATTGTCCCCATTCTTTGAAATTCATGTACCTTTTATTACACATGCCATCAAAGGAACCTTGGATGTTTTGAAGGGAGTAGTTTCAAATATCATTATTTCTAGTGGTCGACATAGGTGGTTGAGTCAAATATGTGATTAAGGGCTATTAGGGACACAAATCATGATTAAATAATATCACTAGCAAAAAATGGGTATGAATTAGTACTATTCAACATTAACTTAATCTTTCAAGTTGTTCTCGATATGATGGTTCTTTGATTTGTGTAAACTCTCATTTGCACATTATTGTTCATGTCCAAAATGTTGATATGGGCATAGTGAAATTTAATATTATTATTCATGTCAAAACTGTTAATATGGAAGTGGTTCATTTGTACTCAACTGGAAAGGAGTACAAACAAGTTGTAAAGGAGTACAAATCAACATAAATTCCATATCCTAGAACTAGCGACTGTCATTAAATATTGCGGCCATTATGAATGATTTTCTCAGCATTGGGAGTCAAAATAACATCCCATTTATTTTAAACAAAATAATGGTCGTGGACCATGTTTCCACTTGCCGCTCATTACGATGATCTCAAAGTTTGAACTTTCTAAATATAGAATAATATCTACTTTGAGCTTCCTAAATAAGGAATAAAATCTTATAATAGCACTTTTTTAATTACAATGGTGCACCATAATAAAAGCAATCGCACCAGTGTGCCCTGTGCAAATAGATGCACTGGTGTTGCAATACCACATAGGCATTGTTCTGGAACATCCACAAAAAACCCGCAAAAGAAAATATCCTCTATATTTGATACTAGATAATTATCTATGCAGATTTCAATATTTTCAACAATGGTGCGCTCAATATATCAAGGCACATCAGTGCAACCATAAGTTTTTACGCAACGCAGTATGTTTTTGTTTTAAATTTTTTAATGTATCACAATACATTGTGTCATGGAAAACATAGTGTTCCATTGCATTCATGGCTTTCCAGTGCACTGCCATTCCATATTTTTTTAAAAATATATATGCACGATGCATTTCATGTTATGACACACTAGCATTTCTCTATAAATAGTGCACCAATGTCCAGAAAATCGAAAAAAAAAATTGCACGAATTATTTTCCCATAAACTAAACAAGAAGTGGGAATTTCAATTTCGAAAACATTCTATAAGGTATTTAAAAAAAATAACTATTTCATTATTTTTCCAAAATTTCGAGGGGAGAGTTTTCGAAGAGAGAGTCACCGGGGAGGAGTTTAGAGCAAGTAGATTATTCCGAAGATAGAAATTTGTAAGGTATGTTAATCAAACAAAACCCTGCATAGTGGAAATTTCAAGTTTGTAAATGATTACTATTGATCACAATGCATGGTTTATTTACTTTCCTATTTATATTTTCTTATTGCTTTCTTTCATTTTATGTGGTTGCAAAATTTTACATCATGGTTTAAATCCCTCTATTGTTTCACAATTAAGATTTTTATTTTTAGGGATTTTAGATTTAATGGGTTTGTAATTTATATATAAGCCATTGGATGTGATGGGACCACTTCTTGGGTTGAATATGAAACCCATTCGGGACTGTTAATTTTTTTAAAGCGCTTACGCAACTTTTGGTGCGTTCTAGTTGTTTAAAAGCACCGATGTGTTTATAATAATAGCACACTTGTAATGTCGGGCCTTTTAAAAAAGGCTTACGCATTGGTTGGTGTGTTCGAGTTGTGATAACACACCGATGTGTTAATTTTGAAAGTGCATCGTTTATTTTACTTTGTCGTGGTTAACTGTGCATTCAAGTATGGCACACCAGTGCAGTCTGGTATGACAAGCACTGATGTGTTTCGTATACTTAAACACACCGAAGTGACACACTGTTTTATTTATTTATTTTGAAGATATGCAATTTTTTTTATAATATACTTAATAGTTTCTCTATTTAATGGTCTAGGTTGTTTATTGATAAAAATGCATGATAAGTGTTCAGTGAACAACAATTCTAGTCAACATGATGGGAGCACATCCAAAATCGCGAAGAAGGCAAGTTCTTTGTAATTTATGTATCAAATTAATATGTTTGAATTATTTGCAAATTTAACTAATATGTATTGGTTAAGGCGTGACATGCAAAGCCAAAAAATGAGGAATCTCAATAAGATTCTTTGCAATCTAATTGTAAAAGAGCGTAAAACCTTGATGGAAAAGTTGTTGAGGAATGAATTAGGTGTAATAACAAAGAAATCAATATGAATTTTTTCTTGAATTTTGTGTAATACTGTAGTTAAGAATATTCGGTAATATGTTTCAGACAATCTAATTTACATATGTTGAATGTTATGCAAGGACTAACAATGTAAATGGACATATTTGCATCGCAGGACGAGCCATCTCAACAACAACGTGCTTCAAATGTATGAGATCATTTCATTTTTCTATTGTGTACATCTAATTAATTAATTCAACATTAAATATAAATTTTCAATTGTTTTATTGTAGAAAAGAAAACAAAATGAAACTCGTTCAACACATAAGACATGACGAGAAGGGAAAAGGGGGTTGATAGCAAAGTTTGTAAGTAGTTGTGATTTCCTTATAACAACTTAAGATTTCATATTGGTTGTGATCTTTATATTTTGATTTTTTTTTAACACCGACCATCCTTGGATGTCTTCAAATACATGTTAACATACAAAGAAGAGCCATATGACAAATTGATTGACATTAGGTTAAGTAAATATTGTGACTATATGTTGGCGCATCACAAATTAATTGTGGAATTTGTAAGTATCTATGCTGTTTTACTTCTCTCATTTTATAACTAATAGAACAACAAAAACATTTATATTAAATCTATGATTGTTATGGAGTATAAAACTTGCAAGAAACAAAGTATGGAGTGCATCCAACAGAAGATTGGTACTTCGCTTTAGAAGCCTTGCATATGGCCTATGATCAAATCAAGAAGGGCGGAAACACCCAACTGATCTGATCATAGTAGATGACATAATCTATGTATTTTTCAATGTTGGGTCTCATCGTGCCTATTTCATTCCATTTGGACGATAGGGAAAAATGGAGTTCATGTTATACATTTACGATTCTAGTAAACGTATAATATTGAGTTATCCAATGGATGTTGGATATGTTTATTACAATATTAATAATAATTTATTAATAATCATTGGTTAGGATCATACTTTCACAACCCTAAATATTAAGAGAAATTTATGCAGATGAATCAAACATTATGATTTGGTATTTTAATATTCCAAATTGCAACAAGGTCAATTATTCTTGATTGTGCATACTATGTTAATCGCCATTGTATACCCACATCATTGAAAGGAAAAATCTATCTACATCATATTGGTGCCCTCTTAGAGCACAATGTTGATGATCTTTTTTTCTTACACTTCAACTTTGAGAGGAACAGGTGGTTGAACCGATTTTCTTCGCTTGTAAACACTGCTTTCGCTAAGCATCTATTGCAAATGCCTAGAAGATACTTTGTAAGTGTTCGCGCTAGTTTTCTTATATCATCCATATCTAGAACTCTCTATAGCATATTTGGTGATGCCCAATGCTCTGATTTTGACTACAATAATATTCCTGCTTATGCCATGTGTAATGTACCCACCCATCTATCCAAGGCAAGGAAGGGAACGTGAAGCCAATCTCTGGGGCTTTCACATAATCTTAGCCAAATTCATTAGAATCATATGAATAGAACAAGAGTGTGCAGATGCAAATCAAGCAAGTATGCACAGCGGAATTAAAACTCATCCACACACATATCATGCTCATCCAGCATATCAAAATAATCATCAAATTAAACAATGCAGAAGTAAATACACATCAGATACTTATCTTCCTTTTGTAATTGTCCCATGCAACTAGCTATGTCGCTGCAACGTTCCACCCAAACGTAGGCTCTTCGACGGCATATACTCATTCCGTTCGAAGGCCACCCCCGAGCTGGGCATGATTCTTACAAGGAAAAGGGGACATTCAGCTCATACACAACCAATTAAGCATTTCATCTGAGCCAAACCAGTCCATAGCTGGGTTTATCAGGCTACATCAGAACCCTGGATGCTTGCACTCATGCTCAAGTCAAAACAATGGAGACCCATAACCCATACCCCAACATACTCTTTTCTCACACAGCAAGCACAATCATTGGGCAGGGATACACATTTAACAATGGGATTTACAGCAGGATGGTCATGGGTTTTCCCCAATTCGTTTCTAGCCAAAAATAGATCATGGGATGGGGAAAAACATTCACAGGGAGGAAAACGAATTCTTTCCCAACTAACTAAGCATTCAACAGTCAAACGGTCTCTATGGAACCCAAATTCGACTCCCCTTCTTCCCCACTGGTATACAACACAAAAACGTCCTTCTCCCAGCTGAGAATGAAGGAAAACACCCAATTTTGATGGGGAAAAAACCCAGGTAGCTCCAAACTCGTGAGGGAGGAAGACTGCTTGATGGATAATGGCTCAGGGAGCAATTCATGGCTCTTTTCTTGCCCAAGAAGCAAAATGCGATTTCCCATTCAGGGTGGCTTTCCCATACCCGAATTTGGACAGCCATACCTCTCATTCCCCAAGGCATTAACTACCTCAACCAAATCTTGGGAGAAATCAATGATTGGGTACAAAATTCAACATGGGTAGTTGAGGGTTTGATGGGTTCTCTCGTTAACACTTGGCTTGACTTGATTGACTCCAAGGGTTTGAATGTTTTCCCTCCCAATTCCTTGTAAAATCATGCCCCCATCTCTTGTTGCATTGCATAGCTAGTTGTGGGTATTTTATTAAAATGCATATTTACATGATATTCACAAATTCCATTGTGCATGGCTAGCATGTAAACCATATGCATAAATAAATTGATGGCGGGGCCTTGGCCTTGAGCTCCTCACCATGATTTCATAACAATATTACATCATTTACAATTTTAATGCCATGGGGTCAAACTGGGGACGTTACACCATGGAATCCCAAACCACCCATGATGATAGCAAGGTTAACATAGGGTACGTGCGGGTTATTGTGGAAACTTGTGTATATATTTTCATACAAGGACATAAAGACAACGATACTAATACTAAAAATATATAAGGGCCAAATGAGTGAAGTTCAAAGAGACCTACATGACCATTTTCAATACATAAATAAATACAAATCTAGATGAGAAGCACAAATTTAGGATTTCATCTGGGTCTCTCACAAGCATGATTGTGTGAACAATCTTGTAGGTTCTAAGATCCGAAATTCTGAGCTCCTTGGGAGAAAATAGTTTTTCCTTCCTTTCCCTCCTTTGATGCCCATAATGGAATTAAATCTTCTACCAAGTTGCCAACTAGGGGCCTAGTCGGATTCCTAGCTCCAAGAAGCCTTTCGGTTTCATGGCCCTTTGTGCATGTGACTTTAAGAACAATAATGCACAATATCTCTAAGAACTTGTTCCATGAAAATGATTCTTCCAAGAATTGTTCCACCTCTCAACAAGCTCCAAGATCTCCACACCACTCCAAAAAAGACTCACCTCAACTCCTCTTCACTCTTTCTATTTATCAAATTTCCATACACTTTTCCCAAGTCTCCTCAACCACCCTCATTTATAGGTCATCTACCACCCCTTCTCGATTTGAGGGAAAAATATCTAAAATAGAATAATGAATTTAAATAACAATAAATATAAAATAGAAGGTATTTCTTTTCATGCTAACTTATAAATGAATTTGACATTTCCCCTCAAAGTTTATGTCACCCCACCATACCTATTTAATGCATCATACCAACAATTAAAGAAAGTCAAGAAGGGTATTTAATGCTACTAGATATTCGTATGTATTCAATATAATCCATACAAATATTATACATTCATTTAGTAATTAATACAACAATTAATTATACTAGTGTACATGCAAAATGTAGGTATACGTAGCTAGTGTATACATACCCACGTGTGTACTAATTATAAACAATCATTCATCTTATGCATAATTCTTGTATGTTGTCATTTTCATCTACAAGATAACAAATAGAAATCTCAACACCTAACAATCACACTGGTTTACAATAATTCAATACAAATGAAACAACATATTTGTATCATCACACATAAGTAAAGAAAAACTTTTAACGCAAATGTAATCAAGTTGTTAAATAACTAACTCATAACATCCTTCCAAATTACTTCGAACCATCATTCCTACCTAATGTACTTTAATCTTCCACATTCTATCATTTCCTCTACTGGAATATACTGAAGCGTCAACTATATTGACCTAAACCTAGATAGAACCCATAAGTGGAAGTGTCGACTCTATCAACCAAGCCTCCCAAATAGGCAATTGTCATTCATCATCACACAACTTGGGAGCGTGTATCCACATAGCCCTCCCATGATTCCATGTTTGGAGGATACACAATGGGTAATACCTTCACCCCTCCTAGTATAACTAGGATCAATCACCCTATATTGAGCCATACTATGCCATTATTGTTCTTATAGTCATGTCATTGAACAACCATTTTGGGCAAGTGATGCATCCTATCAAAACCACACTTACCCATAGATCATAGTAGTGTTTGAAATTCACAATTAAATCATAAGAAAATGATATCACTTCATTATCCTCTTGATGTCCAAGACATCTTGTGCTCCTTGGCACCTTAGGAATCTAACTATCTCATAGCCAATTAACATGTGGATTAGCTCACCACTAACATAAATCTCATATATAAACATATCCAACTCTTTTGAAAAATAATCTATATCACCCAAATGACATTTAAATAATCATGTGAGTTCCTTTGTAGTATATATATATATATATATAATACTTGTTCTATACACAAAGTACAAACTAAATTAGCATCCACACATTGATATTCCATATTCAATTTGCATGGTCAATTGAAATAACATATTCATCGCCAAAATTAAAACAATAAAATTTCATTTTATGATCCACACATCTAGAGATTCCATGTGTTCACATAATTAACAGTCTTAATCAATTCAACTGAGTCCAACAAATAATAAGCAAATAAAATGCTAAGCTAGTTGGCATTAGAGTTGTAACTACTAAATGTCAAAATATGGGGTGTTACAAAAAGTTATTAATGAATTTGTGCTCTATGTATAGCACAATCAAGGAAGGAAACTTGAGGTTCACTCCAACATGTGCATGAAATAATATTTATTATATTTTGTTCATAATCATTTTTCTTTCATGGATCAAGGATTATTATTTTAGAGAACTTCTCAAAAACCTAAAAAATGTCAGCAAAATTGTGTCAGGTAGTTGGTAGGCTTGGAAAATGTCTATAAAGAAATATCCCCATGGGTTTTAAGGAATGGGAAAGAGCACATAAAGGTCATGCTTCATATTTTATAGGTTTCCCAATTGGGCAAGAAACAAAATCCTTCAAATAATTATTGAGATTGGCAAAAACAAAATCCTTGAGATAACTCTTCACATCTGTAGAAACAAAATCTTTGAGATCATTTTTGACATTTGCATGCATATAAGTTTAGTAAATTTTGAAGAGCTACCAAATATTGTGGATGCCAAAATGACTTGGGTTTATGTGATTTCTATGTGAATTTTTATCTTTCTTTTCTTCTAGTATGCATTGTTTGCTAAGATAGTCCAATAGATGATTGTATAGGTAGAAATTTACGGATGGTTTGCTTAATAGGAGGCTTTGGCATGTATCTGGAATGCTAAATTTATGGTGTAGTTTTGCATTGAATAATTGGTAAAATATCCACATATGTCAAGCATAGTTAGTAACATGCTCAACTGTGGTAAACTCAAACAATCTATTGTATAATTATTTGAAGTATGCTTGTACTTAATCATTGGGAGGAATGGTTGAAAAAATGGCGTTCACTGAATATTGTGTGCACTTTTCATTACTCTCTATATTTACAAATGAAAATGCTTATGGTTAAAGTGAATAATGACATCCTTGCATTATACGTATTATTTTCATTGTGTCACAACTCAAACAATTCCATATAATTTTCAATCATAATTTAGATGAATAATCACAAAAAACATTGTCATTGAAGGTTTTTGAGTGGTTTGTGATGTGGTGATATTAGAGAAGGATAGGTGACACTAGAGAATCCAAGACAAATCTCCTATAGAAGCTCATAAATCTAATAAAACAGTGCATCTCAAAAATGTTTATTTAGGTAATTTGGTCTAGATGATCTTTATATTCCTTAAGTGAGACATGCACCAGTAATGTGATTTAACAAACGTCATGGAAATTATTATGATTGGATCAACACTCAACCTTATGCTTATAAACACTCAAACACACCTAACTTAATCATCTCTTATACCACTTGAGACTTTCAAGGCTCAAACAATGGTTTCAACACTAGAAAATATTAGGGAGTTATTTAAAATAACAGCAATGGTTCTTGAAAATTAATGTTATTGTTTCAATAAAATATTCAACATTTCATCATGTGCATCACATGGGATACTATCATTTCTTATATCCCATAATCTACTTGTCCTTAGTCCCTATTGTTGTTATAACATTGTAATCTCCTATTTCTTTCTTGATTCTTGTTTTGGATAACGTAACATAAAAAACATTTCCCTTTAAGAACTTGAGTGTTGAGTGTATGTACGGTATGAATTACAAAGTTATAATAATTGCAATCAAATTATAAGTTTGACTTAGTCTCCAATCCAATTGTTTATTTTCCCCAAATATGCTCATATCACAACATCCTTTCATATTCCTTGCATCATCCCTAATTAGTCTTGCCCAAGTTTTATGTTCTATAATATTTATTCCCAATCCTTTTTATCCATGACAAATTGCTCAGATGCCATACATTATCTTTTCATCTTTACTATGCGGTCAAAGGTATCTCATGCCCTTAAAAGACCACTACATATGTCAAGAAAATAGATTATATGCTTGGTGTAAACTCATTATATAATCTTTTATTTATTTAAAAAAAAAATATTAGAATTTCTAATTTTATACATCTAAAATTTATTTTTAAATATAACTAAACTTTAATTTTTCGCTTTTAATAAACTTTATTAATATTAATAAAATATATTTTATTTTTCTTATTAAATTGTTGTTTAACTTAACTATTACCTCAAAAATAAATTATTATTGTTATAACTTAAATTTTAATGATGTCATATTTCTATTATTATTATTTTTTAAAAATATCTAATTTAAGTTTTTTCCTATTTCAAAAACTTTATATTTAAACTGATAATATTTATTATACTTAATTTATTATAGCTAATTTTCTTTTTTTAATCTTAACATTTTATTTAAATTAAATTAAAAGATTTCAATATTTTAGTTAAGATAAATTACACATATGTATATTTAATTTATATTTAAGTAATATCTTGTATTTTTACATGATATATATGAAGTTTCATTCATATTTCTGATTTGTTGTAAGTGGATATATTGTGATTTTTTTCAAAATATTTAGTGACTTTATAGTTTTATGTATTTTCATTTTATGTTTTTTACTTACTATACAACTATTTTTTCTAAATTTTTTATAAGAGGTAGATATTAAGCAACTATGTTGCTAATCTTACTTGTTTATACATTTCTCAAATCATTTCGTGTACTTGTTTCTTTTGTGATATCATGATAAGAGAAATATTTCAAAGAAAAAAATGTACATATTAATATTAATTAATTATAAAGCATTAACTAAAAGAAAAATGCATCTCCCACTAAGTCGAAACTTAGATCACTCTAGAAGGTTAAAGAAGAATACAAGGTTATGTAGTGTCTATGTTTTTTTCATGCGAAAAAATGTTATGAAAACATTCAAAGTTCATTTGCTAATGTGTTAAATGTTGAAGTTATATTATTTATTAAATTGTTCAATTTTTTTATTGCTTACTTGTGTGCAATTTTTTTTTAATGGTAATACTTTTGGAATTACTTGCTTGTATGCAATTTTTTTTTAATGGTCATCCTTTTGGATAACGATAGACTTTTATTTTTTTAATATACATATATTTTAAATTTAATATAATTTTTTTTGAAATTTTTTTATAAAATTTAAATATTAAAAAAAAAATTTAAAAATCTATATATAATTTAATTTGAATTAATATGAATATTTATTATTCTTAATTATTGTAAATTGTGAATATATTTACTCAAACAATAACTCTCAACTACCAAAGTTGAATTGATTTGAATACCTCAACGCAAAATCCTTATGATAACCAATAAATACATACACACGATGTTCTTAATTAAAGGTACGTTGCCATCGTAGATTTTCCTAGAAGAGTTTGTCCACATTTATAAACTATTTTCATCTTAATTTTTACTTTCAGACTATATACAATTATTAATTAAATTACTTATAAACTATTTTGAAAGGCAGGTATAAGCAACTTTGCTGCTATTTTCACTTGTTTATTAAATAATATTTAATTTTTAATAATATTAAAATTTGTTATAAAAAATGTTATATTAATTTTTATAAATACGAAAAAATAAAAAAAAATATAGTAAGAATATTAGAATAGAATTCATTATTTATTAAATAACATTTAATTTTTAATGATGAAAAATTCTTAAATGTTAGGTTGTAAATCTAAGATTCTATATTTTGTCACTACTTCATATTTTAAAATGGTTCATTATTAACTTTATTTCATAAAATGTTTTTATTGTTATTAAATAAATGAATTTTTATTTTATTATTATTTTTGTATTTTTTGTAAAAGTTATATACAATTTTTTGTAAAAAAAAAGTTTGAAAACGAAAGATTGGACTTAAAAGGCTTGCATCTTTTGATAATGGTAGCTGAAACATGTGGGCATCCTAGTAGAATCCTATTGAGTTTGTTGGCATCTTGTATTTGATTATAAATCTTAAAATGAAAGTAATCTAAATCAAGGACCTGGGGATTCCTTTCCTAGAGGATCGTAGTTTTTAGCATAGGTTTCAAGATCAACAATTTGACTCATCATGAAAATGTGAGGTTCTTTATTGCCTCCTTGAGGAGGGTGAACTTGGTTGCCTCCTTGCACGGGTGCACCCAATCGTTGCTTTAATGTTGAAGTGCTTTCCTCATATAAGTGTAATGTTCCCAGTTTGACCCCATGGCATTAACATTATAAATGATGTAATATTGTTATGAAATCATGGTGAGGAGCTCAAGGCCAAGGCCCCGCCATCGATTTAGTGATGCATACGGGTTGCGTGCTAGCAATGCACATTGAAAATTCAAATATCATGTAATATGCATTTTAATAAAAATACCCACAACTAGCTATGCAATGCAACAAAGAGATGGGGGCATGATTTCACAAGGAATTGGGAGAGAAAACATTCAAACCCTTGAGCCACTAGAGTCAAGCCAAGTGTCAATGAGAGAACCCATCAAACCCTCAACTACCCATGTTGACTTTTGTATCCAACCATTGATTTCTCCCAAGAGTTGGTTGGGGAAGTTAATGCTTTGGGAAGGGAGAGGTATGGCTGTCCAAATTCGGGTATGGGCAAGCCACCCTTCATGGAAAATCGTGTTGGTCTCCTTGGGCAAGGAGAGAGCCACGAAATTTCTCTCCAAGCCATAATCCATGACCATTCTTCCTCCCTCACGAGTTCAGAACTACCTGGGCGTTTTCCAGGCATGTGGAAAAACGTTTTCTTCATTTCCCCAGCAGAGAAGGGCGTTTTTCTGTGTTGTATACCAGTGGGTAAGAGGGGAAAACGAATGGGGGTTCAATAGAGACCGTTTTGGGCTGCTGAAGGCGGAGATATTGGGGAAGGAAATCGTTTTTCCTCCTGGGGATTGTTTGCCCCGTCCCACAATCCGTTTTTGTTGGGAACGTTTTTGGGAAGACCCATGGCCATTTTATTTGTAATTCACATTGTCTAAAATGAGTATCCCTGCCCCTGTTTGTGCTTACTGTGTGAATGAAGAGTGTGTTGGGTATGGGTATCCATGGCTTGAGCCTGAGTGTAAGCCTCCAGGATTCAATTGTAGCTTGATAAACCCAGCTGGACTGGCTTGGCTAAAATGAATCGGTTAATGGACTGTGTGTGAGCGTGAATGTCCCCTTTTTCCTTGTGAGAATCATGCCCAGCTCGGGGGTGGCCTGCGGATGGACTCAGTATAAGCTGTCGAAGAGCCTATGGCTGGGTGGAACGTTGCAGCGACATAGCTAGTTGCTTGGGCAGTTGCAAAAACAAAGATAAGTATTTTGATGTCTATGTATTTACTTCTGCATTGTTTTAATTAATTCATGACTGATATTGATATGTTGAATGCATATGAAGATTGTGTGGATGTTGTTTCCGCTGTGCATAATTCATTGTTTTACATATGCACACTCATTTATTATTTATATGAATCTAACAATGGGCTGAGATCATGTGAAAGCCCTGAGTATTGGCATCATGCTTCATGCCTTGCTTTGGGTCAGCAGGTGGGTACATGACAATAAGATAGTGAGAGACGATGATATATTTAGAAGCGCTTTCACCCAATATGATGTAACAATTATTGTTCTTCATCATTGCAACTTGCTTAGACCTTCAACATTTATCTCTATTTGTTATCTAGAACTTTTGGTGTTATAGGAATCATATCATTTTTTAAAATGGGAAAAATAGAACTTTTCAATATCACAACTAAAATTGTAGCAGATTTTCAGGGTTTCTATGTAGAATCATCTGTGGTTCTTGCTCGTCCTTTTAAATTCCCCACTATTATTAGGGACTATCTCATGAGATTTTTTGATGGAGCAACATTGAATGATTGGTGTGGCGCAGGGATGGTAATTTTAGTATCCTATGATCACTATTACCAGTTGTGGATGGATTGTGGCTTCAGGACAAACTCGCGGGCATAATTATTGGCTCTCTGGGGATTAATACAGTTTGCCAAGAAATTGAATATTGTATCGTTATAGGTATTTGGGGACTCATGGGTTACTATTGATTAGGTGATGGGTTGAGCACATTTGCAAGCTATCTCTCTGGAGATTTGGAATCAAAGAATCATGGATGATCTAAGAAGCTTTCAGTTTATAAAGTTTGAACATATATATAGACAGTTGAACAACCAGGGAGATAGATTATCCAAGAAGGCATTGGGAAACTCAAAAGGCCATATTTGTTTTGATGAATTTATGGAACACTCCAAGATTGCCCTGGGACACTTTCAGGCATATTGAATATAAGCCAATTGTATGCCTCATAGTTTTGTCTTGTCTTCCTATAGCGAGGCTTTTGTTTGATGGCATTGAGCATAAATTATATGTAGAAGATTATTACAGTTACATATTACTGTTTAGGTAGTTTCTTGTTTGGACTTCTATCATGCATCTTTCTAAAAAAGTGCTAATATAGCTTGGAGATGATCACTAGATCAGTTGTCCAACTTGACACACTTTTGAAGTTTGTAAAGTTTACTTTGATTCATTCTTTATGAATACCAAGTAATTGAGTCTTTTTTCTTTCGAAAAAAAAATTGCTTAGACCTGATAAGCATAATCAATAACTGAATTTGGGTACTCATTTGCAAGTGCATGTAAGGCATGAACTAGCGTCTTAAGGGTCATGATGTACTCCTCAACTTTTGTTAAGAAAATGGGCATGTCTCATCCATGACTTTCTAGGATGAGTGCCCTTAGGGTTTGCATATGAAAAGAAGCTAGGATTTAAGGCATGAATGTTGCACCAGATTGCCATGCTTGCAGACTCGTGGTCCTAGCACTCTCTAGAAACATGATACTATAAAAAGGTAGGCATCATATGATGTATGCCAAGTCATTTCACTAGCTGTAATTCATTAGTTTGAGCTTATAGGCTACAGTATGCATTAATTACATCAAAAATGTTTAATAACTGAAATAATTTATTTTATTTTTATTTTTTAATTATTTTAATTAACCTTGTATCCACCCAACAACAAACAAAAAAAGTTTTATTAACATTATTTCAAATTAATCAAATGTTCACACTATTAAATCTTAAAATAATTTATTTAATATTTTATTTTTAATAAATTTCAAAACTTTTCAATGAACAAAACCAAACCAATAAGAAGTCGATACTATTTAACTTACCAACAAAAAGCACAGTCCCTGCCAATGACAATTCAGAAATTCCCCTTATTTTGATGTTAGTTGTCAAACTCGTCATGTCTTCATTGGTTGGCTACTCTTAACAGTTTGGTCTCGAAACCATATTTACTTAGAGAAGGTGAAGTTGACGAATAAGTAATTATCCAATTCATGTTTATTAGCGAAAACAACAAACGTGAGTCCAAATTGCCCAAACCATTGAAATACAACAAATGGGGATGTAGCTCACATGGTAGAGCGCTCGCTTTGCATGCGAGAGGTACGGGGTTCGATACCCCGCATCTCCACTTTTATCTCATTTGCAGTTGAAGCTGCTGATTACAGCAATTAATTTACTGCAATAATCATCTGGACCGTCAAGTATGTTATTTGTCATTTTCCGGTACAAGAGTTATATTAGCAGTGTGCCGTTGTTAGAGACATGGATCCGTGGCGCAATGGTAGCGCGTCTGACTCCAGATCAGAAGGTTGCGTGTTCGATTCACGTCGGGTTCAGCCTTGAATTATATTAAAACACCAAAGGATTGTTTTGTTTGCCATATAATTAGTCAAACGAAAAACGTGTCTCGAATGTTGCGATTTATTTTGGAGGGCTTTATAATATGACTTTGACTAAATCTCGAAACCAAGTGTCAAATCTTTATACCTTAACTTAACTTAACTTAACTTAACTTTGCCCTAGGTGTATCGTACGGCCACATACATAGTAATCGAGGTTTGAACAGTGAAGTTGCAAGAAGTATCTCAACAAAGCACCTTATCATCAATTAGTCTACATCTCGAGGGCAACTTCATTTTTATTATTTAATTAATACTTTTAAATTTAATTTAATTTAATTTATTTTATCTTTCTATTTAATTTTAGAAAGCTATGTCTTCATTAATCTAAGGTTTTAGAATAAATTTTGTAATCGATGTTGAGTAGATACAACTTTGACAAAGTCATTGTTCACATACAATAAATAATTTAGTGGTTTAGATATGATGTTGAATATACATTTTGAAGAATTAAACACAATGCATTAAATTGTTTGTGCATTTCTCCGTAAGTTTGAATTGAGCTACTTTTGTTGTGTATGCAAAGCAATAGAGAAAAGTTGGGCATGTTCCATATTCTTATGCACACCTTGTGGGAAAATTATCAATTCAATGAAATGTTACAAGGAGATAGATAAATTTGTGACATTATTGAGTATAAACTTTGAAAATCAGATTTCTATAGGTGACTACTAAATTTGGGACACTATTTATTTTAAATGAAAATAATAACAATTTTTGGAACTACATGTAAGATGATATTGTGGGGATATAACGCTTTGAAACCATGAACTTTGACATAAATGGCTTATCAACTAGCATATCATTGGCTTTCATTGAGACAAAATCAAAGAGAACTTTTTCCTTGAATGGAGGAATGTTGTACTAGAACTTAGCCTACTACTTGAAATGCAACTCCTTACTTTAGTTTAATAAGTCACGTGTGTCCATTTGAGGGCGTACAATGGATTCTAACATGGGTCACGAGGGTGTACAATGGATCCTAACTTGGGTCACAAGGGTGTAAAATGAATGCTAGATTGAGTCAATAATATTGGATATCGGTGGGTCCATCTTTTATTTTTATTCCATATCTCATACATTAGATATGTTGCTTGAGTATAGGCCACAAAGGTATTTTGCATGCGATAATCATTATTTAAGGGTGTCACCATTTAATATAAAGAGTGCCACTTACCAAACCACTTCTAATGTTGTTGACATTGATTTGATTTAATCCTTGACCTAGTGCTAAATGACCGTTAGCCTACCTCTCCTGCTCATGCAATGCCTTTCAATCTATTTGAGTCTTGTAAATTGTTTAGTATTTTATTTGTACCTTGCACCTGACTTTTGATGGTTTTGTTTGCTAATGTCTTCATTGTCCTTTGTCTATGCACAAGTATTGATTCTTTCTTAGATTAAATCTCTTATTGAAATAGCTCCTCTTCATGATCCTCTTGTGTTCATTTCCTCTAGTATTTTATTGATATATGGCATGACTTGCTCTTATTTAATTGCTTATCCAAATTCAATTTCTTTAGTATTAAAAGACTTAATCCAAGTATATAGTTATCATAGCTTATCCACAACTAAGTGTTTTTATTCCAAGTTTCAAGTTTTTATTTCATACTTTACATGTTCCTTAACTATGTAGAAAAGAAGTCGAATGGAATTTATTCTTTATTAGGGAACTTGGGATGAACACATATATAATGTACTATCTTGAATATAGCTATCTCTTAGTATTTGTAAACAACAATATTTGAGATTATTGGCCTTCCAACAACTAATGTAATTAGCCTATAACATGGTCATTAATTTTCTACAAATATATATGATGGTGGGAAAATGCTTTATTTATAGATTTTGGATTTTTTGAGTTGTAAAAGTTTTTGGATTCCTTAATAGAAAGTGGATTTCAATAGTACATAATAATAGGTAGGAGCATGGAGCTATATAATCAGACCAATACTTTATTAAATTAATAACTATTGACTCGATGATGATGTGTATAACATCAAATTAATAGGAATTGTACTAGCCATAGAACTTTTTTTACAATTTATTTAATAAAAATTTTACACATTTACTAATAATTAAATATTAATTTTACAAATTTTCCAAAAAAAACTAATTTTTTTTTTTAACAGAAACGGTTGAGGTTGTATTAGTTTGTGAAAAAGTGGTTTTCTGGCGAGCCAGAATCTGAAAGTTACAAAATTAAAGAGGGCTGATGACCTCTAACAGCACTGTCAGCCTTCTAGTGAATATCCTGAGAGACAAATCCCACTTGCTTCTAGAACTTTTTCTAGAAAATGACAAAAATTGCTTACAAGAGTAAACTCTTACAAACTGTGAGCAGAGAAGAATGCAGAAGCAGAACATTTAATTAGAAGGGGAGGTGAAATGCCCCTTGATGAAGGGGTCCAATCGCGACTGAGAGCCCAAAAAAATGTTTGTGGCCGCTTCCTTTTCCCGCCGTTCTTTGTTAGACTTTCGCCCTCTGATAAGGGGGGGAGAAGGAGCTGAGAAATATTCGGGATCAGATTTCCCCTCTGACCCAGAGGAGGGGACTAAGGCTGCCAGTCTTGCGAGAGCTGGAGTCTCATGATCTAAATTCTGAGCCTCTCTCTTGGAACCTGAAGGGGCAAGGCTTGGAGAAGCTAGTTTTGCGGAGGCGGCTGTCTCCAAGGGGTCGAAAGGACCAGGAAGGGTCTCGTCCTGCACAAGATCTTCCGCTGCTTCAGATTTTTGAACTTCGTCTTCTTGCAGAACTTCGAAGCTGTTTTTTGTTTCCAATGAAATGTTTGCTACTGAAGGAGGATGAGATTCTTGTGATGTTGGATCCTTTTGCTGAGGAGCTTGGGGCTCTTTTTTTCCGGGGGGCTCGGCGTCGATTAGAGACAGTCTGAAAATCTGCATCTTTAGTTGCAGGAGGCTTTGATGATTGCTAAGTTTCCGGCAACTTGGGGAAGCTTTTGGCAAAGTGACCATAAACATGGCAAGAGTTGCATTTGAAAGGGATCTGCTCGTAATCCAGCTCTTGGATATGACTCCAATCTCCTAAATTTAGTTTTAGGGCTTCTGGGAGTCCTTTCTCCAGATTTACTTCTACACAAATGCAGGCACAAGTAAACTGGCCCCCTTTTGGGTCTGCACTATCCAGGTAGCGCCCTAGCTTATTACCGATTTCCTCTAGAGATCTTTTCCCCCAAAGATGAAGAGGAAGGTGAGGAAATATTACCCAGACTGGGGCAGCTGTAATCTCAGCATCTGGTTTAAAATCCAAATTCCAAGGGGCTAAAAAAAGTCCTCTCGAGCCCATGAAGAAGGGACCCGAGCGAAAAACTAAATCTCATTCTTCTTTGCTAAGGAATAGAAAAACAAAGAAGCCCCTACTAGCTGCGAATAGAGAGACCTGTCCTTGCAAAATAGGGTTCCAGTGTTCTGCAATCCAAAGCTCCACCACTTTTGGACTGGGCCACAAACCTATAAAATTTCCAATGAGGGATTTCTTCGAGAGAATGAGCGCTTTTCGGTACGGATCTGAGGGAGAGAGCTCCAAACAAGGGATCTCATCAACTTTTTTCACGAACTTGGAGGAAGAACAAGTGGCTGCCTGAGGTTTGGTGGCCTGAAGCTGATCGCGGACCTCCATTCGGCAGCCCACGGACCAGATACGGGAGAGACGCCTGCAAAAACTCAGCCCCACAGCAAGGATTTGCGCGAAGAAGCCTGCAGACGGCGGCCAATCACCACTGGAGGAACGCAGGTGGATTGCGGCGGCAGCCGCGCTTCTAAGAGCTATGGAGCGACATATTTTCCCTCACACTATGTACAATATTGGAGTGAATTCTATTAAAGGCTATCTTGTGCCAAAAAAAACTAATTTTGAAAAGGTTTATGGTCTCTAATTGAAAGGCATTTTTGAATTATATCTTGGAAATATTATTATGTTGTCATCGTGGATCATTATATATACAATATAAAATTTATTTTAAAATTTTGAATTACATTTCAAATCAATAAATTATATTATATGCATAAGTTTCCATCATTCTAATCAAAATGCCCTTTTTCAACTATTTTTTTTAACTAACACCTATAATAAGTATTTTCTCACTTCTCTAACCAAACTATCATCTTCTTTAAATTACCTCCCTTCAACATGAATTTTCTTTTTTTCTTTTTTAAACCCATTCTTTTTTCTAACTTTCTTAATCTCTCACATATAAAGTATGTAAATGCCCACATTATAGGAAAAGGAAAGGGATATATATATATATATATATATATGGGGCGCGATGGAGCTCTGCGATGCGAGGATGCTCATTGGTGCGGAGGCAATCCGAAGGACGAAGTTTTCGGGATCTTGTTAGATCGCAAAGGAGTGTTTGCTTATGATTTTTACTAATCGAGGTTCTTACATTTACATAACTCAACTTTCAACCAAAAATCAAGTTCATAAGTCCTGATTATCAAGAAAATGGAGTTGGACGAGGTTGATTACAACAGCCTCTCCCCCGTGCGATCAATCTTCGCATTGGATCATGAAATTAAGTGCGGTAGTCATTTTAAGGATGACGCCATGGGTGATAAGATGTCCAGAATGAAGTCCTTTGATTGTAGGGACGATCCGATTTCACAGCCAAGTACCTCGGCCCCGCATGTATAGGATGAAACGTCGAAAACCACCCCCGAAAACAGACCGAGATGCCGGCAAGGAGCGAAGGCTAAAAAAGAATGTGCAATACTGGTGGTTGGTAAGGAGCTAGGTATCGATGAGATCCTTGAATACCTCTCTTAGAGGCACTGGTTGAAGGTTCTGTGTGAAGCTAGTAGGAGAAACTTCTTTAAGAAATTTGATGGAATCAAATTGGAAATCGTAACTGGATCACCTTCCAACTTTTCACATCTTATAAAGGGGATGGATACTATTCAAAGTGCATTCAGAATTAGATAAGCAGATACTTCTAAACCATAGTTGGAGCTAGGGTCCTTCAGGTTTAATCCTAAAAAATTGGCAGGTAGACTTTGATGCAAATAGGGAACCTAAAAAATTACAACAGGCGTGGGTCATTCTTCCAAGTTTGCCCATGATCTTTTGGAGAAAACAAATGCTGGAAGTGATCGACAAGAAGTTGGGAAGGTTTATTTCTTTGCAGGAGAACTGGGACAACAAGGTAGACAGACACTGCGCAAAAATCCTTATTGAATTGGATCGACGGGATGGATTATATGAATAAATTAAGTTGGAACTATATGGGAGCATTTGGAACCAAAAAATCGACTACTGGAAAATTCCATTTAGAAGTTTTAAGTGCAGGCACGTTGGACATATTATAAGTGATTGCATGAGCACTACACCAAATAATCCAAAGCACCGAAAGGTATGGGTCAAAAACACGACATGTCCAGAGAATTATGGTGAAAAGGTTATGATTGAGGCCAAAGTTTTCGACCAGCCCTGTGCAGGACAGTAAGCAACAGAAGAGCCATAAATCAACGTAGACCCATGCAAGGTGGTGGAGAGTCAGTCAACCCTCTCTTCCGGTAAGCAATTATCTTCTTTTATTTTACCTCTTGTCACTAATTTGTCAGTTCCTCCGAACGAAAACACGGTCCCGGTTTCTGGGAGTCCTTTTATCCCCAACTCCCCCCTTAAGGTTGTTAGTTCTGAGGTGAATACGGATAACCTTTCTGGTTCTGAAACCACAACTCCCTTGAAACCTCTAATTGTCTCAAAATTTTACAACACTAGGTCCAAGGTGGCCTCTTTGAGTGGAAATGACGAAGCAATTTCTGGAGGTCTCAAATAATCGACTCTATCAAAAATTACTATGGGTAGAAAGTTCCTTCTATCCAAAGCAACAAATAAAGCGCTTTTGGAGATAAAAGTCAGGAAACAAACCACAATTAGCAGGCCCTTAGAGCAGGGAAATCCCCTCCAAGGGCTCCCTAATGTTATGCTTGTCCTTTAATTCCAGGGGTTTAGGGGGCTCCCCCAAATTAATAGCCCTCAAGGGGATGATTTTCTGTTTAAAACCTTCGGTCATCCTCTTGCAAGAAACAATGTCAGAAGGGAAAAAAGATCAGGAAGTGTTAGATCCTTTTCTAAAAGATTGGTCCTTTGCCCATTTAAATTTGGATGGACATTCAGGTGGTCTAGTTACGACCTAGAGCCTTGATATGAAGCTTAGTGATTTGAGTGAGCAAGAAAATGTTCTAAGGACAGTGTTAGAGGATATTTTCACTGGAGTCAAGTTCTCGATCCTCAATGTTTACGGCCCGTTCCAAAATCAGAAATTATTTTGGGACAACCTCTCCACTAAAGGGATTTTGGAAGGGAACAACTTGGTTTTAGGAGGATATTTAAATATAACCTTATCGGAGAGGGAATTCTGGGGGAATTTATCTCATCCTGACTCTCTAAGTAACTATTTCAATTCCCTATTTGACAGTAAAAGTCTGGTGGACGTCCAACCAAAGAAGCTGGAGCCAACTTGGAGGAATAGGAGAAGTGGGGAAAATGCCATCTCAAAAAGATTGGATCATTTCTTAATCTCAGAAGATTTTTTCTCTAGCCCCCTATGCATAACATCTTGGGTAGAATAAGAAGGCCTTTCAGATCATCATCCAGTCATGCTTTCCTTCAATTTGCAGGATCAAAAACCTGCTTCCGTATTCAAGTTCAACCCTGTTTGGTTGCAAGAGGAAGATTATAAAAAGCTAATACAGGGAACGTGGTCTCCTTTGGTTGCTTCATCTGATTATTTTATGAAGCAGTTGATGGATAATATGTTTAAGGTAAAACAGGTATCCAAGGAATGGGAAAAATATTTATGTGCTAGATCGCAGAGAGAGTTGAAGGAGGCAGAAGCGGGTATCAAGGAATTGTATAGGGAAAATAGTGAAGGGGTATTCACAAAAGAAGAATTACAAAACTTGAAGGACCTGGAAATACGCCGTACTAATTTGCTATCCAAAGAAGAACATATATGGAGGCTTAAAAGCAGAGCCATCTGGATTAGTGAAGGAGATAACAGCACACAGTTTTTTCATAGATATGCTTCTATTAGGAAAAGTATGAACACCATAGATGAGATAAAGAATGATCAAGATGTCATTGCAAGTTCTTTCAAAGAAAAATGTAAAGCAGGCGTTTCCTTCTTCAAAAAGATTTTCAATGAACCAGAGGGTTTTTCGATCCAATAAATGCTTCAGGTTTTAAGACTTTTCCCTAAATCCATCACAGATGAAATGGACGATTCTTTAAAAAAGGAAGTGTCGGAAGAAGAAATGTTCATCATTTTACATTCATTTCAAAAAGGGAAAAGTCTTGGTCCTGATGGATTTTTCACTAGAATTTTTTCTAGGTTTCTATGATCTAATAAAGGTAGACCTTTTGAAGGCAGTAAGAGAATCTAAAAAATCAGGTAAAGTCCCTGGCTCTCTAAACTCAAATTTTCTAGCCCTTACCCCAAAGAAACAAAAGCCCTATGATTTTGGAGATTGCAGACCTATTTCCTGTTGCAATGTGGTTTACAAATTGATTGCAAAAATCATAGTGTAATTATTAAAACTAATTCTTAGGAAGATAATTTCAGAAGAACAGTTTGGATTCTTGTTCAATTGCCACATACATGATGCGGTCTCTCTGGCCCAAGAAGCTATTCACTCTATAAATAAGAATAAGATCAGTGCCTTTTCCTTGAAACTTGATCTCTCCAAAGCCTATGATAGAGTCAACTGGACTTTCTTAAGACTCTTACTAATACAGATGGGGTTCTCTTTGAAATTTGTAAATTGGATAATGGATTGTGTAACCACGCCATCCTTTGTTGTATAATCAATGGCGCTCCCTCTCCTTTCTTCAGAACATCAATAGGTCTAATACAAGGCTACCCACTCTCTCCTTTTTAGTTCTTTTAGTGGCAGAAGCATTGAGCAAATTAGTTCATCATTCCAAGAATGCAAGATTGTTTAAAGGTATTCATGTCTCAGAATCAGTCGCTCTGACTTGTATTCTTTTGTCAATGATGTGTTGATGTTGGGAGAAGGTTCTCCGGATAACTTTCAAACCTTATCTCAAATTTTAAAACTTTATAGCAAGGCTACAAGAATGGTTATAAACCTGGAGAAATATAGTCTTGGTCTAAACAAAGTCCCTGAGAACTTTCAGCAGAGGTTTAATTCTGAGGCGGCCTTTACTCAAGTTCCCTTTAATGATGGTTTCAAATACTTGGGTTTTTTCCTCAATCCTAACTCATACTCATTCAAAGATTGGATTTGGATTTACAAAAAAGTGGAATCATGCATCTCTTGCTGGGACAACAAATTTCTCTCTAGAGGTGGTCGTTTAACTCTCCTTAAAGCAGTACTACAGAGTATACTAGTCTATTGGGATTCTATAACCTACATTCCAAAAGGAATTTTAACAAAGATTCGAAAGAAATGCTTCTCCTTCCTTTGGAAAACCAGTAGAAAAAAGGAAGGGATTCCTTTGGTAAAATGGACGGCAGTGGCAAATCCCAAGGAGTTGGGAGGTTGGGGTATTAAAACTCCCTTTTTGTTTTTCCAAGCATTAGCAGCGAAATATCTATGGAGATTGACTTCAAATAGTAATTATCTATGGGGGAAAGCTTTGATTTCTAAGTACTTCCTAAATTCATCAATTATAGATTAGTACAAAAGCCAGGGAAAGAGTTACAAGGGAGGTTCAATTTGTTGGAAATACATGGTGCTTTATTTCCCCTTAGTAGGAAAATGGACAGCTTGGAGTATTGGAGACCGAAGACAGGTGCGCATTGGAGAGGACCCATGGTTCGGTTCCAGAGGAGACTTCAAATTGTCGCCTTCCACCTTATCTCTGTTAAAAATACAACACATATATTTTATAGTGGATGCCTGGAGGGGAAATTCTGAAGGTATGCGCAGAGGAGAGTGGAAAACTACCCAAGATTTAAGTATGGAAGATGAAGCAACTGATGAATGGATGAAGTTCTGAAGCCTTTTGATTTCAAACTTCCTCTCCCTAAATTACAATGATCCAGATAAATTAGTCTGGACGAAGAATGCCTCCTCTGGAGTCTTTTCTGCAAAACTAGGTTATGAAGTCCAAGCATAAGAATCCTTTACAAAAGAGAAATTATGGTGGTGGCATATAGTTTGGAAAACCTTAGGAACTTTGAAGGCAAAAATCCTTCTTTGGTTAGCTCTAAAGAACAAAATGTTAACTTGGGAAAATTTACTAAGAAGAGGTTTGGAAGGTCCAAGTTGCTGTGTGCTTTGCAGTTCGAGTGATGAATCCATTGCTCATTTATTTGTCTCTTGCCCTTATGCATGGGCAGTTTGGAACAAGGATTCTCAAGAGATCTGCATCACGTCTTCTCCAATGGAATCCACCTAGGAACTCTGTTGTAGCAGCTAGTGGAAAATTCCACTGGTACAATCCTTTTATGCATTCCCCAATTTTTTTATATATGGATTATGGTGGGAAAGGAACTTAGCTATATTCCAGAATCATAAAATCCCCTCAGAAATAACGTGCACCTTGATCCTGCAGTGGACGAAAGAGCACAAGTTTGTGGACAAAAAAAAGAAGATTCGAGTGCTCATCCCTCCTAGCATTGACAAAACCGTTCCTTGGGCCTTTTTTGATGGTGCAAGCCAGGGTGATCCACCTTTGGGGGGTTTAGGTGCGATCATCTACCTTTCAGATTAGGTGTAGTTTCTAATCAAATATAGTCTGGGCCACTGCTCCAACAATATGGCAGAACTTTCTGCAATCTGGGCTTTACTTAACTCCACATTGGCCAAAAACATTCGCAATATTCAGATCTTTGGTGATTCAAAACTATTTATAGATTGGGAAAATAACAAGATTCAGACTAAAGATCCCCATCTACAACATCTTTTGTTCACCTTGAAAAGATAGTTTGGAATGTTTGGATTCATCTCTTTCAGTCATGTGTACCGGGAGCTAAATCAAGAAGCATATTTTTTGTCTAAAAGCTCTCTTCTCTTGGCTCCAAGTTCGTTAGTAGAAGAGATGCGTTAGGGGAGGCCTATTTAGTACAATTGAAAATTACAGCTCATGTTTTTAAAGACAATAAATGTTTAATGTCTTTTGTAATGGTTTAAGCTCTTCTAATTTGGAAATGAGATTTTTTTTTAACTTCTCAAGAACTCTTGTATGAAATGACAACTCATGAAGTAATGATGTAAGTCCTTCAAGGACAGTCTATGTTATTCTATATGATTAATTTTTTTTTTTCCTCGGAATATCTATATCTATATATATATATATATATATATGATGTCGAGGATTATAAGTAAACTATTATTTAAACATGGATTTATGTATGAAATGGATATTTTTAAATGGAGTTCTCTCTCCTTGTATAGATGACTCCACTTGTCATCCATGCGGGGAGCCAGATAATACCATTATACGTCAACTTATCCTCTCACTTAGTCTTAAACTTTAGCTTTCTCCCATTAAAATAATAATGAAACAACACTTTGAAAAAAATCTAAACCTTAAGCTTCTTAAATGATAATCAAGATACCATATCATCAAATTTTATTTTAATTTTCAATTCTAAATATTTATATTTTTAAATAACAATTAAGTTACAATGTCATTGAACATTTATTTTTAATGTTGAACCATGCCACACTTTTTTTCACTAATCCATCATTTTATTAAAACCCACTATAAACTTGTCATCCATATTAGTTTTCAAAATTTCCAATCATATTTATCAAAAAGTTATTCATTAATAATTCCCATACCATTCTTAAACTTAATACAATGAACTCAATAATATTTATGGAAGGGTTATTCATTAATAATTCCCATACCATTCTTAAGATGAGTACAATGAACTCCATAAATATGCGAACTTCTCTTGATACTAAAATTATTGGAATTTATTCATTCCAGTCAATAAGCTCCAACTTTAAAATAAATTTTAATCAATTTTCAATTTTGATTAAAATTTTCATTTTTCGGATTAAATTTATAAAGATTTTAGTTCTTCATGTGTTATTTATCCTAAACCTTTAAATCTTAATTGTAAATTGTTTACAAAAGTATCCATTATCACCTATCATGTTGTGCAAACAAACTGATGTTTTAAAAAACACTATTGTATAATTTTTTATTGATATTTCCTTTTTCTATATGTTAAAATAATTAACAATTTTTATTATTTAAAGTAGAATTTTAGTGAGTCTAATGGATAAGAATGTGTTTCCTCCTATAAAGCCACATGTTCAAATCTGGAAGGGGATAGAGTATGTACACCTCCCTAAACTTTAGTAGTCAAATCATTGCATAGAAGGTGTCCCTGTCCAACAAACAAGGGGGTATGTTGACTGAACTACTTGCCAACGAAAAATAAGTAACCCGAAAGGTAGTTCCCAATTTGTTTGGGATAGCTGCTTCTCGCGAGAACAAGTCCCCGCTGCCACTAATGCAAATTTTCTCCTTAAAAAGGATACTTAGTAATTGGATTGATCTAATTACCTAAATGCAATTAAGATCCTAAAATGTAATCTAAGTTAAAAGAAATATAATCTAACCTATGCTGCAATTTTAAATGCAGTTTTAAGTAACTTTGAAAGAATAGATTTAGTAGTTACTAAAACAAAGTTGTAACTGCTAAAAACTGTAGTCTCAACTACATAAAAACTGCAAACTAATTTATCCTATCTAATCTATTTCCTATCATGCAGGAGCAAATTTAATAGACTAATAATGTCATTCCAAATTTGAATATAAAATAAATGTAGACAATGATCTAATTTGAAAATAATCCACATGATTTATAACATATGATTTATAACATATGATTTATAACATAATCTATTGAAGTAATTATACAGTTCACAATAATGATAACTAAAGTTAATCATCACATGTAATGTATAACCATTGAAACGGATTTAGAAAATAATATAAAATATAGAGGTAAACATACAATATTTTTTCACACGATCAAAAGATACAAGAACAAATAATATATATAAACAGGTATTGAAGAAAAAAAAACAGTCTTGTTTCAAAAATTTCAATTTCATATGTACTATGTCATCCGATGCAATCTCATTCAGAAATTATGAGAGATGCTAAAACGACTGCAATTAAAAAATGGCAATTACAGATGTATTATGTCAGTTGATGCACTCACATTCAGAAATTTTGAGAGATTCTAAAACGATAGACTTGTTACAGCCGCGTGTTTAAGGTATGTGTTTATATTAAACTCTCAAATATACTTTTCAAATCAAGTCACAAAACAATCAAAACAATAGTTCACCAATGTGATTGCTTCAAAATGTTATAACACGTTCGATACTTGTCTATCGAATCACATAGTGAAACCTTCGACACATGATATTTTTTTCGAATCCTCGTATATGGAAATTATAGAGGACCCTCTGTGATGAGCTTGTTGTGGATATTTGTCACCAAAACCCACCACATACCCACAAGATTCCTAACCAATATGTAGTCGACCAGTAAACAATTTTAAACACAATTCAGCCATTAACCAAGTTATTATTGCATCCAGATAACCAAGGTGGTCTATAAGCGATTATGTTTTTGTTTTTTTTTCAAATTTCAAAATATGAAAACAAATTAAATTGACACATATTAATGTTACTTTGAGACACTTCAACAATAATTTGTTATTGTTGTTTTTTTTTTAATAAGAAAAAAAAGTAGAGCCTTGCTATTAAACTTTGTCAAAAAATATTACATAAGAAGCGGAATCATTCTTAGTCTGTACATGATACTAAATAAAAACCAGAACTCTGTTGGCCCAGAACTGAAGGCAGAACAAAAAGAACCTTGTGATTGACCAAAGAATAAGAAATCCAAGGTTTTTGGCAAAAATTGGAAATTACAAAGCTTGTAGTAAAATAGACAAGAAAAATGACCAGAGTTGGAGCAATAAAAACAACTAAGACCCGTCGAAAAGCGCAGAAAAACCTGTTCATTCTGCTGACGTAGGAGTATCATCTGTAATAATAATGGGAAGGTCTGGGGTGCTACCATAAGTTTCCCTTGAGATTGTTGCAAGAGCACCTGAATCCTGAGTACCCTTGGAGTCGGCTGCCTGCATACCCAAAGGAGACTTGTGATTCCTTTCCTCCAGGTGATCCGCCAGAGTGCTAATTTTTATCCCCATAATACAGTGCATACGCTTAATCTCAGTTCCCAAAGCGCAACAATCATCAATATTGGAGACAGAGACTTGCTTATCCTTGAGCAAGACCGCCATAAGGCCACCCATTATGGAATGCAGAGCTATAGAACTCTCATAGTGCTCCACCAAATTTTTAATGTTACCTGGATTTTGTATCCATGGAGCGAGAGGGTTGAAAGGAATCTCATACTGCCTGTCAGGAAGATGAAAATCAGTAGGAGGGTAATAAGGAGTTAGCTCAAATAGCTTCTGTTTTCCCTTCCCTGAGACTGAGTGATCTTGCAGTCCGTTAGAAGAGCCGTGACCCAATGAGGAATTTCCTTTCTCTGAGCGCTAAATAAAATGGATACCAAAGCTTCCTGCTAATTTGGATAAGTTACCATCTAATATTCAGACATAATTATGGAGATCAAGGAACGCCCTTTTGGCATGGGTGAGCAGAAACTGGTATGGATCCTTGGCCATTAGAATTTTCCCAGCATAATTTTACTTGTCTAGGATGCCACCACAATACGTTCGAAGAGAGCCATTCAACCGCTTGTAAAACCCAGGTCTGGATCCTAGAATTTAAGCTTGACCAAGGATGATTTGGTTACGGGGTCAATATACTCACGCCAAAGTACTTCCTCGGCACTTTCAATGATACATCTGATATCTAAAGGAATGATAAAGGCATAGGATCTGGTTGCATTTGCAACTTTGAGCTGGTTCATCGTGGTGGTTCGATTCGCCGGGCTAGTTGTCAGACATTTCTTCGGATGCACCATTTCCAAATCACAACGAAGACTCTGGATGGTCGGATAGGAAGCAGAATGGTTTAGCACTTCGCAAGCAAGAGAAAAGTAAAAGACATGCTTCCTTGAATAAATGAGGTAATCTTCCATGATAGCTCTAAGATAAGCAAGCGTCATACTACGGTACTTGAGGATGACGCAGTACTGCCTGCTGATCAAGTAGAGTCTATCAAATCTATCTACATTCAATACCATGATGGCAACGAGAAGCCAAGTACTGATCAATGATATCTCAGCCTGGTTTCGTAACCCAATATTTAAAATTCGTATGAGTCTGATACTCTGAAAAAAGGACTCGAACTGTGTGAGCAACCTAAATGGTTTTTGAAGAGACCAAATCCGTGCCAGACCCTTGATGGGCCTCATCAATAGCCCTCCATGGCCGCCATCTATAGACCAGATTGGTGCGTGTCAAAGTGGAGTTGATCTTCTACCACTAGGCGATAGCATGTGTTGAAACAGATGTCATTATTTTTATTAATGCCATGCATTGTGATGATCTCTTCTCTAAGATGGGTACCTAAGTTGGCCAGATTGTCAGCCGCTTTGTTGGCATTCCTGCGCACATGGAGGGGTATTAACGTGGAAAAATTACCAGCCAACCTGGCCAAAATTTTGAGGTTGTCCTCCAACCTCCAACAGTTGCCTAAATTGTGGGTATCAGAGCCATGGATAATTTTATTCAAAATGTTGATTAAGATCAACGAGTCCCCCTCCACCATAAGCCAACGAATGTTGTAAGTGGCAGCAATTTCCAAACTGTGAGTAAGAGTGGCCATTTCTGTCACGTTGTTACTGGTTATGCTGATGTACCTTGTAGACATGCCTAAAACATCGCCTCGACTATTTATGAGAATACCACCATAACCTGAGTGCCCGGGGTTGCCTTTAGATGCCCCATCAAAATTAAGATCGATGAAGTTGGTCGGGGGAGGGTGCCAAGAATTAGGACTTTGCAATTTAGTGTCGGAGAGCATTAGAGGAATGTTGTTTGTATTTTATAAACTCTGGGCTTGCAGAATTTTACTTTCCCGACCATCAAGATGCAGATCCTGTTCTGACCAGTGTTGGGTGTGAATTGTTTCAGTGATGCTAGCTTTTATGCGATTCCAGATTTCCTCCATCGGCATGTCGATGTTCTAGAAAAACCTTCTATTCCTTTCTTTCTAGATCTCCAAAAGTAGGAATCTTGGAAAGAGGTTCCAAATTCAATCAAGAAAGGAGTTTTTGAAATGAAAGGATTTCCAGTTCAAAAAAGTGGTGTTAATGCTACCTCTGTCTCTCTTGGAAGTCTTAAAAAGCGCAACACCTATTTCCCACATACAGTTTGTGAAGGCACATGTATTGAAGAGATGTTCAATATTCTCCTCATCCCGTTGGAAGAGGTGGCAAAAAGAGGGACCAATGAAGCCCTTTTTTATCAGGTTATCCCAATTAAGGGTTTTCATTTTGAGCAGGAGCCATAGCCAAAGGTGGCAATATTTGGCCATAGCTTGTCTTTCCAAACATCCTTCTAGATAGGCTCGTCCGACAGAAGCTGAAAATTGGCTTGAATATGGTACCCTTCTTTAACCGTAAAACGCCCTATCGAGGTATGTCCCCAACGCAATTTGCCAACATCTAAAATGATTTAGATTCTTCGGCTGCTTAAATTTTCATATAAGAGATTGCCAATGTTGTTTGCAGGAGGATTGGGCCAACTAAGAGGATGCTTCCAGTTTCTCCAGTGAGTATTTCCTTCCTGTGCCGTCCAATAATGATAGACATGGTACAAACCACGTTGTTCCAGAATGTTTTGGAGATCTATATTAGGAAGAATGTTTTGAAGTTTTCCTACTTGTTTCCATGAGTCATCCCAGAAAAGGGCATGCTTTCCATTTTTAATTTCCCAGAAGCTATGCTTTTGGATAAGTGAATGATTAATCCGAGCCAGATTCCAGACAGTAGAACCTTTTATTTCTATATTGAAGCGAATTAGATTATGAGGATGCCAAGAGGGACTATACTTGGCCTACCAAAGAAGAGCCCAAGGTTCCTTGTTGTGAGTTAGCCAATTCCACCAGATTTTAGCGCCCAAAAATTGATTGAGTGTATTAGGGTCGCGAAGGCCAAGGCCGCCTTTGAGCTTAGGTAAAAAAACCTCCTCCCAATTGACTAGATCCCATTTCCTTTGTTGCAGATTGCTACCCTAGAGAAAATTTATTTGGAGGTTTCGAATACGTTTGATGATACTTTTAGTCGCCTCAAGGACAAAGAACAAATACAGAGGCATGGCTTGCAGGACCGACTAGACCAGGGTAAGACGGTTGGCCAGGTTAAGGGATCCGAAGGTCCAAATGGCTAAACGATTACTTATACTGGTGAGAAGGGCTTCCCAATAAGCTTGTCTTAGAGGTTTATCCATTAGCGGGGCACCTAGATACTTTGAAGGGAGAGTATGAATTGAGAGCCCGAGACAAAGAGAGATTCGACGATGTATGAGCCGATTAGTGTTGAAAAATAAAATCTAGGATTTGTCAAGATTAATACATGCGCCAAAGGATTTTTCAAAGGTTCTTAGGATAGTACGAAAACCTTTGGATTCTTTGTAGGAGGGATAACCCATCAGCGGGGTATCATCAACGAATTGTTGATGAGAGCAGAGAGGGGTAGCAGGGTAGAGCTTGAGGCCCTTCAAAGTACCAAAGATAATTCCAGCTTTGATAGTTCTTCCTAATCCTTCTACCATAAGAATGTAGAGAAAGGGGGTCACCTTGTATAATACCCCAGGAGGGAGTAAATGGATCCGATGGCTTCCCATTCACCAAGATGGAAAAGAAAGAAGAAGAGAGAAGAGAAAGGATCCAGTCGATGATATCTTGGCATAAACCAAAAGCATGAAGTACGCTGGAAATGTAGGACCAATTCAGTCTGCCAAAAGATTTGGACATATCGAACTTAATAATAATACCGGGTTTTTTAGCAGTATTGAGGGAATGAATAACTTCGTAGGCCAGAATAATACCATCCATAATTTTTCTACCTTCCACATCACCAGATTGCTCTGGTGAAATGAGAAGGGGAAGAAGAGGTTTAAGACAATTAGCTCAGACTTTAGCAATGATTTTGTAAATGACATTGCAAAGAGAAATGGGACGGAAGTTTGCAGGGTTGGTACCTTTGGGGATGAGGGTGAGAAAAGTAGCATTGAAAACAGAAAGAATACCTTTGGTTCGACGGGAGTCTTCCACTATTTCAAGAACCTCATCTTTAATTATATCCCAACATTCATGAAAGAAGTGTGTAGTAAAGCCATCCGACCCTGGGGATTTTCCCTTTTTCATCCCCGAGTCTGTTGTTTCTACTTCCTGCATGCTGATTGGCCTCATCAGTCCCACATTTTGCTCTTGATTTAGCAGGCAGAGGATGTTTATGGTAATATCGTTGACATCCCGCCTTCTATTTATAGGAGGTTCAAAGAGGAGATCCACAAAGTAGGTATTGAGCTCTTTTTATAGCTCCTGCTGGTCATAAATATGATCACCATTGCTGGCTTTCAGCATGGTGATTTTGTTATGTTGTCGTCGTTGAAACATAGAATTGTGGAATAATTTGGTATTCCTCTCCCCTTCCTTTATCAAGTTAATTCTAGACTTCTACTTCTAGAGAATCTCCTCTTGATTGAGTCTTTCACTCAGACTAAGGGTAAGGATAGACTCCTCCCGCATTTCAGCATCAGAGTATCCATTTAGGATAATATCTTGCTGCAACAAATTCATTGTTTCATCACTTCCCCCAAACCAAACATAAATATTGCAGAACACCCAAGGGAGATAAGCAGCTACTACACAAGTATGAAATGGTTTTTGGAGACCTTTCCCCTGGAAGGCCACTTGACAAAGGATTTGAGCATACCAATGTTTTGGAGGTGGTTAATTCACCTATCCAAATACTCCCATATAGACACCCAGAAAGGTTCAGAGATGAGATTGAGAAGGATATTCAAGAACTCTTGGAATTGGGGCTCATTAGACCAAGCTCAAGTCCCTATGATTCTTTAGTTGTCTTGGTGAAGAAAAAGGATAGAACCTTAAGGATGTGCATTGATTTTAGAGATTTAAACAAGAAGACAATAAATAATAGATATCCCATCCCTCTCATAGATGAGCTCATGTATTAGCTATTTGGAGCAAAGTTCTTTTCCAAAGTTGATCTTAGATCTGGTTACCATCAGATTCGAATGAAGGAGGAGGATGTGCAGAAAAATTCTTTCAGATGTCACTATGGTCATTTCGAATTTCTTGTCATGCCTTTTGGTTTGACCAATGCTCCAACAACCTTCCAATCATGCATGAAAAAAATATTTTGCAAGCAGCTCCGTAAGTTTGTTTTGGTGTTCTTTGATGATATTTTGATTTACAGTAAGACATGGGAGGAACATTTGCACCATTTAGAAGTTGTATTGAAAATATTGCATGAACAATCTTTGTTTGCTAAGCAGTCCAAGTGTGAGTTCGTGTTGAAATAAATTTTGTATCTTGGTCAATATGGGGTAAAGGTGCACTTGGAGAAAATAAAGGCTATTCTTCAATGGCCATCACCGAAGAAAATCACTGAACTGAGAGACTTTATTGGGATATGCACTTACTATAGGAAGTTTGTGAAAGGTTTTTCCAAACTAACTGCTGATTTAACGAAGAAGAATGCTTTCAAATGGGATGAAGAGGCTGAAAAGGATTTCCAAAGAATTAAAGAGGTAATGAGTAGTTGTCTAGTACTTGCATTACCAGATTTTTGCAAACCATTTGTTTTGGAATGTGATGCACCAGGGGAATGCATGGGGGCAGTCCTAAAGCAAAATCAACACCCCATATCTTTTGAGAGCAGAAAATTGCAGCCACGTGAGAGTCTCTACTCCATATATGACAAAAAATGTTAGACATCATGCATGCCTTGGTCAAGTTTAAAAAATATCTAGCGGGAAACAAGTTTGTGGTCAAAACTGATCATAACAGTTTAAAGCATTTCCTTACACAAAAAGATCTCAATGAAAGGAAAAAAAAATGGGTAAGTATGGTCCAAGCTTTTGATTTTGACATTGAATATGTAAAAGGGAAGAATAATATTGTAGCAGATGCATTTCCTAGGAGGCCTTCATTTTCCCTTATGGACATTTCAAAAGATTGGAAATATGTGCTAATAGTAGAGTATGCCAAAGATAGATTTTCTTGTGATTTGTTAGATGGGGTCAAAGGAGATGATAGATACAAGATATTGAATGGCATATTGTACTATAAATACTGAATATACATAGTTCATGGTTTGAACTTAAATCACAAGATCTTGAAGGAAGATCATGATTCTCCTTTAGCGGGCCATCTTGGTTTCTTTAAAACATATAGGAAATTAAGAAAAAGGTTCTCTTGGAAAGGGTTGAAGGAATATGTTTTAAAGTATGTGAATGAATGAAAAATATGTTAGCAAAACAAAGTAGAACACACTCATCCCGCTGGTCTCTTACAACCATTTCCCATTCTAGAACAAAAATGGGAAAGCATCTCAATGGATTTCATCACAGGTTTTCCCAAGGCTTTTGGAAAGGATTTCATTTATGTTGTGGTGGATAGACTCACCAAATTTGCTCATTTATTTTATTTACATCATCCTTTACTGTTGCACAAGTAGTTGAGCTATTCTTTAGAGATATTTTCAGATTGCATGGACTTCCAAAAAACATTGTGAGTGGCATGGATAGCAGATTTATGAGTGCTTTTTGGAAAGAAATCTTCAAGTTGGTGGGAACTCAATTGACTCCTAGCACAAGATATCATCCTCAAACTGATGGCCAAACATAAAGGGTGAACCAATGGTTGGAGGGGTACTTGAGAAACTATGTTGTTGAGAAGCATATAGCATGGGTTAAATGGTTACATTTGGGTGAGTTTTTCTACAATACTACTTTCCATATGTCCATTGGCATGTCTCCTTTCAAAGAACTTTATGGTTATGAAGAAATCACCTTTGTTGATCACATTTTTGGTGATAGTAGAGCTCCAAAACCTAAATATTGGGTTGAGGAAAGTCAAGATATTTTGAATCTTTTAAAAGACAGTTTGCAGGTTGCCCAATATCAATAAAAATAATATGTGGATCAACATAGGAAGGAAAGAACTTTTCAAGTGAATGATTTGGTTTATTTGATGTTGCAGCCATATAAGAAAACCACCTTAAAATGGAAAGGATCAGAAAATCTTAAACCAAGGTTTTATGGTCCATACAAGATAGTTCGAAAGGTTGGGGAGGTAGATTATGAGATAGAACTTCCAGAAGGTAGCAAAATCCACAATGTATTTCATGTTTCATGCCTTAAGAAGGCTATGGTCAACAAATTTCTATTTCAGAAACAATCCCTCCATTATATGATGAAGGACAACTCATACTCATTCTAGAAAAAATTTTGAAGACAAGAGAAAGAAAATTGAGGAGCATAACCATAAGAGAATATTTGGTACAATGGAAAGATTTTCCAAGTGAGGATGCCACATGGGAAGCATCCAAATCTGGAATTGCTTGAGGGAAAGCAATATTGGGTGGGGAGGACTGTAATGTCCCCATCCAAATAAATCACATGAAAGGAAAATTCCACCAATCTACTAGTTCCCTAGGTTGGGGTGGAAACATTTAGACTTGGAGTAAGGGAGCTATAAGACCCCAAATGGACATTAGATTGACAAATATATATTAAAGGGGATAAATAAATATTAATAATAAGAAAATAAGGTGTCACTTGGTCATGAGGGTGCATAGGTGGTGTGGGACCCACACAAGGCAAGATTCTCCATGCCACATGGCATCCTATTCTCACCCATTCGAATCCAAGGTGGATTCTAATGTTCTTGTGGGATTTGGAGAGGAATTATACTTGGCATGAATGAATGTGGGTCGAATTTGAGTGGAAGAGTAACTCCCATGGAAGAGTAAGAGGCATTTTAGAGGTATTGTGACACTTGGGCTAGATTCCCTGGCTTCTATGACAACAATGATGAAGATTCTATGACACTTATGACAGGGATCAGACCTGATTGTTGACATCTGACCAGCTATATGACATGCCAGGGATAAACATATCCTCCAAGAGGGCGCACAAGGAAGTTATGGAAGCCAATATTCCCCCCATTCGAATTGATGGAAGAGGAAGTCTAGGAAATGTTGGACAAGTGGCACTCATGGGAATCTCTCCCTAATTCGAGTTGGGATGAAGCTCTTGGAGGGAATTCGATCCATGGAGGCCTTGGGAGGTTAATAAAAGACGAGAATAAATAAGGAGACCATCTTTTTTATCACTTCTCATTTGGTAAAAATTGGAGAGCTTAGCTTGTCCTTTCAAGGTGGATGCTTATCCTTCTTACCTTAGAACCAATTTCGAGGGTGCACGATTCCCATCCTAGTTGGTTTATGGAGAGTCCATTCAGACCTCTCAAAATAGATTCATGGATATGTTTTGATGTAGGTTCAAACCCCAACTGAGTTCGAGTTCATCTTCTCTCATTCTTCTTTATGCATATTCTACTATCTTTCTCTCAATGTCATGTAAATGTGCAAGGGCACACTTGTTGTTGCATATAGTTAGTGAAGGACTGCTATTTAGAATTCATGGACATGTTATCTGCTATATATATCTGTAATAATCACATAATCAGATCCAAATCTTGAAACATTATGTATTTCAATTGATATTTACATTCAAGGAAGAGATTCGAGCCATTTCCCCCATAGCATTTGCATAATGATTTTGGAATGATATTGTACTTGTTTTATATCATAGTTTGATGATTTATTTAAAATATTATAAGCTTCATATGAAGTTAATTTGATGGCCCAAATTATGTGTGCATACCTCTGAAGTGTTACTATGGTTTATGAAGAAATTTGAGACTCCTTGCCCACCAATATCACCTCAAAAACTAGACTCTAGAAGCCGTTGTTCATTAGGATGCCTATTTGACCCTAAAACCAAATATAATGATGCAAATATATTGTTAATAATGTACTCTAATAGATCCAATTCTCAAACCAATAATTAGTGAAGGTCGTATAGTGTTTGGAAGAGAATCTAATGTCCGACCTAAGGGGGATCTCCACTTCTCAAATTAACTAGTCTTGTTCCGAAACTTATTCCCATGAAATTTGAAGACCATGGATGGGTGTATAAGTTGTTTGGATGTATGATAGGTGTTTTAATATTTCCTATGCCCCATAAATACCTTCCTCCCCAGATTACAAATTATTTGGAGTTGTTTGGAACCAATTGTAAACAAAACCCTAGAGTCAAAACAAGGTGAATCCAAGGACTTTCCTTTGAAGGGATACTACAATATTAAACTCCACTTTGAAGCTGAATTATAATTTTCAAATCAAGATACCATACAATAAGAATAGACACAATACAATAAGAACATACCAAGTTTTGAGATAGAGAGAGAAAGTTCACCCACATGATCGCTTAAAAATGTAATAAGATCTAGACATTTTAAGATTTGACGGTTAAAGTACCGTCTTTAATGAGATTGAAATTTTAAATTAAAATTAAATGCAACACCTTACAACCAAATAGGGTATTTCATATACCTCTAGATCACTAATAACAAAAAAAATCCTGAAACAAATTTATTTCAATATCCAAATAGCCTAGTACAACAAGGATACATGTTTTGAGTTTTTCAAGTGCGTCATACAGGGCCTTCTTATGTCTCCTGGAGAGCCACTACAAATATAATCACCTAAAGATAAATTGTTATTAAAAATAGATGTTGAGTTCATATATAGTAAGGAATCAAGTGGAAATGGGTCATGCTCCATGTTGTTCAAAAGTCGGCTTGCATAGAGGTCCTTGGACTGCTAGAGAGGATTTGTGATGCAAAAACCTCTCCACTTGGTCGATTTCCTTTTCAAATGAGCTCGTCTAACAAAGAGCCATATAGGTTCAACGCTATTTCAACACAACCTCGTTAATCTCTAGCAGATTGTAATATTGGTCATTATTCAACAATTCGCAACGCAATCTCAACAAGCTTACAATTTATTCATGTGCCATGACTTCACCAAGGGTAATATTTATTACAACACAAGCAAAACCAAGATACACCATACTTCTAGTTATATGTGATCAATTTCTACATATGCATAGTTAGTTCAAAAACCCAATACACTATCCCAAAGGGTGATTTGCTTAAGGTACCTCAGATTTATAAGTAATGATGGCTACTTATGAGCACTGACTCTAGATCTCATGGATTTACCACGCTTTGATCAAGATCTATTGCTAGCATATGTATTGTCCATTTCAAATATTGCATCACACGGTTGGAACAACAACGCATAGAAATTCGATTCCTCCACATGATTCTTCAAGAGCATAATACAAAGCATTGGCCTAGCATTAATGCCATCAACACACCCTAGGAAAATTTTCCTTTAAATCGGTTTTGCAATCGATTCTCTCTTGCGGTTCTGCTACCTACCTCCAGCCACACAGTAATACATGAAATTAATCCATATTCTACAATATTTCTCCCCTTTTCCTGAATGTTGTTCACCAATGCACATAGTGCATTTATTTTCAACTTCCTCTAGATTTTGAATTACAGAATCTATGTGTTTCAATAGTGATCATTACAATAACCAATGCTTGATAAACACCAAAATCCCTTTCTCAATTTAACAAGGAATCAAGTCCCAAGTTCAAACATTCTTAATATTTGAACCCCAATTTACCAAAGCATAATAATTCATGCGAATAGGGAATCTAACCAGCAAAGCATTGCATTTGAACTTCAAAATACAGATTCTAATTAATTGAAATCTCTATTCTTTATGAACAAAAAAAATTAACTCAAATATCTATTTTTTATGGAAAATAAAAGAACAAATTCCAATATTTATTTAATCCATTGAACAACAAAATCTTTTTAACTTAACAATTCTCAAAGGCAACTTTGAAAATGGCTAAAAATACAGTGTCATTGAAAATGTAAGTAATCATCCCATTCTTGATCCAAGGAAGCACACTTATATTTGTTGAAGAAACATGAATATTGATTGAACAAGTATGATGATATATAAAATAGGCTTATAATAGAACCAAAAACTGAACAAGGCACATGAAACAAATATGTCTTTTGTTCATTTGTTTCTATCCATCCTCTTCCTATGTGTCCTCTTTCTACGAGGTACTATTCTAATTGTGGGTGTGGATTGCTCATCACATTGAATAGCCTCCTCATTATTCTTGTCTCCTATTTGTTGAAATTCAAGGATGGTTTCCTGATCAGGTTCAGGAATGACAATCGAATCATTGTATGCAACAAATGATCTATCATGTGCCTCTAGCTCCTCATGATCACTACCGTATGCTTCACCTGATGAGTTTGATTGTTGGGATTTCTATATACAACAAAATTTAACTTATTAAAATAACATAATACCTCCAATTAAATTATTGCATAAGTAATAAAATATTATAATGAACTTAACTTATATTCATGAACAGTGATTAATTTCTCCCATTTGTTATTAGTCAAATAGACACTTCTCTGTTCGTGACGACACTGCACTAACGTTCAATCGAAAGGACATTATGGATTGAAGAGCCTTATTGGATATAGATGAACATGACCTTAATAATACATAATCTTCTCCAATTTATCCATTTTTGTGATACATTTTTAGGACATAAGCGCGACTCTTACAATTGCCATTTCGCGGGTCACCCGTTGGTGCTCCACTGACCACTTGCGGTTTTCCCAAAAAACGTTGCACCCGCTACTTGATGGCATAAGACTTGTGGTTCAGCCGCTAGTTGTCAAGTTTCATACCCACAGGTACCTTCTAAAATCACCAAAAATAAAAATAAAAATCGAATTAGAGTTAGTTATGGTAGTTTTCCTAACTACCATACCTTCCCTAACTACTTATCTCTCGAACCTATCTTCTAAAACTTTGTTATAAATACAAGGGGAAGGATATAGGAAGAGGAAGATAACCCTTTGTGTATTGAAATGCTGGAGAAATATCTGTAGAAGGAGAGGAGCAAGAGCCTAGGACCAGGTTTCAACAATGCTTGCTGCAGAATTAGGTATAGCTTATTGTCATTTATATGATTAATACAAGAGATTATATTTTCCCAAAAACAATTGTATCTATTTTATGAATTAAATCTATTGAATCTGTCATGCTTCCTTTATGTATGAGCTTCATGTTTGATTTTTCATGCCTATGTAGTCAAATTTTTTGAGTAAGGTATTTCTTATTTTGTAGGATTCTTTAATTGGGATTGCAGATTGAAGACTCAGAGTTTCAAGCTTGGATCGAACTTCTTGTATCCAAGGTACTCTCACTTAACTTGTAACCCTAGTTCTTCTTCATTAAATAAAGGTCTTGTGACATGCTTGCATATTGATTAGATTCGGTAATGTCTCAATAGTATGTTGGTGACCTCGATAAATTTCCCAGTCATAGCTTAAAATTTGGAACAACATAAATGGCGACTCTATTGGGGATTTTTTTTGTTGCTCTGGGAGTCCTTGTGTAGGATTTTATTCAGTCAAAGTTAGTTCTTGAGTTCTCTGGAAGGGTTTAGAGAGGGTATAGACCCTTGTTTAAGACTTAGACTTGGTCCTTTTTAAAGTGTCTCTCTTTTTATTTTTATTTTTTTGAAGTAGACCCACGACTTGCAGATATACACAGTCATGAGTTCCCTTGTTACCTACGAGTTTCTTGTGTTGCACCCACGACTCACCCGCAAGTTATTGTACTTATAGTCATGGGTAGACCTGTAGGTTGTGGTCTTTCTCCTAGGGTTGAACTTTTTGGTCTTTGCTTTAATTTCTTATGATTTTTTTTTTTCCATTGGATCATTCTAGCTTGTTTTTAGTCTATGTTTAAGTCTTCTTACTCTTCCTTGAGATATTTTTGGTCTTCTTTTACTTGTTGAGGGTGTGCCTGGGTCTTTTGAGTTCAAGTTTTGGTTGGTAGACACTTGGAGTGATATCTTATGATCACTGACCTAATTGAAAGCAATTTGATGTCTTGAGAAATAGTCCTTGTTTTCTTCTTCTTCTTGGTTGGTTTCGAAGTGTCCTTATGCCAAGTTGGTTATTTATTTGTCTTGATTGAGGTAACTATTTGAGCTTGTTATTTTTTAGATTTCTTTGAGGGTAGTTTTCTGTTTCTTTTAGGCTTAGGTACAGCTTGTATATACTTAAACATTAGGATTTTTTTTACTTGTTCATAATTAGTTGTTCTTCTCTTGTTTAAAAAGAAAATTGCAAAAAAGAAAAGTAGTAATAGTTGCATGCACTCATTTTTGAAAAAGAAAAGAAATTTTTTGAATTTTACTTAAGTTTACTTAATCAACATCTTGGATTTAGAAAGATATAAGTGAAAAGAGAAAAATAAGTAAAATCGTGTGCACATCTTATTACACATTTTGGTTTTCTATTTTCAGGCATAACCACAACATGAACACATTCACTACCCTATGAGTAAAAACATCCCTAAAAAGAACTTTAAATCTAAAATTAAGTAGTAACTTTTCTTTTTAAGATCTTACACCAACTAGCTTAGGTTAGTGATTTGGATTAGGTTGATTAACTATCCAAAGCAGTTAAACTCAAATCGTAGTGGCCATTCGTTAGGTAAAATACAACTCCGTAGAAGGTGAATCGGGAAGCTCCACTCACACTGGAGTTAAGTACGAGGTCATGTGAGATTGATTAGTTGGAGATACCCGTCCACTATTGGATCGATCATCTATGAGAGTCAGTACGAGTACGGGGATACACTAGTACCTTCTGGTGCTTTTGGATTTTGGGCTCAGTTACCCTGCCCATGCATGTTGATTCGACCTACGACTATCCCCCCTAACCCTCTCTATAGTGCTGGTAGCCTTAGTATCTAGAATTTTAGGGATCTACACAGGTGATAGTGGAAGGATATTTCCACTCCACTTAGGACAGATTCGGGAGGAAATCCTCTGCAACTCTTTAGGAAGGCGGTTGGGTGATTCTAGCAGTTGGCCCCATCGTGTCTGTACTGTGGACCCTAGATAATTGTTCTCGTCACTCCACTGGTCTGTTATGGGCCCTCATCATCCCATAATATCCTTTGGAATATTATCTGCTTGCATGGTTTGGATCACTGTAGGAATTTTTAGTTGTGTGCTAATCGTTTACTTTTGTTCTAGTTGGCCCTAGGTTTTAGTTACTTATAGAAAATTTATTGTAGCTGTGGAGGACCAACCTCCCCATAGGTAAAGAAGGTTGCGAAACCTTCCTCCACTCATTGTGGAACCTCCACCGCAACCTTAGCGGTGTAGAACAAAATCAAATGGTTCTTTTGAACCAACGGGTGCGACTGAAACACCTAGAGAACCTCAAATTATTACTCAAACTTCGTCGATTCCACATACAATCGAGGTTGAATACTTGCAAACCAAATACTTTGCGAGACCCTTTAAATGGACCTAACAATCTGATGCTAGTGAGAGTCATCTCTTTAGGTTTACCTGAGCTAAGTGTGTATAGGTTTATGTCTGGATTTACTATGGACAACATAAGGGATGGATCAGGAGTTCCACACACTCCCACATCCGCTATTATGCCAGAAGGTTTTTCTCCTCCTCATATGAACACTCCGGTACCTAGTTAGTTGCATATGTCTTATGCTCCGATCACTTCACTAAAATTTAATACATGATCCTTAGGGTCATCAACCACTCAAATTGTGTCGACTTCTATACCTTTTGGATCAAATGGCGGTTCATCTAATGTCCCTTTCACTAGGATACCCACGGTATCGTTTACATCATCTATGTTTCTTGAACATTTCCAGGCTAACCCTACTAGTTCATCTCCTTTTACTCATGGATTCCCTTAGCATGGAGGGCATATTGCTCCTCCAACACCCTTTGTAGGCTCAATTCCTATCCCCTCCATTACACAGTTTTCGATTTCAAACCCCTTTACAGGTTATAATTTGCAATCCTCAAATGTTCAAAATTCCAACCTACCTGTATGGAACACTCCTTTTTCACTTTTTGGTGGAGGAGGAAGTAATGCTTATACTTCAACTCCTTTTGGAGGCACCTATACTCAGCCACAATGGAGTGGACCTCAAGGAAGCAATCCACTGGATTACAGATGGAGCACTTTTCAAAATGCGTTCTCATCACAACCGATGGCTAGGGGTAACCCAAACTAGCCTTACGGGAGTTATGGTTCAGGTAGTTTTCCTTATCGGATTCCCTGAACTCATACGCCGCTGACTAGGCCTTGCTTACCTTTTTTGGCAACATTAAACTTGCCAGATATTTCAAAGCTGATGAATGACCCTGTGCATCATGATCCCACCTGGCCTCCGGTTCCAACCAAACTTCCTTCAGACATTCCTAAGTTTGAAGGAAAAAATGGTGAATATCTAGGGCACCACGTTACACCATTTCATTTATGGTGTTCTTCTAACTCGCTAAACGATGATTATATTCGGTTACGAATCTTCCAAAGAACCTTAACCAGTTTCGTGGCTAAATGGTACATTGAGTTACCATCTGCGGCTTATCATAACTTTTATGATTTAGCGATAGTGTTTCTGAACCACTTCCAACTTCCCGTTTGGTATGATGTCGGCACAGATCTTTTGTCTACATTTAGGCAGAATAAATCCACTCACATATCTGATCATATTCAGGAGTGGAGAAGAAGGAAGAGGATCATTAAAGTTGATATTCCCCAGGAATTCCTACTGCAGTGGTTTTTGAAATCACTATTACCTTACATCTCCAAATATGTCTCGACTTCTAGGGTTATATCAGAGAAGGAACCCATTTTAAGAACCTAGCAGTTAGACTTGATTTATGCTCAGTCTGGGATTCTTTATGAAATCATTCCGGATGCACCAAGGTCAAACATTGATCCTTGTAAACCCAAACCTGGACCACATGACGATGGCATTGTGGTTTCAACTGATTCATCCGCTGTAGAAGCTTTGGATTATAAAAAAGTACATGAACTTTCTATAAAGCACTTTGTGGCGGAGACAACTACGGTTGCATCTTCCCCTTCTCAAATGACGACTATACACAATGTGCAGTCAACTCAAGAGGGTCCTCGGTAGCCCAGTGGAAAGAAGAAGGGGAAGAAGGGGGAAAGAAACCAACACAATCCCAAAACCACAAAGAATGTTGAGGGGGGGAAAAGAGAAAAGAAGAAGGTGAAATTCACTTGCAAACTCTGCAAAGATGATCACCTAACTCACCAATTCCCTTTGATTGATGAATCCCATAAGCTGTTGCAAAAAAATAAATATATTGTCCTGAAGGATCCTTTTCCCAAGGGAAAAAACTCGGCTTCTAGTGGCTCTAATACTAGGGGAACTCATTGTGCCACGCCATATGATCAATCCTATAAAAATATGGTTAACTCAGATGCTTTGCTGCAAATGAGAGCAATACATTATACCTTGTAACTGCCACAAAAAGTTAAAGAGATCCCCGAGATGTCTTCTCCTCTTCATATTGAGAGACGTGCAGACCCTATGCCTAAGATACCGAAAGGTGTCTATAAGCGTGCATCACACAACCCTAATGTGCGGGCTTCTCCCAACTACTTACTTGTAGATGATTTATCCCAAACTCAGTGTGCCATGTCCATTCTAGAAGTCTTGCAAAGCTGCCCATCACATCACAATGCACTTCTAGCTGCAATAGGAAGTGTGGATTCATCAAGTATGTTGGCAAGGTTTGATATGTCCAACTTCAAACCTTGGTTTCCTTATCATGTGGCCTTCCATATTGAAGTAATCCATGGTTCTAAAACCATTGGACGAACAACGGTGTATGAAGGCGCGTCTGTGTGTGTAATGTATATTTCTTTCTGGCGAGCTTTAAGATCTCTTGAGTTAGCCCCTTTGATTACATTGCTTACCACTTTTGATGGAATATCTTTCCGTCCACATGGGATATTACCCTCTTTTGAGATCCAATTAGCGGGAAAAGTAGTTTCGATGGAGGTCTAGGTTGTAGATGCTTCTCTCGATTACAATTTGCATTTGGGAAGAAGCTAGACATACACGATGCAGGCTATCCCTTCTTTCATTTTTCGGGTATTAATGTCCCCCCACAAAGGAAAGATCGTCATGATTGAACAACTCTCCTTCTCCTGGAAAATAATACAACCTCCTCGGAATCTAATATTTCGTTGATTGATCAGGCCTGACCTCCTAGTGAGAGTTTGGGAGTAGGTTTGTACTCATCACTTATGGGAACTTTCGATTTACCTACTCCTATGAATTATATTTTTTCAATGAGTGGTCCAAACACTATTACATCATCGAAGGAGGTCTTCATAGTTATTAAAACAACTGATCCTTGGATCCTTCCCACTCATAATGAACTAGTTGTGCCCCTATTTGTCGCAGAAGTGAATTATCAAACTTAACGAGACTCTGCAATAGATTTCATCTCTACTCCTTCAGTCTCCGCGGATTCAGATGCAGATTATGCACTTGCATGGGTAATAGACTCTGCCTATTCCTTTGATTGTTTAGACACTGTTTTACTATCAGATGAAGCTATTCTGGAAGCAAATATAGGTCTTGATCAACCTTGGGAACACATGCATCATAGATCCTATTTTCTTCCAGATCTAAACAAAATTGAGAATGGGGAGTTTTCTATGAGACTAGGTGGAGATGTTGACCTATACATTAAACATTTAGAGAAACAGGGAATTTTTCTCTGAGGAAAACATGGCTAACATATCAACAACTATTATGATTAATATCTCCATCAAACCAGATATCGTGGAAAAAAATTTCATTGGTGTAAATTGTTCTCCCTAATAGATCCACTTGTATACTAATTTGTGTAAAGAATTTTGTGATGTCTTTGCTTGGTCATATGAGGAGATGCCATGCATCGACCCATCCATATTTGAACACGTGATCAAAACGTATTATGTCAGTTGATGCAATCTCATTCATAAATTTTGAGGGATTCTAAAACGATAGACTTGTTACAGCTGTATGTTTAAGGTATGCATTTATATTAAAATCTACTTGAAACTCTCAAATAGAATTGTCAAATAAAGTCACAAAAAAATCAAAACAATAGTTCACCCATGTGATTGCTTCAAAATGTTATAACACGTTCGGTGCTTGTCTGTCGAACCACATAGTGAAACCTTCGGCACATGATATTTTTTTCGAATCCTCGTATATGGAAACTATAGAGGACCCTCTGTGATGAGCTTGCTGTGGATATTTTTCGCCAAAACCCACCATGAAAGACATACCCACAGGATTCCCACCCAATATGTAGTCGACCTGTAAAACAATTTTAAACACAATTCAGCCATTAGCCAAGTTATTATTACATCCGGATAACCAAGGTGGTCTGTAAGCGATTATGTTTTTGTTTTTTTTCAAATTTCAGGATATGAAAACAAATTAAATTGACACATATTAATGTTACTTTGAGACACTTCAACAACAATTTGTTATTGTTGTTAATTCTCAAGTATATTCGAAAATAAAAAATCATAATATGTATATGTACTTTTTGTTTGGAAAATGCAACAAGAACGCTTGGTACTAGTTAGCAAAACGAAAGAGCTGCAATAAATTGCATATCCAGTTACATGAGTGTCATGAACAAATTCAACAGGGAAATTGAATACTATATATAGACATTAAATAAATCTTCAATTTTGACTCTAACCAAAACTAAACTAAGTTAAGATAGGAGTCATAAAAGCATTGAACATAAAAAAGGTCACATGTTTTTAAACATGTATGATAGAATTTTGGAATAGGCATAATCTCATACCGATAAATCTATTTTGAGTAGGCGATTGGAATAACGATTGTCAATGGCTACAAAGACAATGGAGGAAGCAGTCAATGCTGCAACACTCTTTGCTGCAATGTGCAAAACTTAACAAGGCACATGTTTCTATCATGCATGTTTATAAAAAAGCGCTAATATAGCTTGGAGATGATCACTGGATGAATTGTCCAACTTGACACACTTTTGAATTTTTGTAAAGTTTACTTTGATTCATTCCTTATAAATAGCAAGTAATTAAGTTTTTTTTCTTTCTGAAAAAAGATAAATTGCTTAGATCGGGTAAGCATAATCAATAATTGAATTTGAGTACTCATTTGCAAGTGCTTGTAGGGCATGAACTAGCGTCTTAAGGGTCATGATTTACTCCTCAACTTTTGTTAAGAAAATGGGCATGTCTCATCCATGACTTTCTAGGATGAGTGACCTTAGGATTTGCATATGAAAATAAGCTAGGGTTTAAGGCATAAATGTTGCACCATGTTGCCATGCTTGCAGGCTCGTGGTTCTAGCACTCTCTAGAAACATGACACTTCAAAAAGGTAGGCATCATTTGATGTATGCCAAGTCATTTCACTGGTTGTAATTCATTAGTTTGAACTTGTAGGCTATGGTATGTATTAATTACATTAAAAGTGTTTAATAACTGACAGCAGTTAGGAAATTACAACCTTCCAAATAGGAACTGGCCAATCCGTGAGTATACCATGAAGTCACAAAGTTTGTACCCGTGAACCATCCACCTAAGGCAAAATAGGCACAAGGAAATAGTAATAGACCGGACCAACCCACAAAAACGAAACAACTAACCGTGTTTGAACAATGGAAAGAGCTACTGGCGTGTCCCTCCCTCGAACTAAATTAGCCAAAGGTACACGTTCATGGGCCCATACAAGAGTTTCGATCAATTCCTGCCAATATCCACACCAAGAAATCAGGAACATAAATCCAATAGCCTAAACAAGATGCCCGAATAAGAACATCCACGTCCAAAAAGATAAAGTGTTCATACAAAAAAGATTGTATCCATTACTTAGTTGTGATGAGATAATTTGTTTTATTTTGATTTGATTTTTATTTTTTAATTATTATATTTAACCTTGTATCTACAAAAAAAAAAATTATGTTCCATTAACACTATTTTAAATTAATCAAATGTTCAGACTATTAAATTTTAAAATAATTTAATATTTTATTTTTAATAAATTTTAAAACTTTTGAATAATTATGTTAACAAAACAAAAACCAATAAGAAGTCAATGCTATTTAACTTATGAACAAAAAGTACAGTCCCTGCCAATGAGAACTCAGAAATTCCCCTAATTTTGGTGTTAGTTGTCAAACTCGTCCCGTCTTCATTGGTTGGCGACTCTTAAGAGTTTGGTATCGAAACCATATTACTTAGAGAAGGTGAAGTTGACGAATAAAATAATTATCTTCATGTTTATTAACGAAAATAAGAACAATTTCTAGAAAAGTAATAAATCATTAAATGATTGTAAGTAGGGATGTAGCTCACATGGTAGAGCGCTCGCTTTGCATGCGAGAGGTTACGGGGTTCGATACCTCGCATCTCCGCTTTATCTCTTCTGCTGTTGAAGCCTCTCTTCTGCTGTTGAAGCCGCTGCTTACAGCAATTAATGAATTAAAAACGGTAACAACAGACAAAGAGAAGTAAGTGTGAGCAGAAAGGCTAGTCAAATTATTTTTACTGCAATTAATGAATTAAAAACGGTAACAACAGACAAAGAGAAGTAAGTGTGAGCAGAAAGGCTAGTCAAATTATTTTTACTGCAAATAATGATTATTTTTACTGGTGAGAAGTAAATGATTATTTTACCGTCAAACTCTTTCTCTGTTTTTATCCATCAAATTATTTTACTGCAATAATCATCTGGACCGTCAAGTCTGTTATTTGTCATTCACAGATATAAGAGTAATATTAGCAGTGCTTCGTTGTTAAAGACATGGATCCGTGGCGCAATGGTAGCGCGTCTGACTCCAGATCAGAAGGTTGCGTGTTCGATTCACGTCGGGTTCAATCTTAAAGATATTCTCCACAAAAGAATAGTCTTGTTTGCCATATAATTAGTTTATTCTATGTCTATTCTATGTCAAACGAAAAACTGGTCTCGAAAGTTGCGTGTTCGATTCCCTTCGGGTTCAATCTCGAAGATAATATTCCCACAAAAGCGTAGTTTGTTTTGCCATATAATTAGAGATGGTGCGACAGAGATTGGTCAATGGAACATGTGTTTACAAATATGTTTGAAATCTTATTCACTTTATACTCCTTTTGATTCTGTACTAATTGAGACGCAAATTTTCTGTAGGGTTTAATAGTGAACTCATAATCCCATGACAAGCTTATTTTATAACATTTTATTTTTTCAAAAATATTTCTTTTGGAGGGCTTTATAACATGACTTTGACTCAATATTTCTTTTGGAGGGCTTTATTTTATAACATTGTATTTTTCCAACTTCCTTGTGAAATATTTCTTTTGGATGGCTTTATAATATGACTTCGACTCAATCTTGAAAACTGAGTGTTAAGTTTTTTTTTATAAATATATTTACATTATATTTTAATTTAACTTTGTCTTAGGTGTATCATATGACCACATACATAGTAATCGAGGTTTGAATAGTGAAGTTGCAAGGAGTGCCTTAACAAAGCATCCTAACATCAATTAGTCTACATAGGGCAACTTTATTTTATTTATTTAATTAATACTTTTAAATTCAATTTTTTTAATTTTATCTTTCTATTTAATTTTAGAACGCTGTGTTTTCATTAATCTAAGGTTTTAGAATAAATTTTGTAATCGATGTTGAGTAGATACAACTTTGCTAAGTCATTGTTCACATACAATAACTAATTTAGTGGTTTAGATATGATGTTGAATACACATTTTGAAGAATAAAACACAATGGATTAAAATGTTTGTGCATTCCTCCATAAGTTTGAATTGAGCTACTTTTGTTGTGTATGCAAAGCAATAGAGAAAAGTTGGGCATGTTCCATATTTTTATGCACACCTTGTGGAAAAATTATCAATTCAATGAAATGTTACAAGGAGATAGATAAGTTTGTGACATTATTGAGTATGAACTTTGAAAATCAGATTTCTATAGGTGACTACTAAATTTGGGACACTATTTATTTGAAATGAAAATAATAACAATTTTTGGAACTACATGCAAGATGATATTGTGAGGATATAACTCTTTGAAACCATGTACTTTGACATAAATGGCTTATTACCTAGCATATCATTGGCTTTCATTGAGACAAAATCAATGAGAACTTCTTCCTTGAATGGAGGAATGTTGTACTAGAACTTAGCCTACTACTTGAAATGCAACTCCTTACTTTAGTTTAATAAGTCATCTGTGTCCATTTGAGGGCATACAATGGATTCTAACATGGGTCACGAGTGTGTACAATGGATCCTAACTTGGGTCACAAGGGTGTAAAATGAATGCTAGATTGAGTCAACAATATTGGATATCGGTGGGTCCATCTTTTATTTTTATTCCCTATCGCATACATTAGATATGTTGCTTGAGTATAGGCCACAAAGGTATTTTGAATTCGATAATCATCATTTAAGGGTGTCACCATTTAATATAAAGAGTGCCACTTACCAAACCACTTCTAATGTTGTTGACATTGATTTGATTTAATCCTTGACGTAGTGCTAAATGACCATTATCCTACCTCTCCTGCTCATGCAATGCCTTTAAATCTATTTGAATCTTGTAAATTGTTTAATGTTTTATTTGTACCTTGCACCTGACTTTTGATGGTTTTGCTTGTTAATGTCTTCATTTTCCTTTGTCTATGCATAAGCTTTGATTCTTTCTTAGATAAAATCTCTTATTGATATAGTTCCTCTTTATGATCCTCTTGTGTTCATTTTCTCTAGTATTTTATTGATATATGGCATGACTTGCTCTTATTTAATTGCTTATTCAAATTCAATTTATTTAGTATTAAAAGACTTATTCCAAGTATATAGTTATCATAGCTTATCCACAACTAAGTGTTTTATTTCAAGTTTCAAGTTTTTATTTCATGCTTTACATGTTCCTTAACTCCGCAGAAAAGAAGTGGAATGGAATTGATTCTTTATTAAGGAACTTGGGATGAACATATGTATAACGTGCTATCTTGAATATAGCTATCTCTTAATATTTGTAAACAACAATATTTGAGATTATTGACCTTCCAACAACTAATGCAATTAGCCTAGAACATGGTCATTAATTTTCTACAAATATATATGATGGTGGGAAAATGCTTTATCTACAAGTTTGGGAATTTTTGAGTTATAAAGGTTTTTGGATTCCTTAATAGAAAGTGGATTTCAATAGTACATAATAATAGGTAGGATCATGGAGCTATATAATAGGACCAATACTTATATTAACTTAATAACTATTAACTTAATGATAGTGTGTATAACATCAAATTAATAATAGGAATTGTATTAGCCATATTTTTTTTTACAATTTATTGAATAAATTTTTTTCATATTTAATAATAATTAAATGTTAATTTTACAAATTTACAAAAAAAAAACTAATTTTAAAAAGGTTTATGGAGACATTTTTGAATTATTTCTTGGAAATATTATTATGTTGTCATCATTATATATATAATATATAATTTATTTTAAAATTTTGAATTACATTTCAAATCAATAAATTATATTATATGAATAAGTCTCCATCATTTTAATCCAAATGTCATTTTTCAACTATTTTTTTAACATTTTAAAATAACACCTATAGTAAGTATTTTCTCACTTCTATTATATGAATAAGTCTCCATCATTTTAATCCAAATGTCATTTTTCAACTATTTTTTTAACATTTTAAAATAACACCTATAGTAAGTATTTTCTCACTTCTCTATCATCTTCTTTAAATTACCTCCCTTCAACATGAATTTCCTTTTTCTTTTTTAAACCCATTCTTTTTCTAACTTTCTTAATCTCTTACATATAAAATATATAAATGCCCACATTATAGGCAAAGGATATATATATATATAGATATATATATAAGATGTCGAGGATTATAAGTAAACTATTATTTAAAAATGGATGTATGTATGAAATGGATTTCTTTAAATGGAGTTCTCTCCTTGTATAGATGACTCCACTTGTCATCCATGCAGGTAGCCAAATAATGCCATGATACTTCACCTTATCCTCTCACTTAGTCTTAAACTTTAGCTTTCTCCCATTAAAATAATAATGAAACAACACTTTGAAAAAATTCTAAACCTTGAGCTTCTTAAATAATAATCAAGATACCATATCATCAATTATTTTATTTTAATTTTCAATTCTAAATATTTATATTTTTAAATAACAATCTGTTGATGTATTTGTAACTTCAAAAGATATTCACTTGTATATTGTATTTGTACTTTATTGTATCCCCAACGGAGATGTATTATTTCTCCGATTGGAAGTGTCGTCAGTTGTATTTGCATGTGTCGCAAGTCATATTGTAAGTGTCGTAACTTATACTTGATGGGTTATTAAACCACCTTGATGGGGTCGGCCATGTATGAGTCATGTGGGTTAAAGGGTTATTATACCACCCTAGTAGGGGTCGGCCCAGTCAACATTATGTTAAGTGGTTAAGTTGGGGCCGACCTAGCTAAAGTTAAAAGACAAGCGAAGTAGTGTATAAATAGAGAGTGTGTCTCTCTCATTTTACACATTCTATTATTCACTCACTTCACATTAGTGAGAGAAGAGGAGGGTGTGCACAAGTGGAGGAGGAGCATGGTGCTGAAGATATCTATCTCTTGGGTTTTAACATTGTGATCCTTGTATTGGTGCTTATTCTATCTCTGAGGAAGTTGCAGGGTTTTTCACCTTCTTGGTTTTCCCCGGTGAAATGTTTTGTGTCTCTTGTCTCTTGTCTCTTATGCTTGATATGTTGTACATGTTGTTCTTTCAATTAAGATCCTAGATCTATTGAATTAAATGATGAAAAATTAACATGGTATCAGATCTAGCCTGAAGGAAGGCATGGTATGGCATTTATGAGACTTGTTGCCCTTGCAACAAATTGGAAGCTAGGGCTTGATATAGAAAAAACCAGTCATCGTGGCACTTTCTCTATAAATCCATTTTGGAGAAGGTCTAGGATCTGAAACTTTCACAGGTCATAGATAACATTCCCATGTACCTTGTGTCCAAAGCACAACATCTAATTCATTGTACATTCTATTTTATGATTAGTACAATCTAGGGTTTTTGCCTCTTCCAAATCTCAGTCATAAACATGTGACCTAGGAAAAAAAGGTCACAAATTGGGATAGGAAGCTCCATATGAAATTTCGTAAAAAGTGACAGGTAGATCACAGAATGTAGTTTCTCAGGTAAGTTTTTCAGAGGCCGAAGTTGAACTAGTGACACGTGGCACGTCGTACAAGTTCGCTCTCCTGTTTTATCCCATAAACAAGTCACGTTGCGAAACTTGGCATAACTCTCTCTCAGAGAATCCAATTGAGGTCAGACCTATGGGGTTGAAAATATGACAAGTCAGGCTACCACAGGGCGAATTTTCAGACCCCGTGGATTCGTAATTTCAGAGATGCACTAGAAACAATCAGGTGCATATTTCTACCAAAACAGAATTGGATTTTGAGCACCTTCATTCTTGGCTTGTCACTGCTGTGGGAATTTAGGGCTTCAGAGAAAATTGGAATTTTTGGAACTAGAGTCCACGGCTGAATGATCCTCATCAAAATCAAAATTTAGAGACCATGATCGAATTTTTTGGTTGGGAAAAAGGCCGAGCTTGATCAAACCCTAGTTCGGGATTTTGATCGGAAAGGTGGAAAATTAGGGCTTCTGCAAAAGTTGGAATTTTTGAAATCCGTGACCATGGCTCAAAGCTCCTCAGAAAAATCAAAGTTTAGAACACAAGATCGAACCTTTTGGATGGGAAAAAGACCAGGCTTTATCAAACCCTAATTCGGGATCCTGTCTAAAAGATACAGAAGTTTCAAAGGCAATTTTGAGGGGTCAAATTTTGCAGTTTTCAAAATTGAAGTATACCAGCTTGATCAGCTCAACAAGGCACATCTTTCCATCCATTCAAAAGTTTGAAATTCAAAATTTGAATTTTTAAGGTTTCTCTGACAAACCCTAATCCATCTCCAGATCCAATTTCAACAAATCAAAGTGGATTGGGTTAATCGTAGAAGAGAATGAATTTGACACCTGCATAAGTGAAGAAGTTCCATTTCTAGAGGGAGATAAGGCTAAGGCCTTACATAAGAAGACTACAAGCAATCTCGACAAGTATGACTTGAGGAAATACAGGTATGTTTTGAAATCTGTTCATGATTAAGTTTATGATATGTTTGTCTTCATATTATTGAGGTTAGTACAATCTTGATTAAATTTTAGACTTGTCGTATCACCCTAGTAAAAGTATGAATGCATGATAGAAGACATTCACTGATTAGGGTTATGACACTTATGATTGCACTAATGCAGTGCGGTGTTGTATGAGGTTGATGTTGTTTGCTAACATGAAAGGTACATCAAGAAAGTTCTAGTTCAAGAACATATGACCATGGTGACATGAAGACAAAGACTCATGGATCACATAGAAGCTCTACTTATGAGGTATGTATAATTTGGTTCTACAATGATTAACTTATGAGTTATGCAGGTTACTAAGCACAAGTCATTGAAGAGAACAAGAAGACATTGTTTGGGTATGTTAGACATAACTAAGCAAACATGGTAACCAGGTATGTTTTTTCCTATATCAAGTTAGAATCCTACCTTGTGTTAGGATCTTATACTTTTGTATGAATGATAATGATTATTCTTGAAGTTAGAAGTTTAAGTAATCAAGGGTTTATGCATATTATTTTTCTTACTTTGATTGATGATATGACTAGCCAGAAGAGTCCTATGGTCAAATAAGAATATGCATGAGTAAAATAAGTCTTCCCTGAAACCTTGAATACTAACGCTTATTACCTATGTATGAAATGATCATGACCATACATAAGATTATTTAGAATCATAATGTTTTGATAGTATTGAGATTATACTAATGTATGTATGCTTATGTATGAGATCTTGAGGATAACACAATGGCGACACTAGTGCACACTTAAGCATGCATAGTGGTCCAGTATGAGTATAAGTTCAAGGACAGGTAATCTAGGAAGCAAAGATCAAGAGGGAGCACACTCCAGTACTTCCTGCAAGGAAGCAAAGATTGAGAGGGAGTCCACCCTACAACTAAACAAAGATAAGTATTTGAATTGTCATTTCTTATGATTACTGAAATGGTGTTGTTTAGTCATGTACATACTTATGTTCCTAGATTTAGGATGTATATTATGCATTTTAGAAAAGTTGCATTAATGAACAAGATACTACTAATATGAAAGTAATGGGTAAGTGGCCTATGGTACTATACAACATTCCATTGCTACTTATCTAGAATGAAACCTCTTTGCTAACATGTTGGGAGTTGTGCACACTCTTAGCAAATGTTCTGGTAGAGATGGAAGGCATCTAGAAAGTTACCGTGTGAATACGGGATATGGATAAATGTTGTATTGAAGCATTGGATAAGATAATTGCATGACTGTATGACATATGCTTTTATGCGTAAGATTTTGTTATGAAAACTATGAGAAGTTTCTAATCATGCAATTGAATTTGACTTGTAGGAAAGATCGTGTACTATCACCTACAAAAGAAGGACTACAACATTTGTTCCAACAATGAAAACTATCTATTGAAGATATTGAAGAATCTGAAGTTCCCAAGATCCGGGATGAAGTAATGAAAGTATTCCATGATCAAGGAGTACTAGTCGATCATGAAGAATGATGTATGGGATGTGGTCCCGAGACCATAAGGGAATTCTGTTGTGACTTCCAAGTGGATCTATAAGATCAAGCATGCTGCATATGGTAGAATAGAGAAATATAAAGCAAGGTTTGTAGCTCGTGGCTTCTCCCAGAAAGAAGGGGTAGATTATGAAGAGACTTTTGCACCTGTAGCTAGATACACTTCCATCAGAACAGTACTTGCCCTGGCTACAGTGATGAAGTGGAAGATACACCAGATGGATGCCAAGATAAATTTCTTAAATGGTGTAGTCGAAGAGGAAGTGTATGTGGAGCAACCACTCAGTTTTGAGACACATGAAAGGGAATCATATGTGTGTGGGTTGAAGAAAGCCTTGTATGGCTTGAGGCAAGCTCCTAGGACTTGGTATGGGAGGATAGACAGCTTTCTATCCAGTTTGGGCTTTACCAAGAGTAAGGTGGATTCCAATCTTTACTACAAGGTTGAGGAAGGAAAGCTAGTGATACTACTATTGTATGTGGATGACCTGTTTGTTATAGGTGAGGATAGGTTGATTGTCGACAAAAAGAGGAAGCTTGTTGCCAAGTTTGAGATGAAGGACTTGGGTATGATGCATAACTTTCTAGGCATGGAGGTGTGGCAGAGTGAAGATGGAATCTTCCTTGGACAAGGGAAGTATGCAATAGAGATCCTGAAGAGATTCGGGATGATGGATTGCAAGGCCATGGCCACACCTATGGCATCGAACTTGAATCTTCTATGTGATGCTTCATCTGAGCCGGTTGATGTCATTGTGTATCGTCGGATGATTGGGTCCTTGATGTACCTGACGAACACAAGACCAGATATTTGCTTTGCGGTGAACACATTGAGCCAGTTCTCCGATGGATCAAAAGCATATTCTGAGGTACCTGATTGTACAATCGATTATGGGATCAAGTATGATGCGAATCAAAGGTTTAACCAGGAGGGTTATGTTGATTCAGATTGGGCAGGCAGTGCTGCAGATAGGTAGAGCACTTTGGGGTGTTGCTTCAGTATGAGATCACGTGTGATCTCTTGGTTTAGAAGGAAGAAGTCCTACGTATCACTAAGTACAGCCGAAGCAGAGTATGTCGCATCTTGTTCGGCCAGTTGTGAGGCAGTATGGCCTAGGAATCTATTGTTTGAGTTATTTGATCTCCCGTTGGCTATTATCTATATCTATTATGACAACCAGAGTTGTGTGAAGTTGTCAGAGAACCCGATGTTCCATTACAGGTCGAAGCACATTGAGATCAAATATCACTATATCAAGGATATGGTGCAGAGAGGAGCAGTGAAGCTCCTGTATGTTGCGACGGATGAACAGGTTGCAGGTGTGTTGACGAAACCACTAGCCAGAGTGAAGTTTGAGTACTTCAGAGAGAGGCTTAGTGTTCTTCAGATTGAAGATACTTCAAGGAAGAAGTGATGGGACACATTTGCAGGATCCATTCCAAGCAAGGTGAGAGGAGGATCCTTCCCATGGCTATGGATGTAAGCACTGTGTGATGAGCATAAGGACGATGCTCCAGTTACTGCTCTAGATATGCATCAGTTGGATGCTTTGTATGGTCAGTTGGATGCTTTGTATGATCAGTTGGATCATGTATGATGACATGCATCGGGACGATGCAGTGACAATGATCAGGATGATCATGTGTGATGAGTATCAGGACGATGCTTTGGATGAAATGCATTAGGACGATGAAGTGATGATGATCAGGATGATCATGTACATCAGGATGATGTATGGTGAGTATCAGGTTGATACTCTGTGGCCATGGACAGGTTGTGCAGATGAGCATGTAAGTTGATCTGGGAGATCTTTCCAGTCGTGCTGCGGCACATAAAGGATCTTGGGATACTCTTTCGAGGCATTGCTCTGGGAGGACATGTAACTAGACCTGGGAGATCTTGTCGGTAGTGCTGCGGCACATAAAGGATCCTGGGATACTCTTTCGAGGCTTTGTCCTATGGCATGTAATAATCCCTAGAGATCCAATAGGTTGAGAAGTAAGCTCGTAATTAGTCCTGGGATGCTCTTTAGAGTACTTGAAGGTTACAAGATGCTCTTTAAAGGTTTTTCCTAACCACATGTAATTAGCCTTAGAGATCCGATAGGTTGAGCAGTAAGCTCGTAATCAGTCCTGGGATGCTCTTTAGAGTACTTGCAGGTTGCAAGATGCTCTTTAAAGGTTTTGTGGTGTGGGGGTCACATATAATCAGTCCTGGAGATCCGATAGGTTGAGGAGTAAGCTCGTAATCAGTCTTGGGATGCTCTTTAGAGTTCTTGCAGGATGCAAGACACTCTTTTAAGCTTTTGTGACAGTCAACATGTAAAAGATACTGGGAGATCCAATAGGTTGAGCAGTAAGCTCATAATCATTCCTGGGATGCTCTTTCGAGGTTTTGTTGACGCACATAATAAGTCCTGAGGATTCCACAGTATGGCCAGTGATGATGAAGACCCACAGGAGGCTAGGCCTACATCTAGCATGAAAAAGGGTTGGCTCTGTAGAACTTCCTATGACGAGAAGAATTCAGAGATAGCCCAGTGATCAAGATGTCGAGTATAGCAGCAATGATGATGATGATGCTCCGTGATCTAGTGATGATAATCTAGCTCCAGAATTGAAGACTTGTGCCTATATGTATTGATGACTTGTGTCAAGAGAATACCTTCCTAGTTAAGAGGGAGTGTTGATGTATTTGTAACTTTGGAATATATTCACTTGTATATTGTATTTGTACTTTATTGTATCCCCAACGGAGATGTATTATTCCTCCAATTGGAAGTGTCGTCAGTTGTACTTGCATGTATCGCAAGTCATATTGTAAGTGTCGTAACTTATACTTGATGGGTTATTAGACCACCTTGATGGGGTCGGCCTTGTATGATTCATGTGGGTTAAAGGGTTATTATACCACCCTAGTGGGGGTCGGCCCAGTCAACATTACGTTAAGTGGTTAAGTTGGGGCCGACCTAGCTAAAGTTAAAAGACAAGTGAAGTAGTGTATAAATAGAGAGTGTGTCTCTCTCATTTTACACATTCTATTATTCATTCACTTCGCATTAGTGAGAGAAGAGGAGGGTGCACACAAGTGGAGGAGGAGCATGTTGCTGAAGATATCTATCTATTGGGTTTGATCATTGTGATCCTTGTATTGGTGCTTATTCTATCTCCGAGGAAGTTGCGGGGTTTTTCACCTTCTTGGTTTTCCCCAGTGAAATGTTTTGTGTCTCTTGTCTCTTATGCTTGATATGCTGTACATGTTGTTCTTTCAGTTAAGATCCTAGATCTATTGAATTAAATGATGAAAAACTAACACAATCAAGTTACAATGTCATTAAAATTTCATTTTTAATGTTAAACCATGCCACACTTTTTTTTTCACTAATCCATCATTTTATTAAATCCAACTAAAAAATTGTCATCCATATTATTTTTCAAAATTTCCAATCATATTTATCAAAAGGTTATTCATTAATAATTCCCATACCATTCTTAAACTTAATACAATGAACTCAATAATAAGGGTTATTCATTAATAATTCCCATACCATTCTTAAACTTAGTACAATGAACTCCATAAGTTGCAAACTTCTCTTGATACTAAAATTATTGGAATTTATTCATTCCAATCAATAAGCTCCAACTTTAAAATAAATTTTAATCAATTCTCAATTTTGATTAAATTTTTCATTTTTCGGAGTAAATTTATAAAGACTTTAGTTCTTCATGTGATACTTATCCTAAACCTTTGATTATTATCTTAATTGTAAATTGTTTACAAAAGTATCCATTATCACATGTCATGTTTTGCAAACAAGTTGATGTTTAAAAAAAACACTGTTGTATAACTTTTTATTGATATTTCCTTTTTCTATATGTTAAAATAATTAACAATTGTTATTATTTAAAGTACAACTCAAGTGAGTCTAAATTATGGTTAAGAATGTGTTTCCTCCTATAAAGTCACATGTTCAAATCTGGAAGGGGGTAGACTATGTACACCTCCCTAAACTTTAGTAATCAAATCGTTGCATAGAAGGTGTCCCCTATCCAACAAACAAAGGGGTTGGCTGACGAGCAGACCTGAACTACTTGCCAATGAAGGAGAAGCAACCCAAAAGGATGTTCCCAATTTCTTTGGGATAGCTGCTTCTCGCGGGAACAAGGGCCCCGCTGCCATTAATGCATATTTGCTCCTTAAGAAGGATACTTAGTAATTGGATTGATCTAATTACCTAAATGAAATTAAGATCCTAAAATGTAATCTAAGTTAAGATAAATATAATCTAACCTATGTTGCAATTTTAAATGCAGTTTTAAGTAACTTTGAAAGAATAGATTTAGTAGTTACTAAAAAAAAGTTGTAGCTTCTAAAAACTATAGTCTCAACTACATAAAAACCGCAAACTAATTTATCCTATCTAATCTATTTCCTATCATGCAAGAGCAAATTTAACATACTGATGATGTCATTCCAAACCTGAATATAAAATAAACATAGACAATAAACAAATTTGAGAATAATCCACATAATTTATAACATAATCTATTGAAGTAATTAGACAGTTCACAATAATGATAATGAAAGTTAATCATCACATGTAAATTATGCATAACTATTGAAATAGATTTAGAAAATAACATAAACTCGAGAGGTAAACATAAAATATTTGTTCACACAATCAAAAGATATAGGAACAAATAATATATATAAACAAGTATGGAAGAAAAATAAGCAGAGTCTTGATCCAATAAAAATCAAATTCTATCAAAAGGTACGAGTACATTGTATCATGAATTAACTATAGTTGAAGAAATTCCCCACACTCTTAAAACATGTAACAACAACTAGTAGTGACTCCTTAGACTATTCTTCAAAACCTCCAATTGAACTTTACAAAGTGAACAAATACAAAAAATTGAGAAAAAGAAAAGTTTATGCAAGTTCCTTGAGTGTCCCCCCCACATATTAGTCGAAATCTTGTTCTTTCTGTAGGAAACAAGAACAAGATTCTTTCCTAAGAAAACAACAAATTCTCCTTAAGTAAAGGGAGATTGAAAAATAATCAGTTGAACATCTTCTCCATTTAGCAATAATTCTACCACATCTGTTTCGATTTTGAGGGTAAAATCTTATCAATTTAATAAATTCTCTGTAGAAATCTGTGCAAGGTGGAACGATCTCCATAAAGAACTGAAAACATGGATCACTCTTTCGTTTCCTTAGAATGTTTTATTCTCAAAGTTCTTCACTAACCTAGATATGAGCAATATTTATGGATGTTTACCTACCCAAGATGAAAACAATGATTGGTAAGTATCAAAGTTTTACAAAATGCCATTTTGTAAAAGTAAATATACTTTTGCTGAGAGTCACTATATTATAAATTTTGTTTTCCTAAACTAGCAATTGTCTCGGGAGGGGAAAAATGAACGCTGAGAGGAAGAACAAAAGGAAGGAAAAAAAATTGGCTAGATTCTACGCAATAGGTTATAACGCATCATCAAAACATAAAACAAAATCATAGTTGAAGTAAGAATCTTTGACTTAGTAAGAGAATGAATTAAAGTAAATACTCAACCTTGGTAGATACTTCCAATCCTAGCTCCCAAGTACCTCTTTCTCTCAATACCTATCTATGTCATAAGGAGGATAACAAGTGGTCTAAGGACAATAAATATGAATAGATCTATCTAGCACCATCTCTGCCAGTGCTCAAGGCATCCTAGTTATCACTCATCACCATATCACCCAAACCTTGTCTTACTCTCAATAGGCACTTGAAGGAAATGAAATAGCTACCAAATATAGTCTTTTTAGTCTTAACTAGCTTCAACCTAGAGTGAGTGCCATAAAAGTAATGGACCCTTATATGCCCGATAACAAATTTAATAAATGTATTCCCTTTTTTGTACAAGTCATTAATTCATCCATGGTATTTATGCTTGATAATATCATGCATCAAAAAGTTTAATGTGTGAACCAACCACCCAAACTAGCATATCTAAGAATGAGCTCGCTCAATGATTTTTCCTACTCCCTTATAATTCTCCACATCATCAATGATTACCTAAATCACATTAGAAGGAGCAACAATGTTGGTGGTTTTCAATAGGAATTTTGAAATGTTTGAGTGGATGAAGTGATTGACAAGGAGTCATGCATTGCAAGAAATGTTGCACCTCTAGCCAATCCAATAAGAACATCTATCGAATGTCAGTTTCCAACATTTTTCCAATCGTCAACTATAATCGATACCCCAATATATTCCCACTCCTCCATGGATTTTTTTCTTTCCATATCTAGTAACACAATTCTAGATATCTCCTACCTTGGGCCCTTATACATCACATGCATAGAGAAACCGCATCACTTTTGTGTCCACCTCTTTTAGATTCACCCCCTATAGGCCATGAGGTTCCATTTGCATGAGGGAATGTAGAGGTATTGCTACCAAATATAGATGATGCATCAGTTTGAACATTTTGTTTTAACCATGCATTCTTTGTGTTGCTTCCTCTTTCTTGATGTGCTTTAGTCTATCTTCCTTCGATACCCTAGGGAAAATTTAGATCCCAATGGCCCTCTTATTATCATCACTCTCCATTACCACACAAATATGGCTCCTCACACGAGTATATGAATTTAGTGGTTTGACCCCTTCCCCCCTACTCCCTCACTTTTTGTCACAAAATTCCATAATAGTGTTAATGAAGTTTTGCCACCTTCATCCCCTTCCAAACCTTTGTCATCTTTATATAATGGATCACTATGAGAATGACCAATGCCATTTTCTTCCCTCTCATTCCTAATCCCCGCCAACACCATGAGAATAAAAAATGGAACCATAAACTACAAGAAGCACATTTTATTCAAGTCTTAAATGAACAACTTGCTATAAAATGAGGAAGGAGAAGGAATATGAAAGAGTAGGAGAAGAGGAATAATCCACAAATAAACAACACACACACACACACACACACACACATATGCAAATCAATAATATATGTACTTTCTCCAAATCAAATTACAAATAAAAAATAAATGCAAATCAAATTGTACTTAGACATCTAATCTCATCATTAAATTCTAAGCATAACTCATATAGCTACTAAACTCTGAACAACCACCCAAAGAGATATAGTACAAAGTATTTTAATGAAAACACATGTAATACATGTTTACAAATATTTACTAAACCAGAGTCTCATCAGGTTGTTCTTTAAATGTTCTTGTAAGATCCCAAATTGAATAGTCATGCCACTAACCATTTTAATTCTTATTCTAGTTGAAACAAAACAAATTTACACCAAAAATTTAACTTGTTAGTTCCCCAATAATTTTATAATTTCCAACAAAGGTCTTGATCATTGTAATAAAAGAATGTTGGAAATTTATTGACAAATATGAGAGCTTTTCCAAAAGCTAGGAACAATAGATTAGATGTGCCCAAAGCTATGTTGTCTAACACCACCTCGAGTGCTCGTGTCTTCTTGGTTGTGAGCCAACAAAGTGATTACTTTCACTAACCAATTTTAAACCAACGCTGCATTATAGACATTTTGCACTAGTTATAGGGTGCAGTTGAACCCTTTGTCCCTTGATTATCCATTATAAATAGTTGTAAGGAGCAACTGGATTCCCTTTTCCTTATTTCCCTATATGTAAGGGTACACACATACCCAACCATTGTTTTCTACAAAGATAAAAATATCTCTAATGTGTTTAATCAACTAGCTTGATAGGATCTCTAATGTGTTTAATTAACTAGCTTGATAGGATTGTTTCCCTTTGTTTATTAGTGCTAAGTTGTATTCAGTGCTAGAGTCTTGTCCACAACTAGATATCTTTGAGGTTTACTCATCATTTTTTCTTTGTACATGGGTGGTCATTTTCCAATCATCCATTTTCCTACAAGATGTTAATATTTGTGGGTTTTTGTGCTTTAAAGGAACTGTGGGATTATTTGAAGGATTTATAAATATAAATGATTTGTATTACAATAATATATGATTGAATAAATGCAAATAAAAAATTGCTAAGAGGCTGGTGCTTTTGAATTGATAACCATTGCTTATGAAATTAAATTTTAATTGAAACAATGAGGCACAAAACAGGCTCAAGCAACCCATAAGGCATGCTCAAAATATTTATCCACTGTTTATAATCCAATAAATCCTTTCCTACTTTTTGGTCAATTGCTAGCCAACCCCTATTTTGAAACAAGTGAAAAATAATGGGTATCTATCCAATGAAGCAATAGCATAACCTACATTTTGTAGAATATATATCAAGGAATCACATGCATATATTTTGGATGTTGAGTTGGTAAATCTCACTCCATGGATATTACATGCTCAGTTTTGAGAAAACTTATCAAGGAGACATGTTATTTTCTATGTTGAGTTAGTAAATCTTACTTTACATTTATTACATGCCCCGGTTACTTGAATGACTTGGGAAGTTTGTAGTGATGGTGAGTATAACAAGGAATGGTTCTATTGACTCAAAGTATGCCCCAAGTCTTTCTCCTATGATCAGATGAATGCTTAATAATTAAAAATATTTAGTTCACCTTTGCATGTATGGAGAAGAGGGCAAGCCTTTCCTATGCATGCATCAACTCACATATAATGAGAAACACAAAACATGTCAAAGAGATCTTAATTTCAATTATGGAAATCACCATACCTCGAGATAGTGTTAAACCCAAAAATAGATCTACAATGAGTGAATTTCCCTTGAGACAAAGTTAAACCCAAATATATATATACAATTAGTAAATTTATCTTACAATATCTTTCCATATGATAATTATTGGCAAGGAAAAAAATGGTGATATGATGCCAACCAGTACATTACCACCACTGAAATCAATACATGGTAGAAAATATGTAAATTCCCATCTTCATTGTTTGTTCCACTTAGAATTACTAATAATCCCCATAAGAGCATTGCCCATGTTTGAAATGATGGAAGCATTTGGAATCCCTCACAACAATTTCTCTACCAACAATGTTTGTGATGGACCTGCTTGCAGAGTGACAATCACCACACACTCAAAGATTCTTGACAATTCTGATAGGGGTATCAGGGAAAGTATCGATGAGCTATGTTTTTATATGTCTAAGTCTCATCGTTCTCATGGTATATATGATGTCTCAGTTTATGGATGCAATGCAATTCCATTTTATTACTCTATTCGTGTTATGGTTACATTGTATCACCCTCATGTAGGGTTTCATTGTTCTTGTTTATGAGATTTGATGTTATAATATATATATATAATTGTTTTCACTTGCTCCCATCATGAACATAGGTATGGTAACAACGTGAAGGGTTTACACCACACCTATTGTGATAGGTGTTAACTTAGGAGCGTTCTCCAATATAAATAATAAGATAAATAATATATCATTTTTATCGTTTTCTGTTCATGTTAAGAAAACAAATACTATTATGGAATTAACTGTTTGACCATAAAATGAAACTAAAAAATGATACAAATTTACAAATAGTAGAATTTAAATAAGCTAATTAGATCTAACTATAGATATTCTAAGATGTTCTAAGCTATTCATGACATAGTAATTAAATAAAAAAAAACTTAATAGCTGTTAATAAACAGAATAATAATGCTATAGGATTTATAACAAACCCTACATTATTTTCTTGAAAATATTTGTAGACTTAGATAGAGAGCACTGTTCATTTCCTAACCATTAATAGAATCAACCATTGAGTAATTTTATAAAAAAATAATTAATCATAACCAGCATATCTTAGCAACTTACCTAAATAGAAAACATTAATCCTTTACTCAACCATTGGCCTAACCAACTATTAAATAACATAACTGTAAATAAACAAAAAATTAATACAACTTATATTTAAAACTTGCTTCTGCCAACTTGCTATGGAATTGCCATGTTCCTCCCTCCCATAGATTATTGTTGTTGTTCATAAAATATCAACATGAGCAGATAATCACCCCCAAGCCAGAGCAATCTCACTAAGAAACTAGAACCTAGGGTTGCTTTCCTATGTGTACTCTTCATTAATGTAGATTTTCCAATAGGATCTCTTTAATCAATTCTCTGGTTCTTGTAGATAAATCCCTTTTTTTTTTCTTAAGGAGTGCACACTCCAAGACCTCTGCTTGGACCAAAAGAAATCATTGAGCTCATTAGGAAACCCGGCTGGACCTGTACTGTGGCAACGGGAAGACCTACCTTTGAAGTCTCCCTTATCTACAGTTCATTTTTACTCTTCTTATTTCATTTTCAGGAATGTATTTCCTCTCCATTTTGGCTTCAAGAAAATGTTAGCACCTCAGAAAATTCTCAAGAGAAAAGAAAACAAAGAGCAGCCTTCCCCTTTGATTATTTTCCCTTTTATCATTTCTTTCTTTCAAGAAAGAGTAGTTAGGGTTTATTTTACTTTTCTCACGGATCTTGAAAATCAGAAATTATTATTTCTCTCATCTTATTTATCTTTTATCTTTTTTAATTTTTAATTACTCTCTAGTCCTAATTCCCTAGTGATCTTGGTCTCTCATTTAACAAGTAGTCCCATAGCAAGTATGTAGAACAATATAAAATTAATAAACCACTTTAATCTCATAAAGTGTCATTTGTCCATAATGCCTTGCATCATTTATAGGTCCAAGTCTCAAAACATATTTACATGCAGATTAATTATTTATTTACATAGGGGTAAAACTCTTGGGATGCTACAATTGGCCCCATTCACTGCTCACCGTGCAAGGTGGATCGATGTCATTTATCCCTTGATCCGATATAATCCCTAATAAATTAAACATTAAACTACCTAACCCCTATTTTCAATTCCATATGCTTCTTGCATTCATTTTCTATCAACATGTTTGTGAAGACACAAAAGTTAATAAAATATTAATGCATGTATCTCACAATGATTTGAATAAGCAACTTTGTTAACTTCATTTTTTATATTGTTTCTGTTTTTATGTTGAACATAATTTTATAGTATGTTTTAATAAGAACTATAAATAAAATAATTAAGCACCTTCAAATAGGTGAAATATAATAATTTAAAGTTGAATTTTAGTATCATATTTTATATCAAAACATGAATATTCAATATTAATCATATGTGTTAAATTAACATATATAAAATCCAAATTAATCTAAATTAAAACAAAATATAAAAAATTACATTACGTACTGTAAAATCAACTTTATAATAAGAAAATAATTATAAATTTAAAAAGAAAATGCCATTAACCCATAATAACAAGGCCCTTACCATTTAAAACCCCCTAACCCCTAATTACTAAGCCATTGAACTTTAATCCCATAACCCATAATCCCTAATCCCTAAACCCTTAATCTCTAATCCCTTAACATAAAAGTCCTAAATCCCCCAACCTGTAAGCCATTCAAACTTAAAGCCTTAAGCCCTAATCCCCGAACCCTTAAGCCTCAAACTCTTAATGCCTAATCCCTTAACAAAAAATCCCTAAATTCGCTAAACCCTAAGCTATTGACCCTTAAACCCTAAAGACCTAATCCCTAAACCCCTAATCCATTGAACCTTAAACCCTTAATCCCTAAGCCCTAATCATCAAGTTCCGCTGCAAACATGGGTATGTCGAGTTTGATATTTATTGGAATGGATGGGCAAATTGGGTCATGATGAATATGATGATGATGATGGAGATGAAAACAAAAATTATGGAAATGATGATGAGAATGATGTCCCCGAAGCTTAAAACCATCCCATACTGTCAAGGCATGCGCCTAGTCTAACCATGTAAAATTTCAATGCATACAATCACATTTTGAAGAAATTTCAACGTTGGCCCCATTCACTACTCACTATGCGGGGTCGCTAGATGACATTGGTGATGCGCGTGTTGGAAGTTTCATGAAATTTCAAGAGAGTTCCAACAAAGATTCTATAGAAGGGAATGTGAATGATGACAATGAGACGTGCATGATGAACATTAATGCAAACATGGACAGTCTTGAATAGTATCCCTAATCCCTTAACCCTTAATCCCTAAACCTTTAATCCCTAATTCCTTAACACAAAATCCCTAAATCCCCTAACCCTTAAGCCATTTACCTTTAAATAATTAATCCCTAATCCCTGAACCCTTAAGCACTAAACCCTTAATCCCTAATCCCTTAACACAAAAACCCTAAATCCCCCAACCCCTAATCCATTGACCCTTAAACCCTTAATCCTTAATCCCTAATCCCTTAATCCATAAACCCATATGCCCTAAGAACTTAAACATTAATCCCTTAACCCATTATCCCTAAGCCATTAACCATTAAACTACCTAACCCATAAGCCTCAACTCCCTTAGATATTGACCCTTAGTCCCTTAAACCCTAACCCATAATCCCTTAAACTCTAATCCTTGCACCCCAAATCCCTAAATCCACTAATATCCCCAAATCCTCTATCCACTTAACCACTGACACCTTAAACAATTTACTACTTAGGCACAATAACCGTTAAATTAGGCATTAAATGTGGCACTAAATTCAGTGCTACAGTTGGCACTAACTTTGGCGCTAAATTAGGAACTAAAGTAGGTGTTAAATTAGGTGTAGAGTAAGCGCTAAATCACGTATTAGTTATCGCCGAAATTAACACCTACTTGTTTTGATCGACGCAAAAAACGCCAAAAATAGCGTCATACCGATAAATAGCGACAACTTTTTCAAAAATGTGGAGAAAAATACATTAAAACATTTGGTGGAAGTGAAAAGGGGATCTAAAATAGAAGCTAATCACATGGAATTGTTGTAGTGTTTAGCATTTATATACATTGAACTTGGAAATGAAATTAATTAATAAAAAATACATTATAATGAAAATATAATTTTTATTAGCTATTTTTTAATTTATATTATCTTTTGTATTTAGTACTTGTCTCACAAATATAATGAAATGATTACACATAAGCATTAATATAGCTTAAATATTGTTTTCTTACATTTTCAATACTATATTAATTTATCCTAGAAGTGCAAGGTTATTTATATGCATAATATATATTGAATATTTTTTTCTCCTTTGTTTTGAATTGAAATGCATTTTATATATATATATATATATATATATATATATATATAGTTTGACATTGTGATATTACATAAAATGAAAGAAATATAATATTTGAAATTAAAGACATGAAAATGCACAAATATAATAGTTATGTGTATTGTTTCTTTCATAAAGTATGGAAATGAAAATAATATTATTTTATGAAAAAATGTGAAAGGACCTTTACTATGATTAATTTATTTGAAAATGACAATCATATTATTTTTTTATGAGTACTTTACTTGAAAATGACAATATTATTATTTTGAAAGGACCTTTACTATGATTACTTTACTTGAAAATGACAATAATGTTATTTTGTTATGAGTACTTTACTTGAAAATGACAATAATATTATTTTGTTATGAGAAGTGCAAGGTTATTTATATGCATAATATATATTGAATATTTTTTTCTCCTTTGTTTTGAATTGAAATGCATTATATCTATATATATATAGTTTGACATTGTGATATTACATAAAATGAAAGAAATATAATATTTGAAATTAAAGACAAGAAAATGCACAAATATAATAGTTATGTGTATTGTTTCTTTCGTAAAGTATGGAAATGAAAATAATATTATTTTATGAAAAAATGTGAAAGGACCTTTACTATGATTAATTTATTTGAAAATGACAATCATATTATTTTTTTATGAGTACTTTACTTGAAAATGACAATATTATTATTTTGAAAGGACCTTTACTATGATTACTTTACTTGAAAATGACAATAATATTATTTTGTTATGAGTGTGAAAGGCCTTTCATTATGTGTACTTTACTTTATGAATTCAAAGCACTACCATGGTTAACTATGGGTTTTCATTGGCCATTGAAAATGTGACAAATAAACAAGCAATGTCACCTCAAACATGGGTGATGTTGTCATCCTCTAAAATGTGATTGGTTGATTTTTAAAGTGCATTTTCTTTGTTTTGAGGCCCATTTTTACCTCAAAATTTCTCTAATGAACATTTTTATTAGAAAAACTAAGAGATGGGGATCAACAATCCAATGATATATTGATAGAAGGGAAGCAACATAATAGAAAATGATTTTTTTCGAATCCTACACAAATATATTAGTATCCACAACAACAGACTTACCCTACTCCCTTGTTTCTTCCTTAGAGTCACATTAGGGCATCTAATAAATGCAATGTGCATAATATCCTTCTTTGAAGAACAATTTTGAGAAAAAATGGGAAGTGGATGCTTAATCAAAACAACTTTATATGAAGGAATCAAATCATCCATGACAGGAGATGAAAAATCACTCACTGCCTCAGTGGGATCGAGCAATGGAGAATACAAGCAGGTTGTCGACAAAGATCATGAAGCCACATGACGACTCAAGGAGGGAAAATACTGGGAACAAGGAGAAAACTACTCCTAAAATCCATCTTCCAATATAAGAACTAACCCTTCAAAGAGTGGGGAATTCCTCAACATTTCAACAATAGCCTTTCCCCCCATCGGACAAGAATATGTTGAACCCTTAAGGACATTAACTTCAATTGTGGAAGGAGGACATACATAAAAAATTGTCCCTGATGCAAAGGATCCCAAAAAACCCAATGAAAACCTTGTAGCGATTCTTGGGATCAACACAACCAAACTATCTGAAACAAAACAATCAGAAGAAAAGTAACATCCCGCCATCGAAGAAGCCAAAGCATCCAATTTTGAGGTAATAATAGGAACAAAAACCCTAAACTTTGAACCCCCCCTCTCCTTATTAATAATATACTTCTCTAAAATATTTAAATTCTCCTTCGACAAAGAATTTAAGAGATGAAGGAGGATAAATTTTATCTTACCTATCAACGACAAAAGATAAACCCTTTGTCCAAGTCTAAAATTGGATGCTCAACTGGGAAACCTCCTGGCTCTAAAAAATATGCTTGAGGAGAATTCCCCCCATCATCATGAATATCCACACTTGAGGATTGAACAGTTAAGCAACTATCCCACAAATGACTTGTCTCTTGAAAAGGACGGCAACAAAAATGTGCACACCAATAATCTAAGCATTGAATAATTGAGTCATCAACTAACAAGATCTCCACTTCGGTAGGTAAACCGTTAAACGAGTCCATTTATATTAAAACACGAGGCATTCATTTATCCATAGCATGCAAAACCTGGTACTCCACTTTAATAAATCTCCCAATGGTATTAGCTACACCCATAAAAGCCTCCTTAGACCACAAATGTAATGGAAATCCAAGAAACAAAACCCATAAATGTCTTTTGTTAATTTTCTCTTTCCATAGGTTAAATGCAGGGTGCCACCCGCTTAAGACCAAGGAACCATCGCAAATGACCCAAAACTTATCAGAAATAATATTGACCACTTCCTCCAACAATAACTAAAACAAAGCCACCCGTTCAATAACATACTGAGCTTTGGGGTATACCCAAAAATGGGCTTCAATTTCTCCAATATACAAGCTTGAATTTCTACTTGATTCATTACAATGTATAACAACCTCCCAAGTAAATCCCTTGAGGAAAGGCTTGCTACTTTGTTCATTGTAACGTCTTTATTTAGAACACATAAATACCTCCAAGACTTCACTTTCCAAGCCGTTAAGGATTGATGAACATTGACATGGGGGGAAACCAACTTCCTACGATCAGAGGCCCTCTTATCAGCAGGAATAATCCTCCCACAGTAATATCATCAACCTTACCAAATTGCAATGACCAAGTCCTGGAATTAGGTCGAGGAGAATCCACCAAAACCTTTAGACCATTATCTTCCCACATAGAACAAGGAATGCATGAAGAAATTTCACATCTTCCCGACAAAACATCAACCGCAACAGAACCCCCATCATCTAATAGTAGTGGAGTCACATCCACTTTTAATCAAGAACATGAGAAATCGTTTTCCGAGGATGATAGAATCGTCCTTCGCATCTCATTGAATTCGGCGTCGGAGTTGAAAACCCCATTTCAGCCACATATCATCAGCATATAACCAGGATATCAACTCATCTTCCATCTTTCACCGCAAAGACCCCACTTGCACCAAATGACACAAGTAATCCCACTCTTATGCATCATAAATCACTTGCATAGGCCCCATATTGCAAAATTGTAGTTAGGTTTCATCCCTCTATCTCAAGATTTGGTCAAAAAATAAGATTAGGTACCATGTTACTTATTTGGTGGAAATCCATTAATTCTTTATATATGAGCACGGATCCATCTCAATTTTTATAAATATGGAGATGGATCAAGTTTGATGTGTAATTTTTATTCTTTATGTGTAAAAAAATTTAGATAAAAAAATGTACACCTCAATAAATTTGATCCCTCGATCTGGATTTAAGATGGATAGATTTACCCTATTTTTTTTCTATAAAATTTAAAATTGAGCCAATATTTTTTTTTTCAATGGAACATGTCCGGGAAACCTTCAAGTACTTCCCCTCATTTTGAGGATGGTACCTAAGGTAAACCATCGGCCCTGATTATAGGGCCTAACCCGGTAGGGACATCAAGTGAGGCCTTGCATAGCCACCCGAGGATTTGACCTTGACACCTTCTGCTTGCGATTACAACACTCAACCACTTGAGATAACCCACCGAGCTTAAAATTGAGCCAATATATGTTTTTAAATAACTTTTTTTTCTTTGTCATTTATGTTACATGCCTAAAAACATCTCCTCCATACTAAGTTGTAGAGCACATTGCTATACAATTTTTGTTTAGTGATACACTACTTTGAATAGTGATACACTTTGAACTTACCAAAACTTAATATATTCAAATATATATGATATAATTTAATTAGTTTAGTCCACTAGAATAAACTAAAAAAAATCATCTCACGTCTCCCCTTATCTATTTCATAACTCTCAATGCATACCCATAATTTAAGAAAGAAAGGAGTTTCTATGTTCAATCCTAATTGAAAGCAGTGCAATCCTTCAACTAAAACATAATGAACTTATAAAAGATAAACTCTATTTTCTTACATCATATAACATATAAACCTAAAATATTAAGATATTTCAAATGATAAGGGCTACTCACATGAATTTAATGGTCGAAAAAGTGGTAATGGGGAATTTGTGAACACACTCATGCACTTTTTTACAACGGTCTCGATGCCTTCCAAACCACAATACATTCTATCGTGATTTTTCCAAAACAAGCGTGAACAAGTATGTGAGCACATGTTAATAACATGCACGCGTTAAATTTTTAATATTAAAAAATTAGTATTTTTTCCATAAATTTCTATCCCAATATCAATTTTGGAGTTGTTTAGCTAATTGGGAAGGTCTTGAAGAGATCTACATGTTTATAGCATTATGTTTTTCAAATTTTTAAATAAATAATTGCTTATTTTTCAAAAGAATATAAAATGAATGTTTTGGTCATGATCAATACCTCAAACCACCAGATAATGAAATTTGAGGATATTGAGTGTTCACTGGTAATCTGGATTCTCTTAAAAGTTTTTCTACATGAGGAATATGCTTTAGGGACTTGATAATTGTAAGGGTATGAAAACAAGCAAATTTAGATCCAATTGAAACCTTATGGCTCATGGGCCATGAATAAGGTTCCAAACCATCATATGGACCTTTAAAGAGGATATTTGGCCTTTACGTGGAGTATGGTTGCTCCATAATGCCTTTTACATTAGGGATGGGTCTCATGTCCTTAACAATTTGAATGGGAGCAAAATAAGGCCCTTATCCCCTAGATGAAGTATGTAGGGACAAAGAACCATGAACAAGGCCTCAAACCACAAAATATGCACTTTGTAGGAGATCACTAACCTTAGAGTAGGATATGGGTTTTTGTGGTGTTCTTAACCCTAAAACATAGAACAATTGATAACATATACATAGATAAATGATTAAAAATACCAAAAATTATAATGGATATTACATCAATACTTCTTTGATTGAAAAATTAAGCAATTGACATTCATTAGTATCCCATACCACTTCTGGTTGGAGACAAATGGAGCCTTCCTCATCAAGTTCTAGTAACTTGGTGTGCACTTTAGAATTGGATGCCACCACTTTTTAAGAAAAGATACATGAAATACTATTAAATCTTGGATTTATTTTGTATACCTAGCTTGTAGGCCAATTGTCCAATGCTTTGTATGATCTTGTATGGTCCATATAACTTTGAGGTTATTTTTTGGGGGAGAATATTTTTGAGTAACACATGTTTATAAGGTTGAGGGAAACAAAGAACATATACCCTTAAACAAAGAACATATACCCTTATATAAACAAATAATTTGAGAAAGGTTGATCAATCTATTCTTTCATTCTATTAATGTCCATGGATAAATTGTCCTTGAGTGTGTGGAAAATAGTTTCTCTAGTGGGAAGTGTGTTATCTACTACACGGACCTTGGAGGTTCCTAGTAAATATGAAACCATGTACAAAGGTTTATGTCCATAAATTACTTAATATGGGGTAGTTTTCATATCTCCGTGATACATAGTATTATACCACCATTCAACAAGAGGAAGCTATTATACCCACTGTTGTGTCTGTTTTGATGTGAAGCATCTCAAATAGGTTTCCAAGCACTTATTGATTTCTTTTTTTTGTCCATCCATTTGAGTATCAACTCGGAAATACTAAAGCTTAAATAAATCCTTCCAAAATTTGCTCATGAATGTAGGGTCTTAATCATAAAAATGAAGGTTGGCATACCATGTAACTTAAAAATTTGAGCCATGAAAACATTGGACACAATGGATAGTGTAAAAGGGTGTGTTATTGCATAAAAGTGAGCCAATTTGGAAAGGCAATCTACTACCACCATAATGATTGATTTATTACCAACTCTAGGAAGCCCTACTATAAAATTCATATAGATATCATCCCATATATAGGTGAGAATTTGAAGTGATTTTAAGGCTCCTAATGACATCACCATCTTGCTCTTACATTGTTGATAAGTGTCACAAGCGGCGACAAAGGTTTGGATGAGTGTTTTCATGCCTTCCCAAAATGAATGCTTAATATTTTCATAGGTTTTATGAAAACCTATCTAAGTTGTTGTGGATGATAAATGCAACTCCTCTAATATTTGGTGCTTTAAGGCCGAATTAGGCACCAAACAAATTCACTCCTTAGAACTAAATGTATCATGGTGCCATGTATACCTAAGTGGAGGGTATGGTTCATCCTAAATCCTTTGGATGAGGGTTATTATGGCTGCATTAGTCATCCATTCTTGATGTGTTACCTTAATCCATTCTAGAACTGGTAATGATAAATCAAATACGGATCCCTCCTCTTCCTCAAATTGCCTAGATAATGCATCATCCACCACATTTTTGTTTTTCTTATATATAATCTCATGGTCATACCCCAACATCTTAGTAACCCATTTATGATGCATTGGTGAGGACGATATTTGTTTCAGGAAATATTTTAAACTATGATGGTCAATCTTGATCTAGAAATGCCTCCCTATTAAATATATGCACCATGTCTCAACTCCATGAAGGATGACCATCATTTATTTTTCATGTGGATTTTCCCAAATTATGATCACATAGTTTCTTAATCACTGTTGAATGCTAAAGGACATCCATTTTACATCAATACTTCTCCAAGGCCTCATTTAGAGGTATCACATTCTAAGATAAAAGTATTAGATAAATCAATATTTCCTAATACTATAGTAGTTCCATGGCATCCTTTAAGGTGGAGAAGGCATGCCCAACTTTGTTGCTCTAGTGAAAGGCATTTTTTTTAGCAAGAATGTTAGAGGAGCTACAGTTGTACCATAATTTTTGACAAACTTTCTATAGTAGTGGGTAAGTTCTAAAAACCCACACAATCTCTTGAGGGTCACTAGGGCAAGGCCAATCTTGCAAAACTACCACTTTCTTGGGCCCCAAAAGTACTCTTACTTGACTCATAATATTGACCAAATATTCAGCCTTAGTAACCTGGAAATAACATTTGGAGTGTTTCACAAATAATTGGTGACCCTTTAATAACTACAAGGCATGATCAGCATGCTCTAGGTGGCCTTCCCATGTGGTGTTGTACACAATTATATAATCAAAGAAAATAAACACAAAATGGAAGAGGAAGGGTTAAAATATCTTGTCCATGAGTCTTTAAAAGGTGGATGGAGCATTTCAAAGGCCAAAGGGAATGACTAATGACTCATAATGACCCTCATTATGAGTTAAGGATGTTGGCTTGTTTAATCTATATTAGGTGGTAGCCAAATCGAAGGTCTAGTTTAGTGAAGAAATGGGCTCCATGAATCTCATCCATGAGATTTCCAATGACTAGAATAGTAAAGTTATCCTTTATAGTTAACTTATACAGATCCTATAAAAATAGACAGATGCACCAAGTGCCTTCCTTTTTTAATGCCATAACCACCAGTGATGAATAAGGGCTTGTTTTCGAACAAATGATGCCAACCTCCAACAACTACTTAATGGTATTTTATATTTTATTCTTTTGGGAAAAAGGATGCCAATAAAGCAGTGCATTGGGGGGTTGGATGCCATGGATTAAGGGAATATCATGGTCATGCTCCCATTGGGCTTGTGATAGGGGTTAGGGTTTCTAGGGTCCCGAGGACAAGGAATTCTCAAGTTTTCGATATTTAGGGTTTTTCCTCTTAGGTTTTTCATATGTTAAAATTCTATTCTAAGCCTCTTCTAATGTTCTTCCTATGAATGAGTGTATCCGAAATATCTTTCTTCAAAGATAAGCTACCACCATTCTAGCTAGTATGTGTTGCTTTTCAGTTTGTTTTTTTTCCTTTTCATTCATTAATAGGATTTGGGTTTTACTATACCGTTGTGATCTCTACAAAATTTTTGTATGTGTGTTTCAACTCTATATTTCTTTCTTCATTTTGTTCTCTAAATAATCCATATCAATGCTATCATAGTCATTTTCTCTTTGGTTTTTCTTAGTGCATATCTACAACAAGATCCATCTATTGGTAGTTGGGTCTATAAATCCTAATTGAGCTTGGGGAAAGAGGCTCTTGCAAGCCCAAGAAACCTCACATGGTGGAAGAAAATAGATATGACAAAGCATGATATCCTATTGATTTGTTTCCAAAGGAATCCCTCGCACAATAAAGAAATGAGATGATGTCCATACCTTTTATATATCCTTAGATGAATACCAGTTGAAATAAACAGACCTTCAACAATAGTATCAATATTTGACCTCATTGGCACTTCATGTATGGAAATTCGATGGTGTTTGAAATGCGGTAAATATTCAACATAGTAGGGATATGGTACAATCAATGAATCATTCACCAAATCATGTCTTTGAATCATATCGATATTGATATAGTGAAATATGATCGGCTATGGTTGTCCAATGAGGTTATTCATAAAAACACTACACTTTTTTAAATCATTTAAAAATTATTTAGATTAATTATAAATATCCCTCTAGAAATCATTTCATGTAACCAAATTGAATTATGTTTCTTGTGAGGTGAATCATTTGGGAGTTTAAAATTCTAAGTTTTTCCTTTGATTTTTGGACAATCATTGAATTTTGGGTTGCATATGCCCTAGGATAAATTTTATACTTGGTACAATGAAATGTTCTAGGTTGAGTGGTGACATGTAAGAATTCAAAACATGTATGTTATTTTACTAAGTGTGCTACAATTGGTTGTACATGAACTTATTACTTCTTACGATTTATTATTTCAATTATTATAAGTCTATATCAATCGAAGATAATTTTAAGGATTCAAATAATACACCTAAATATAATATTATAATAAAAAGTAGTTTTTTAAAAAAAATATTAAAAACAATTAGTGAAAAATAACCCCTAAAAAATAAGATGCATCCTTTCAAAATGTTAGATCAAAATTATATATTTTCATAAGTGGGAGTTTCAACGAAGTTTTAATTTTTCACTTTTACCACTTACCATTTAAGGCCACATTAAAGTTTCATAATTCATTTTAAGAGACATCGATAGGAATACTTAAAAAAAATTAATACACCTAAGGAATACTATTCATAATTTATTTTAAGAGACATTAATAGGAATACTTACATTATAGGTAAGTATCAAGAATTCAAATAATACACCTAAGTAGTATAGTATTATAAGAAAAAGTAGTTTTTAAAAAAAATACAAAAAAATTAGTGAAAAGTAACCCCTAAAAATAAGATGCATCTTTTCAAAATGTTAGATCATAATTATATATTTTCATAAGTGGGAGTTTCAACGAAGTTTTAATTTTTCACTTTTACCACTTAAGGCCACATTAAAGTTTCAAACATACTATTCATAATTTATTTTAAGAGACATTGATAGGAATACTTACAAAATCAATTACTAAAAAATTTAAAATAATAATGTAAAAGTGAAGAGTGAATAGCATATTAGATTATATTATGCTTTTATTAGTTGTTTTTATTATTTCTTATTTTCTTTCACGTTTTAATACATAATTTTTTTATTTTCTTTATTAAATAAATTTAATCATAATGCCCACCTAACCATCTAAATCTAAGTCTCATTGATGCAAATATTTATATACAAAACTTAAATAATCTAAGTCTCTTTGATGCAAATATTTATATACAAAACTTAATTAGATAATTTATTGCAAAGAATGCAATAAAAAATATGGAACATCCGATAATTTAAGTCAGATATCATTTGCATGGTATTGTAGGTGGACTTGGTGGAGGAGCCAAAGGATGTGATAAGATTAAGAAAGAGGTGAGGGATAAGTTAATTGAAGAAATTGAATCTCATAAGAAAGTAAATGAAATCCATGTAGGGAAGGGAACAAACTGCCATATTCACTCATGGGAAGAGAGACTATGCCTATCCCACCAACAAATTTGATGCCCTCATTGTTATTCTTTATGTTATATGGATCACAAAAAGAACCTACTAGATACCAAATACTAGTGCAACCCAACAAACATTGACACAATATTGGAATCCATTGGTGCAAAAGGAGGTAGATGATTCCATTTATGATTTTTTCATTGAATCTAATATATCTTTTAATGTTATTACAATCCATTTTCTTTGAGACAAGATAAAATGTTGCATAATTTGGCCCACATATGATCCTCCTAGCTATGAAACTCTTAGACTCAAAGGAGTTGAGAGGATAAAATCTAGAATGGAAGAAAGGGTTAAACCTACTAAGGATTCATGGGAAGTTATTGGTTACACTATAGTGAGTGATAGTTGGATTGATTGACACTCTATACCTCTTGGGAATTTCCTTTCTTATTTCCCTTGAGGAGTGATTCATTTATCCACCATTGATTGTATGAACAAAACAAAGAGTTATGAATATATTTAGATCAAATATTTAGAACAAAGTAGTCCATATATCTTATTATGTGGATTCCATTAAGTACTGAACAAAACAAGTAGTCCAAGTTGTTACTGATAATGCATCCAATTGTGTTCATATGGTGAATTATTGATGTGGCATTTCGATAAAGTCTTTTGGACACCTTATAAAATAAATTGTTTCAATTTGTCTCTCCATGGTATTGGTAAGATACCTTTGGTTAATGAAAACATAACTTTAGGAAGCTAATAGTCAAATTCATCCTTAATCATCGATTGGCCTTAAGTATTTTTAGAAAATTTTCAACTCAAAATTTACTTAGACCAAGTGACACTAGATTTTTAACTCAATACATTACATTAAAGAGGGTGGTAGAGAAAATAAATGCATTGATATCATTTGTTTTCAATCTAGAGTGGATGAAAAACACTGTTGCAAAGTCAATGAACATGGTAAAATGGTAGAGAATATCATCTTTGATTAATATTTTTGCCTATTGTAAGAGGAAATGTATCTAATTGTGAGCATATTATAAAAGTATGATGATGATTGATTCAAATGGTGCATGCATGGGTTTTGTTTATGAGTGCATGTGTCATCGATAGAAGAAAGTAATACATAAAATTTACATGTAATGATGATCAATCACAATATCAATAAATATGAGACATTATGGATAATAGGTGGACTACACTACATTGGCCATTGCATGTTGCAGGTCCTTTCTTAGCACCTAATTATTTTCATATACATAAGAATGTTGACATCATCCAGTTATATTTTATAATTGTGTGGAGAGAATGTATCATGATGTTGAGATGTAAAAGAATATATGATTGCAATACCTATCATACATGAATGACATTGGCCATTATTTTGCTACAACACAGGTTGTGACATACCCAAAATTTGTATATACAACTAAGTTAATGTAGTTTTAAACAATCATTAAGACGATCAAGCAATAAAACATTTACTTGAAACAATGCAAATGACAACTTGGAGAGTCAACTCATCCCAACCATAGAAGAGAGAAACTCAATTGTTTTCCCAAATCCACCCCTAAGTTGGATCACCACCATGCACTAGAATGCAAGAAAACGCTTCCACGTGGCACTCTCTCTGAGAGTCTGTAATAAGAAAATGATGGAATTATGAAAAGAAAGAACACTCAACACTGTTCCTCCACGCACAACATGGCATCCCATGCTATCGCAGTGCACTATTATATATAGTTTTGCATAGTTCTTGTGCCATCCCAATCAAATCTCCAATAAATCCATAAATTCCTATGATTTAGGATCTTGTCTGGTTGTTGAGTTTTAGTTTGGATTTGATTGGTAAATGTAATATCCCTCTTTTACGCCTATTCTTTTGTAATTGAAATTGTAAAGTTATGCACTTGTTTATGTGAGGAGGTCAAGGCCAAGGCCCCACTAATAAACTTGATAAGTATTGTTATTTATTCATAAGTTGTAATTTTGGATTTATAGACTTAGGAGACTGAAGGCTTTGACGCAACTAAAGGACGAGGCAACATAATCCAATAGGGGGGAGAAGTGAAGGGCACGATAGCTAGGGGAACCTAACGATAGATGACAGGTATCATCTTAGTGTCATGGGAACTTGAAGAAAAGTAAAATGATTTAAGTTTATAAGTGTCATCATCGTAGGTTGAGGGGAGTGGCTACTCGCCACAAGCTACTTATAAGTTTATAGGACTTATATTTTAGTGTGAAGATAGCTATTATCAAATGATCCTAAGTAAACTAAGAAATTATTCTATATATTATGATTATCTTAACTTTGACAAAAAAAATACAAGTAAAAAAAGAAGCTAAAGGTTTTTCTTAATTCTAACTTGAGAATAAGGAAAAAGAAAAATTATTATTTTTATCTATAGACTAAATGTTTTTATATATAATAATAACATTATTGATAGAAGAGATGAATGAGGAGCTAACATATTGAAGTTATATGTTAGAGGGTATATATATTATAGTATGAATTACTATAATAATTATAATGTTATTTTTGAAAAAGAGACTAATTGAAGATTTATAGATTATTTATACATATAAATGTGATAAAAAAAATTATAAATATATGATATAGATTTTTGGATAGGATCCAACATACATATATGAGGTATATGTTCAAATTATTATATACATATAAAGGTGTACCAAAATGATATATGTGTATGTTAATGCAACTATATATGTTTATATACAAGGATATTAGTTATTAATTAAAGAATTTTGTAAAGTGTATATATTATATAACTTCTACAGGAACACTTTTCCATTTAATTAAGCGAGCATAATTAAATGACAATCCTCTTCAAGTTAAGAGAAAATTATTATCTTCTTGAGATCCCCAACCTCGCTCAAGAAGGAACCCGATCACGTTACAAATGATGATCTCACTTACTTGCTAGGGTTGTCTCCTTTTGTTTACTTAGGGATTTGGGATGGGAGAGGGCGTAAGCCTGAGTTCTTCAATAATTTCCTAGTTCATGCATGGTTTGAAAAGGGTGAAGATTTTGAAGCTTAAATATTTTTGAATATAATTATATAGAGTATATTCTTTCCTATGAAGAGAGCATAGAGCTAGGAAGCTCTTGAGGTTGTTTGAGAAAGCATTTCATTCTGCAAATATTATTAGGAAAGGAATCTCTAGTCCTGCTTGACTGCCTATATATATGTGTGTGTGTATGTGTGTATGTGAATTTGTTTGAATGTATTTTTTTTATTGAAAGAAATTTATGTTAAAAAAGGGCACATTCCCAGGCCACATTTGCGTAACTTAATTACAGTATGATACTTTATATTAAGATACTTTGATAGGTATAAAAAGAACCATAGAGGGCGCAGGCCCAGGTTGGAGTAATTGCTTTCTAACTGTATTTGTTTAATAATTTGTTAAGATTGAAATGAGTAAGGAAGTGTTAAATTTTCAAAATTTACTTCAATCTGATCTAGGATCTTAACTGAGAGAACAACATGTACAACAAATCTACAGCATATTAATCATGGACACAATAATGAAAGCACACAAGAGACACAGAGTTTACTTGGGGAAAACCATAAAGGTGAAAAACCCCAATAACTTCCTCAGAGATAGATAGAGCAATGATACAACTAGAATACAAGAGATAGTCTTCTCCTAGCAGCAGAGCCTCCTCCTCCACAAGTGTGCCACTCTCCAACTAGGTCGGCCTTAACTTAACCACTTAACATAATGCTAACTGGGCTGACCCCCACTAGGGTGGTCTAATAACCCTTTGACCCACATGACTTATACAGGGCCGACCCCAACAAAGTGGTCTAATAACCCATCAAGTATAAGTTACGACACTTACAATATAAATGACGACACTTCCGTATAGAGAAATAATAACATCTATATAGGAATACAATATACATATATGTGAAATACATTCCGAAGTTACATATACATCAACACTCCCTCTTAACTAGGAAGGTATTTCTCGACACAGGTTTGCTAGCACAAGTCATCTTCTCTGGATCATCGTCACTGGATAACCGTCATCGAGTCATCATCTTCTTCACTGCTGCTGCTATCTCAATCAATCTCTGAATCTACTCATCATAGGAAGTTCTACAGAGCCAGTCCTTTTTCATACTAGATGTAGGCCCACCACCTGCAGGTCTTCGTCATCACTGGCCATACTGTGGAAATCTCAGGACTTATTACGTGCGTCACAAAACCTTAAAAGAGTCTCTTAACTAGCAAGAACCCTAAAGAGCATCTAAGGCCTTTTTCATCCTGTCCAGATCTCCAGGACTTATTACATGTGACCACACCACAAAACCTCGAAAGAGAATCCATGACTGATTACGAGCACAAGGCTCAACCTATCGGATCTCCCAGGGCAAAAATTACATGTGGTCACCACAAAACCTCGAAAGAGCATCCCAGGACTAATTACGAGCACAAGGCTCAACCTATCAAATCTCCCAGGGCACAAATTACATGTGGTCATGGAAAAACCTTGAAAGAGCATCCCAGGACTGATTACGAGCACACGGCTCAACCTATCGGATATCCTAGGGCACAAATTACATGCCATAGGACAAAACCTCGAAAGAGCATCTGCCAGATATCCCAGGGCACAAATTACATGCCATAGGCAAAACCTCGAAAGACTATCTGCAGAACTCCCAGGGCACAAATTATATGTCCTCCCAAGCAAAAACCTCAAAAGATCATTTGCCAGATATCCCAGGGTACAAATTACATGCCATAGGCAAAACCTCGAAAGACTATTTGCAAATCTCCCAGGGCACAAATTGCATGCTTATCTGCACAACTTGTTCCATGGCCACAAAGTATCAACCTGATACTCACCATACATCATCCTGATGTACACATGATCATCCTAATCATCATCACTGCAACATCCTACTGCATGTCATCTGGAGCAACATCCTGAAGCTCGTCACCCATGATCATCCTGATCATACAATGCATCTACCTGATGTATACCAAGTATCTACCTGATACATATCATCATACATTATCCACCTGATCATACAATGTATCCACCTGATACAAATACAAATACATGATCCACCTGATCATACATGATACATATCAACATACATGATCTACTTGATCATACAATGTATCCAGCTGATACATATACAAATACATGGTCTAAGCATCTAACATGATGTATATACAAAATACATACAAATGATCCAACCGATCATATCCAGCATCCAACATGATGCGTACATATATATAAATGATCCAACTGATCATATCCAACATCCAACATGATGCGTACATACATATACATATAAATGATCCAGCTGATCATATCCAACATCCAACATGATGCATACACGGAGCAGTAACTGGAGCATTGTCCTGGTGCTTATCATCTAGCGCTTACATCCACAGCCATGTGAAGGATCCTCCGTCCAACATGCTTGGAATGGCTTCAGCAAATGTTTCCATCACTTCTTCCTCGAAGTGTCGTCGATCTGAAGAACACCAAGCCTCTCCCTGAAGTATTCGAACTTCAATCTGGCTAGTGGCTTCATCAATACATCTGTAATCTGCTCGTCTGTCGCAACATACAGGAGCTTCACAGCTCCTCTCTACACCGTATCCCTGATATGTTGATATTTGATCTCAATGTGCTTCGACCTGTCATGAAACATTGGGTTCTCGGACAGCTTCACACAACTCTGGTTATCACAAAAGATACCAGTAGCATCCAAAGGGAGATCAAATAACTCAGATAGTAGCTTTCGAAGCCATACTGCCTCACAACTAGCTGAACAGGATGCAACATACTCTGCCTCAGCTGTACTCAGTGCTACGCAGGACTGCTTCCTGCTGAACCAAGAGATCACACCTGATCCCATACTGAAGCAACATCCAGATGTGCTCTTCCTATCTGGTGCACTGCTAGCCCAATTTGAATCAACATAACCCTGCAGGTTAAACTTTTGATTCGCTTCATACTTGAGCCCATAACCCACTGTACCCTTCAGGTACCTCAGAACATGCTTTACAGCAACCAGGTGAACACTCCTCGGATCCGTCAGGAACTGACTCAATGTGTTCAAGGCAAATATCTGGTCTCGTGTTTGTCAGGTACATCAAGGACCCAATCATCTGACGATACATAGTGACATCAACTGGCTCAGATGAAGCATCACACAGAAGCTTTAGGTTCGATGCCATAGGTGTGGCCATGTCCTTGCAGTCCATCATCCCGAACCTCTTCAGGATCTCTACTGCATACTTCCCTTGTCCAAGGAAGATTCCATCTGCACTCTGCGACACCTTCATGCCAAAAACAAATAGTGCATCATCCCCAAGTTCTTCAACTCGAACTTGGCAGTAAGCTTCCACTGCATGTCGGCAATCAATTCTATCCTCACCTGTTACAAACAGGTAAACCATATACAAAAGTAGTATCATTGGATTGCCTTCCTCAACCTTGTAGTAAAGGTTGGAATCCGCTTTACTCTTGGTAAAGCCCAAACTGGATAGAAAGTTGTCTATCCTACCATACCAAGTTCTGCACATATATGACTCCTTGTCATGTGTCTCAGAACCAAGTAGCTGCACCACATACACTTCTTCTTCGACTACACCATTCAAGAAAGTGTATCTTCCTCTTCATCACTGCAGCTAGAGCAAGTACTGATTTAATGGAAGTGTATCTAGCTACAGGAGCAAAAGTCTCTATGCTACCACCTGCAGCATGCTTGATCTTGTAGATCCTCTTGGAAGTCACTACAGACTCCCCTTCAGGTCTTGGGACTGCATCCCAAACATCTTCATGATCGACTGGTACTCCTCGATCATGGCATTCTTCCCAGATCCTGGGAACTTCAATATCTTCAATATTTTCAATGGATAACTTTGTTGCTGAACAAATGTTGTAGTCCTTCTTTTGTAGGTGATGGTATACGATCTTTCCTACACAACAAGTTAAATTGCATGATTAGAAAACATCTCATAGTTTTCAGAACAAATTCTTACACATAAAGAAATATGTCATACAGTCATGCAATTAATCTTAGCCAATGCTTCAATACAACATTTATCCATATTTCGTAACTTTCTAGATGCCTTCCAATCTCTACCAGAACATTGTTAAGAGTGTGCACAACTCCTAACATGTCAGCAAAGAGGTTTCATTCTAGATAAGTAGCAATGGAATGTTGTACAGTTCCATAGGCCACTTACCCATGTATATTAGTAGTATACTGTTCATCAATGCAACTATTCTAATATGCATAATACACAACCTAATTCTAGGAACATAAGCATATACATCATTGAATAACATTATGTAAGAAATGACAATTCAAATACTTATCTTTGTTTGGTTGCTGGGTGGACTCCCTCTGAATCTTTGCAGCTGCATTCTGATGTGGATTGTGAGAAGTGGTCAACTCCCTCTGAATATTTGCATCCTTGCAGAAACTACTGAAGTGTGCTCCTTTGCTTTCTTGCAGGAACAATTGGAGTGTGCTCCCTCTTGATTTTTGCTTCCTAGATTACCTGTCCTTGAACTTACATCCACCCTTAATCACTATGCATGCTTATTCGTATCATCATTGTGTTATTCTTGAGGTCTCATACATAATTACACATTTATTAGTATAATCTTAATACTATCAAAACACAATAATCTTAAACATGTATAGTCATGATCATTCATAGATAATAAACATTAGTATTCAAGGTTTCAGGGAAGTCTTCTTTTACTCATTCATATTCTTATTTGATCATAGGTCTCTTCTGATTAGTTAAATCATCAATGCATAAACCCGTGATTACTCAAACCTATACCTTCATGATTCTTCTGGTTAGTCATATCATCAATTATGGTAAGAAACATAATATGCATACAACCATGACTATTCAAACCTATGACTTCATGAATAATCATTATCAACAACACAACAGTATAATATCCTAACACAAGGTAGGATTCTAGCTTGATATAGGAAAAACATACCTGGATTAGCATGCTGGCTAGTTATGTCTAACATACCCGCATAATGTCTTCTGGTTCTCTTCAGTGAGTTGTGCTAGTAACCTGCATGTCTCATAGGTTAACCATTGTAGGACCAAGTTATACATACCTCGAAAGTAGATCTTCTATGTGATCCATGACAATGGATGAATCTTTGTCTTCATGTCACCATGATCATATGTTTTGAACATGATTTGTCTTTCTTGGTGTACCTTTTATGTTAGCGAACAACATAAACCTCATACAACATCACAATGCATTAGTACATTCATAAGTGTCAAAACCTTAATCAATGAATATCTTCTATTAAGGTGATATGACAAGTCTAGTAATTAATCAAGATTGTACTGTAATGATATGAAGACAAACATATGATAAAATTAACCATGAAACATACCTGTAAGCCATACCTGTCAAGATTGCTTGTAATCTTCTTATGGAAGGCCTTAGCCTCATCTCCCTCTGAGACAGGAACTTCTTCACTTATGCAGGTGACCAATCCATCTTCTTCTAGGATTAACCCAATCCACTTGATTTGCAAGAACTAGACCTGGAGCTGGATTAGGGTTTGTCAAAGAAACCCCAAAAATTCAAACTTTGAATTTCAAACTTCCGAAAGGATAGAAATATGCGCCTTAATGAGCTGATCAAGTTGGTATATTCAAAATTTGAAAACTGCAAAGTTTCACCCCTCGAAATTGCCTTTTAGATTTCCGGATTCACTAGGGAGGACCTTGAATTAGGGTTTGAGTTTCCTGGAGCTTCACCCAACCAAAAGATTTGATTCAAAGCTCTAAGCTTTGATTTTTCTAAGGAGCTTCCAGCCGTGGTCATAGATTTCCAAAATTCCAAGTTTTGTAGAAGCCCTAATTTTCCATCTTTCTGATCAAAGTCCCGAATTGGGGTTTGATCAAGCCCAGCCTTCTTCCCAACCAAAAATTCTGATCTTGGTCTCTAAATTTCGATTTTGATGAGTAGCATCCAGTCATGGTCTCCGATTAAAAAAATTCCAACTTGCTCTGAATCCCTAAATTCCGGAAGCCATGAATGAAGGTGCTCAAAAATAATTTTGTTTTGACAGAAATATGTACCTGTTTGTTTCTGGTGTAACTCCGAACTTTTCGATCCAAAGGGTCTGAAATTTTTTCTTGAGATAGCCCGACCTATTATCTTTCCATCCTAACAGGTCTGACCTCAATTGGATTCTCTGAGAGAGGGTTATCCCAAGTGTCGCAATGTGACCTGTTTATGGAATAATACAGGAGAGTGAACTTGTATGGCGTGCCATGTGTCACTGGTTCAACTTCGGCCTCTGAAAATTTTCCTAAGATAGCCCGACCTGTTATCTTTCCATCGCGACAGGTCTGACCCTCAATTGGATTCTCTGAGAGAGATTTATGCTGAGTGTCACAACGTGACCTATTTATGGGATAATACAGGAGAGCGAAATTGTATGGCATGCCACGTGTCACTGGTTCAACTTCGGCCTCTGAAATTTTTTCCTGAGATAGTACAGTCTGTACAATACCTGTTACTTTTTACGAAATTTCATTTGGAGATTCCTATCCCAAGTTATGACCTTTTTCCCAAGGTCACCTGATTTTGACTCAGATCTGGAAGAGGCAGAAACCCTATATTGTACAGATCATAAATCACAAAGTACAATGAATTAGAGGTTGTCCTCTGGACACAAGGTACATGAGGATCTGATCTTTGACCTGTAAAATTTTCAGATCCAAAAACTTCTCCAAAATGGATTTATATCAAAAGTGCTACGATGACTGGTTTTTGCTATATCAAGCCCTAACATCGTAAGTGCAACAAGTGTCATATATGCCATATCATGCCTTCTTTCAAGCTAGCTCTGATACCATGTTGAATTTTCAGAATTTACTTCAATCTGATCTAGGATCTTAACTGAGAGAACAACATGTACATCAAATCTATAGCATATCAATCATGGATACAATAATGCAAGCACACAAGAGACACATAGTTTACTTGGGGAAAACCATAAAGGTGAAAAACCCCAATAACTTCCTCAGAGATAGATAAAGCAATGATACAACCAGAATACAAGAGATAGTCTTCTCCTAGCAGCAAAGCCTCCTCCTCCACAAGTGCGCCACTCTCCAAAGTGTGAGTGAGAGAATAGAATGTGTAAAATGAGAGAGACACACTCTCTATTTATACACTAACTTGACTTGACCTTTACTCAACTAGGTCGGCCTCAACTTAACCACTTAACATAATGCTGACTGGGCCGACCCCCACTAGGGTGGTCTAATAACCCTTTGACCCACATGGCCGACCCCCAATAGGGTGTTATAATAACCCTTTAACCCACATGACTTATACAAGGCCGACCCCAACAAGGTGGTCTAATAACCCATCAAGTATAAGTTATGACACTTACAATAGAAATGATGACACTTCCGTATAGAGGAATAATAACATCTCTATAGGAAGACAATATACATATATGTGAAATACATTCCGAAGTTACATATACATCAATAGGAAGGGCATGACCAGAGAGAGGTACGAGCCCCTCATTGTTATTTTCATTTTTTTTGAAAGAGGAGAGCGAGGCGTGAGCCTCTCTAAAATGGTTAGAACTACCTTTTATTTTGTTGAAAGGATGAGGGCACCATAGGGTTTAAACCCTTGGATCGACTGTACTTTTAGTGAAATTAATAATTTGTATACTTATTTGATGAATACTGATCAATTAAAATTAAGAGTTAAGCAATACCTACGTGAAAAGGGTAATGGCACAATTCCTTTATGCAGTGCTGGTTTTATTTTGGTTAGATAAGGGCGTGAGCTCTTTTTTGGGAACTTTACAGATTGCTTTGGACTGAGTTTGGGCTCTTACCCCTTTTGCTTATTTGTTGGGATAATTAAGAGGATCTTCCTCTGAACTAGGTTAGTATCCATTGATAGTGTGGTGAAGGGTGCATCTATCATTTGGCTATATGGAGTGTATATGACTTTTGTGCAGATATTGTTGCGGAGGTTGGGTGTAGCCTAACTTCTAGCGGGGTGTCATTATTATTATTATATTATATATATACACTTGCATAATATATATAAATGTGCTTGGAATGAATGTAACGGTGCCAGCCCAAGGCTTGTCGCATTGTTTTATAGTAATAATATGATATGTGTGAGTGGAATAAGTTTATTAAGGCGCATCCTAAGACCTATTAGTACTGTACTTTAAATATGAACTAAATCTCATGAAAACTTGGGATGGACTAGTGAGGGCACAACCCTAGACCTGTTGAATTCTTTTATTACACATTTGATATGATATAGATTCTTGGAGTGGGTGGAGTCTCGGGCTTGTACTCCTTTTTTTTAAAGAAATAAATAATATATGTGTAGTTCCAACACCTTGCTTTGCTAGTAAAAGAGTGCTTTTCATGTGTACAATGGGTGAGAAAGGGTCTAGTCCTAGTACCATAGTGTTAAATCACTTATGATTATAAACACCTATGCAAGAGATATATGCTCATCATGTACGAAGGTTATAGCCTTAAACCATTATAATACAAGAAGTGATTTTTATAACTCTACCTCCTTAGTGGATTCGTTTCCCAGCTCAGGGGTGGCCTTTAGGTGGCAGGAATATACACTAGAAAGAGAACCAATAGGTTGGGTGGAATGTTGCAGTCAAACCTTCAGTCGCATAAGTCTACAAAGAATCGGATAAGTATCTTTCGGTCATCATGTTATTATTAATGGCAAGGTCTATAAGGATGCATTTGTATGGTGTGGACTTAAATGATTGGAAATGTAAATATATGTTTGAATGATCTTTTATTTATGAATATTTGTCATTATTTTTGGTTGTTGTTTTGAATCTTAGTGTTGTGGGATTCCATTAATTGTGTATAATGTTTTGTATTCATGTAAAGTTATAATGTCAATCCATATTTTTATTATTGTGATTAATTCAATAAATATGCAACTTATTGCTCTTAAGGGTATGAATAATGTTTAGAATGCATATTAGCTTGATAGTTATTCTCAATTTGCATAGGAGTATGAAGTAGTCCTTATCATGGATTGTATATAATCTTCTAATAGATTTCATGTGATTATTGTCATGCTATATTGAAAGGTGTTATCATCATAAGTGTCATGATTATATGGAATATGGTTGAATAAAGCACTTGTTTGGACACAATAAGTAGAAAGTTAGCTAAGCAAGAATTGTGTAGATATATAGCTAAGTACGAATGAATCCATTTCTCTAATCTTAAATGAGAATTAGTCCTCAAGTGCAAATGATAAATTAAGAGTGTTTTGACTTAGGGGATGGTAGGATGCTTATTGTAATAATACGTGTTGACACGCTTTCACATTGACATGGATCCAATAGTTATGGAATCCATCTAGAATATAGTCTAAGCAATTGCTATTCTTGAGTACAAGTCGCTAGAATGAAATTGGCATGATCTTATATCATAGTTATGTACTATGCTTGATAAGTTATAGTTAAAGATTAGAAAGAACTTATATGGTAGGTTAACTAAGTAGTTTGAATTGATGTTATTGATTATAATATTAAGAAATCTCTTGAAGGTAACATGTTCTTAATTTCGGAAAAATACATCATCCATGATTACCACATCAAGTTAGCAATGAAACTAACTCAATTGATTTTTTTTACAATCTTTAAGGAAAAATATTATGCCCATTTCCATAAAAAGGGCTTAGTTGAAGAAGGGTATGTTACAGTAAATATCTCTCTAGCTTGCTTACACATGTTCTGTTGTGCCATGGTGGTACCCACTCATTTAGCTGAACTCTCCAAGTGCCTTTTCTTTTATTTAATAATAAAAAATAGTTTGTTGTGCCAAGTGTCACTTTGTGTTTTTGAGTTTTAAATAACTCTTGAAAAAAAACAATTGTCAAAATAAATAATAATGTTTTGGGGTATCAGACACGTAATAAGGGATATGGTTTTCATAGATAACAAAACTGTTGAGTGATGGATGATGAATGGGTATGAGACACCGATGATGGAACACCATGTAATCAATGTGTTGATCTAGGTAAGTTATGAAATGAAATTTTAGTTTTGATGTTAATTTTCTTTCTAAATGATACATTATTATTTCTTGATGATTCCATCTAAATTTACCTCATGTAAAAAAAAATAGTTCGTAGGAGTTGAAGAACACATGAGTTCATCCATAGAAAGAAGAGAAACAAATTGTTAATGAAGAGATTGAAATCTTTAGCTAACATTTATTGTAGTTTACACTTATGGATGAGATCTTTGGTGGGGAAGACATCAAATTCAAATACAGTAAGAGAGGTTTCGCCATATTCCACATGAGCAGGTGATGTGGGCATTTTCACACATGGTACAAATGATGAGGATGATGATGTACTAGAGTGTTCGTATTTACGAGGCTAAATAGTTTAGTGATGTTAGTGATGAACATGGAGATGCAATTACATTCATACATTGACGCCATGATCCTAGAATTTTAAGATTTAGCTTATGAGTTAAAACTTATCTATTTGATACCATGTTTCTTCATTTGTACTTTTGTGTTAAAGACTTACCTGTTAAACTCTATTTTTTACACTATTAATTCCCCTAATATTTGTGAGGGAATGGAGATTATGGCATCACATATGAACATTTTATATGATTGGGCCCTCACACGAAGTTGAGGGACCTTTTAGATGCAATCGAGGTTTCATGAAATGCGCGAAATTTTAGTAAAACAAAAACACGCGCGTGTTTCTTTGAACTAGGCATAGACAGGCACAAGCCTGCCATGTCACTTAACACGCAGGATAGGAAACCATAACGCACGAGTGTTATAGTGATACATAACGCACGCGTGTTATGTATCACTATAACGCTCGCGCGTTATGGTTAACATATTAAAATCCAAAAATGTGCGAGCGTTTCTTCTCCCAAAAACGCTCTAGCGTTATGGTAATCTACACAATTTACATTTTCATCAAAACCTTATTTAATAGTTTCTTCCCAAGAAAAATAAATTTCCTTTATTTCTCTAGATCCCTACTTATCTTGAAAGGTTTTGGACTTCATGTTTTATGGGTTAGGAGGTTAAATAGGGATTTGGTGTTAGGGGCTAAGGGGTCAAGGGGCTTAGGGGTTAGAGATGGAGTGTGGTTAGTGGCAGGGTAAGGGGGATTAGGAGAGATAGAAGGGGGGGAGTAGGAGAGAGAGAGAGAGAGAGGGGGGGTTCGTTAGGGGTAAGGGACTAGGAGGGGGGTTAGAGAGAGAGAGAGAGAGAGGGGTTCGTTAGGGGTAAGGGGCTAGGAGGGGGGTTAGAGAGAGAGAGAGAGAGGGGGGGGGGGTAGTAATGGTTAGGGGGGGAGAGGAGGGAGAGAGAGAGAGGGAGGAGAGTGTGTTAGTTGTAGGGAGTGAGAAAGAGAGATGGGAGGTGTGGTTAGAGGTAGGTGGAGGTGTAGGGAAGAGAGAGATACTGAGAGAGGGGGTTAGTAAGGGCTAGGGAGAGGAGGGGGTTTAGGGCTAGGGGGAGTATGAGAGAGATAGAAAGAGTAGGATGGTTGGGGATGGGGGAGAGTTTAGGGATAGGAAGAGGGGGTTTAGAGAGAGATAGAGAGAGAGAGGTGTAGAAGTAGGGAACAAAGAGTGAGAGAGGGGGTTTGTAAGGGTTACGAGGAGGAGGGGATAGAGAGAGGGGGGAATGGGGAGTAGGAGAGGCAACAAGAGAGGGGAGATGGTTAGGTGTGGGTTTGGTGGGGTGGGTTAAGGGGTTATAGAGAGATATAGAGGGAGGAGGGTGTCAAGGGGTTAGAAGAGAGAGAGGGGTGGGGGATAGGGGTTGGTGGAGGACTACAAAATAAATAGAGAGAAGGGGGGTTAGTAAGGGTTAGGTGGAAGGGAGAGAGTGAGCCAGGATTAACAACGGCAAGATTAGGAGAGAGATAGAGAGAGGGGGGTTTAAGAGTGGTGGGGATTAGGGAGGGAGAGGAGGGGTTATAGAAAGAGGGGGGTTTAAGACTGGTGGGGATTAGGGAGAGGGAGAGGAGGGGTTAGAGAGAGAGAGGGGGGGGTGGTGGGTAGGGAGGTGTTTTTAGGGGTTTTCAGATAGAGAGGGGTGGGGGTTATGAGTAGGTGGAATATGGGCTTAGGGGTGGGGGTTATGAGTAGGTGGAAAAGGTTTAATTGTTTCTAGGGTTAAGGGCTTATGGATTTAGGGATTTGACCTTTTTAAGTAATATGGGTTAGACTATTTAGGGGTTAGGGGTGGACTATGTATTAGGGGTTAGGGGTTGTGGGATTATAGATAAAGTGGCTAGGGGGTTTAGGGGTTAGTGGCCTTATGGGTTAATTTATTTAGTGCTTTAGGGTTAGCGTGTTAGGGTTTATGAGGTTAGGCATTAATGGTGAAGGGGTTAAAGGCTTAAAGGTTTATACGGGGTAAATTAGAGCTTAAAGAGACTAATGCACAAGCCCAAGCAACAATGCCAGAGCTGAGAGATGAGCAATCAATATAGAGGGAGAGAGCTCAAGCAAACATAAAGCTCTCATGCAAACAAAGACCACACATGCAAAATTAGAGTGCACAAGCAAATGCAGGGCAAGCTAGTACAAGCGAGGTCTCACATGCAAACGTAGTGTAGAGGTAAAGAATTGTTTTACCTGTATAGGGTAAACTAGAGCTTAGAGGGCTAATGGTTAAAGGATTACAGGTAAACAATTAAAGGACTTAAGGGGTTTAGCAGTTTGGGCTTTAGGGGTAAAGGGATTAAAAGGACTCTGGGATTAGGGGGTTAGGAATTGAGGTCTAAGGTGTTATAGTGTTAAAGGCTTAGGGAATTAGAGGATAAGGACAATAGTGAGGGGAGATAAAGGGTTAATTAAGGGACTAGGTATTTAAGGAGTAATACCTTTATAGGTTAAGGGCTTAGGTGCTTAGGGGTGTAGGGATTTAGGGGGTTTGAGACTTAGAAATTATGGGTTGAGACCTTTAATTTCCCTCCCTTATCATTACTCTCCCTAGCTCCTTAAATTTATGTCCCTTTCCCCCCTCTCATAGCTCTCTTCTCTCTCTCACCCCCTTTTTCTCCATTCAACACTTAAAAACATAAATTTGTGAAGTTAATAAAACGCGCGCGTTTTGAGCATTTTGTATATACAAAATGCACGCGCGTTTCGTCTAACGCCAAGCGCGCCAATCAAAATATTTGAATTTAAATAGAACGTGCGTGTGTTCGTAAGATCCTAATAACCCCCTCCTCCCGTGCCCGCGTGTCAACCACAGTCCTATGTGGTTGGTTCGGACTTACCAAACCTGTGTTATGGAATTTACGGAACCATAACTAATTAGGCATTTCCACCTTTTTTTATCAAAATGCCCATTTTTCACTGCTCTCTATAGCATGACATACATGACCATTATTAATGAAATTTTAGGCATACATAGAATTTTTTATGCAGATTCCAAAAATCTAATTAAAAAAAATAATATTGATATTTTCTATTTGTTTCCTAATTTTCTTGTGTCATCACTCAAGTAAAAAAACATGTTGTTAGTGTTTATTCCGTAACTTTTTCATTTCAAAACAATTTAAAAAAAAATGTATGCTACACTAGTAGACACTGACCTCTACATGCTATACAAAATCCAAGTCGAAATAACTGCATTAAGACTTTCAAAGGATGCACCCACATTTGATGTACCGTTCTCGAGGTTTGATCACTTACATAATTAAAAAAAATAAACATTTAATTTTTCAAAAATAGTGTTGCACTAGTGCTATGGGGATTATACATGTCTACCAATTTTTGTATCCCGAAACCATCATTTATGCACTCAAAGGCTACACCCATAAAAACATATACCTTATCATTTGCCAAAAAAAAAAGCAATTGTTAGAAAAGATGAAATTTGACATAGTTATGTATATTTTCAATACTTGAAACTTATATGTTCGGAAACGTGACTGAATTTCCTACATTTCATCTTGTTTAGTCGATGCAAGATATCTTGTGCAAGTATCTAAAAAAAACCAAGTTAAGGGATGCCTGATTTTTCAATTTTCTATTGCATCTAACGCACCAAAAGTGACCCTCATTAGCTTGTACATGCCCGATTATGATGTGTTATGTTTGAAATTTGAGATATATTTCAAGTTGTTTCCAATCAATAATGAAGGATAGGTTAAAATTTGGAATGATTTATGTATTATTTTATTTTATTTTAAATTGAAAATGTATGTTTTGGTATTTATAAGATGTTTATTTATGTATTTTATCCTTGCTTGATATATATTTGAAGGAAAACTCACGAGTAAACACTTAGGAACTTCCTTTCATTTCAAAGATGGTATCCAATGGGTCAGTGCAAGCTAATGAGGGTCACTTTTGGCACGTTAGATGCAATAGAAAACTGAAAAAGAAGGCATCCCTCAACTTACTTGGATTTTTTGATCTACTTACGCAAAATATCTTGCATTGAGTAAAAAAGATGAAATGTAGGAAATTGAATCACGTTTCTGAATATACAACTTTTATGTATTGAAAATTTGCATAGCTATGTCAAGTTTCATTTTTCCTAACAGACACTTTTTATTTTTCAGGCAAATGATAAGGTATACGTTTTTGTGGGTAGAGCCTTTGAGGGCCTAAATGATGGAATCAAGCTACAAAAATCGGCATGCATGTAGAGAACACATAGCACTTGTGCACCATTATTTTTCGAAAATTAAATTAGTAATTTTATAATTTTTTTATAATTGTCTAAGTGATCAAACCTCGAAAATAGTACCTCTTTTGTGGGTAGAGCCTTTGAAGGTCTTAATGCAAAAATCTTGAAATGGGTTTTTCATAGAACGTGGAGGTTAGTGTCCTCTTGTGCACCATACAACTTTTTTTTGAAATGATTGAGAATTGAAAAAGTTATGGAAGAAACACTAACAGTGTGTTTCACTAGTTAAGGAGGTAGGACATAAAAGAAATTGAAAGAAAATAGGAAAAATTAATATTTCAAAATAAAAGTTACATATTTGGAATCTGCAGAAAAAATGCTATTTGTGTCTAAGATTTCGTCAAAAATGACTCTGTGTAGCATATTGTAACGAGTGGCTAAGCACAGGCTTCTCCAGAAACTGGAAGAAATACCCAATTAGCTTTGGTTTTTCATTAACATAGCACAAGTTTGGAATTACCGAAGCAAAATCCAAAGCATACACATATGATTATTGTTGACATGTGAGCATGTGACTCGGCCTGTTTAAATTCAAAAATATTGCCGCGCTTTTAGATGTAAATAACGCGTACGCGTTATATAACTACATAACGCGTGTGCGTTATATAAATACTTAATGCGTACGCGTTATATAACTACATAACACGTACGCGTTATATAGTTACAAAACGCGCTCGCATTATTCAAATCATAAAATACATGTTTAATACTTGAGAAAGATGGGGTGTGGAAGTCAAGGGAATTTTTGTTTAATATTTGAGAAGGGGTGGGGAAGGGTCAAGGGAATCTATGGTTAATATTTAATAGGGGTGGGAAAGGGTCAAGGGCTTAGAAGGATGTTGGAAGCTTGAGTGGGGAGAGATGAAGGGAATGAGAACATGATGGGCTACAGGGGGTGAAGGGAAGTGGAGCTTGAGAGCACTATTAGGAGTAGAATAGGTTCTGAAGAGGTATAGGGTTAGAAGTTGAAAGTGAGACTTGAGTGACAAGGGGGAATGGATGGAGGCAAGGGGGATGTGAGAGAGAAATAAAGAATACAAGGGGGGGAGAGACATAGAGTGAGGGAGGGAGAGGGACAATGGGGAGGAATGGATTTGGAGGGAGTGAGAGATAGATGGGGATAGAATGAAATAAGAGATAGGAAGGGAGGGACAGAAAGTGTTGGTGGGAGACATGCAGAGAGTGGTGGCGATGGAGAGAGAGGGAGTGATGGAGATATTGGGATAGGTTGAGGGAAAGATGAGGGAGGGATAGAAGGTGAGAGACAGGCGATGAGAGAGGGAGGGAGAGAAGGTAGGGTGAGGGATGGAGGGAGAAAATTGGAGATAGATATGGATGGAGGGGGGATGGGTTTGAGAATGGAAAGTGACATAATGTGTGTGTATGTGTGTGTGTTTGAGAGAGAGTGAGAGTGAGAGAGAGAGAGAGAGATTGATGGTTGGGGAGAGAGAGACTAGAGGGAGTTGTGAGCATCATATTCTCCATCAGCATCATATTCTTCATGATCATCATCTTCATGACCATCATCGTTATCATCAACATATTCATCATCATCACCATCATCATCATCATCATCATCATATTCCTCATCAAATCAACATCTCCATCATCATTATCATCATCTTCTGAACATCATCATGATCATCATCTAAACATCACCATCACCATCATCATCAACATCTTCATCATCATCACCATCACCATCACCATCATCATCAAAATATTCATCGTCATCACCATCACCATCACCATCACCATATTCATCATCATTGTCATCTCTACGTTCCCCATCAACATCAACATCTCCATCATCATCATCTTCTTCATCATCATCATCTTCATCACCATCATCATCATCATCAACATCTTCATCATCATCACCATCATCATCATCATCATCATCATCGTCTTCCTTGAATCAGATCAACATCTCCATCATGTCACCATCATCTTCTTCATCATCATCATCATCATCTAAACATCACCATCACCATCACCATCATCATCATCATCTTCATCATCATTACCATCACCATCATCATCAACATCTTCATTGTCATCACCATCATCATCATCATCATTGGCATTTGTAGGTTCCTCATCAACATCTCCATCATCATCATCTTCTCCATCATCATCATCTTCATCACCATCATCATCAACATCAACATCTTCATCATCATCACCATAATCATCATCTTCATCGTCATCAGGTCAACATCTCCATCATCATCATCTTCTTCATCATATTCACCATCATCATCATCATCATCATCTTCATCGCCATCTCCATCATCTTCAACATCTCCATCATCATCACCATCACCATCATCATCATCTTCATGACCATAAACATCTTCATCATCATTGTCATCTCCCCCTTCCTCATCAACATCTCCATCATCATCATCATCATCATCATCATCAGCAGCGGCAGCATCAGCATCATCATCAAAATCTTCATCGTCATCACCATCACCATCACCATCTTCATCATCATTGTCATCTCTAGGTTCCCCATCAACACATCTCCATCATCGTCATCTTCTTCATCATCATCATCTTCATCACCATCATCATCGTCATCTTCTTCATCATCATCATCTTCATCACCATCATCATCGTCATCAACATCTTCATCATCATCACCATCATCATCATCATCATCTTCCTCATTAGATCAACATCTCCATCATGTCACCATCATCTTCATCTTCATCATCATCATCATCATCATCATCATCATTACCAGCACCATCATCATCAACATCTTCATCGTCATCACCATCATCATTGGCATCTGTAGGTTCCTCATCAACATCTCCATCATCGTCATCATTGGCATCTGCAGGTTCCTCATCAACATATCCATCATCGTCATTTTCTCCATCATCATCACCATCATCACCATCATGATCTTCTGAACATCATCATGATCATCATCTAAACATCACCATCACCATCATCGTCAACATCTTCATCATCATCGCCATCAGCATCATCATCAAAATATTCATCGTCATCACCATCACCATCTTCATCATCATTGTCATCTCTAGGTTCCCCATCAACACATCTCCATCATCATCATCTTCTTCATCATCATCATCTTCATCACCGTCATCATCGTCATCAACATCTTCATCATCATCACCATCATCATCATCATCATCTTCCTCATCAAATCAACATCTCCATCATGTCACCATCATCTTCATCTTCATCATCATCATCATCATCATTACCAGCACCATCATCATCAACATCTTCATCGTCATCACCATCATCATTGGCATCTGTAGGTTCCTCATCAACATCTCCATCATCATCATCATTGGCATCTACAGGTTCCTCATCAACATATCCATCATCGTCATTTTCTCCATCATCATCACCATCATCACCATCATGATCTTCTGAACATCATCATGATCATCATCTAAACATCACCATCACCATCATCGTCAACATCTTCATCATCATCGCCATCAGCATCATCATCAAAATCTTCATCGTCATCACCATCACCATCACCATCTTCATCATCATTGTCATCTCTAGGTTCCCCATCAACACAACATCTTCATCATCATCATCTTCTTCATCATCATCATCTTCATCTCCATCATCGTCCTCATCAACATCTTCATCATCATCACCATCATCACCATCATCATCATCATCTTCCTCATCAGATCAACATCTCCATCATGTCACCATCATCTTCATCATCATCATCATCATCATCATCCGAACATCACCATCACCATCATCATCAACATCTTCATCATCATCACCATCATCTTCATCAACATTATCATCTTTATCATCTTCATCTGCATCATGATCATCTTCATTTTCATCACCCTCCTCCTCCTCATCATCTTTATCATCTTCATCTACATCATGATCATCTTCATTGTCATCACCCTCCTCCTCCTCATCATCTTGTGCACTTATGCACTTAGGGATTAATGTTTAGAAGAGGGTCTAAAGGCCTTTATGGGGGAGGGGCTCTAGGAACAAGGTAAGACAGAGAGGGCAGGGGGGAGGGATAAAGGCGTAGAGGGTTAGTGATTAAGGGAGAAGAAGGGAGAGAGTGCTATAGGGAGGGATAATGATGAAGATAAAGAGAAGGTGGAGAGATAGAGAGTGGGGTGGTAGAGACATGGCTGGAGTAAGGGAGAGAAAGAAACATGAAAGAAACATGTAGGGAGGGATGTAGGGAGAATGAGGGACAGATATTTAGAAAGAGATAGGGGGTATCTAGGGATAATTGGGAGAGAGCTAGGGGGTATTAAACCATACAAAACATTTGTTTTGTATGCAACCATATAAATGATTAGTTTTCTTTGATTTTGTTCGTTGCCCTAGCCGTGCACCTAACCTATTTATTGTGCTTGACTATATCGCGTTCGCGTTTTTTCACTACATATCGCACACGCATTTTGTACTTCTATAACGCGTGCGCGTTTTGTAACTCCAAAAATAATGGTCTGTTGCTGTCCGAGAGCAACTTCACTCTGTCCGAACGAAAACAACAATCCCGCGATTTTTCGAACAGCACCAGCCCGCGTCTGAAAATTTTCACATTCTACACCAACTCCATCATTTTTTTTTATGCAGGTACAACATTGGGGACATCTTTCATGGTTGCTCACTGTGGTGTTGGGTTATATGGCCATATTTGAAGAAAATAATCAGCAAGCTTGAAGAATCTCCAATTGAAGAACACCAAAGATAAGGCCTTTGAAAGATTCATTTTGCCTATATTTGAGGAGCACACAAGATAAGATATCAAGCTTCAAGACCAACAAGGAAGAACTTCCATTTGCTTATTATTGAAGAGCTTGTAATTGAGGAGCAACAAAAACAAACCATATTGAATTGATCATTGTGGTGATGGGGAATGCACGAAACCGAGTAAACAAATCAACAAGGAAGAAGAGACCTCAAGAAGTCATTGAAGAAGAGAAAGAAAAGAAAAGAATATACATGATGAATCAGAGGCTTTCTTTGGAAACTAATCCAAATCCAATTGTAGAGAATACCATGGTTCATCCTATTAATCCACGACAAGAGGGACCTTCAATTTCCACAATAGTTGTTGAACAAGCACCCCATGGAAGTAATCAAGAAGCAAAACGTAGGTGCTCATGGATGTTTCAATTCCCACTTCAAGTCAAAGTGATAAGTTACCATCTCAAGATGAAGCTCACGAAGAAACACCCAATTTGCTATCCGGATGTGGTTATACAAGCGATGAAGTTAGAGAGGCGTTGGACATTTTGCCTACTGTTGAAGAAGAGAATGTTATCCACACCATCGATGAGGATGTTGGACTTCCACAAGGGGATGTTGGACTTCCACAGACCATGGATGAGGATGTTGGACTTCCACCACCCAACTACCAGGAAGAGAATGAAGGACACCAAGCTACTACTGAAACGCTAGAGCGTCTTGGTGATGCGCTACATGGTACAATTCCAACCCCCTTACCTCCATTAGCAAGCACACGTTGAAGAACTCCAAAGCGTATACAAGTTGATGAAAGACTTATGAATTCCATTGAAGGTACGCTATCTAAACGTAGTATTGCTTATCAAACTCAACAGATACTTGATAAATATTTTCTTTCTAAATGTGATGGAGATAAATGAAGATTATTTTTATCATTGTTAAAATCTAGGAGCATGAATGTTGTTAGGAAAAAGTTAGGGATAAAGATGATAAAGAATTCTGAACCAAGTTCTCATATAGTTAAAAGCCTAGTAGATGCATTTGGTAAAATTGGTAAGAACACACGTTCAAAGGACGGCAATGCTGCTCATCGTGTGTTGTCACAATCAATTGCAGATAAGAACACCAGGGCCCTTCGTATTCTCAGGCCTACATCCGAACTAGTTAATTTGAATGTAAAAACCCTCCGTAGGTATTCTATTAGAAGAGAACATCTTGACAAAACCGATCAGACAGATTTTTGGGCCTTTGTTGGTCGGTTGCCACGTCGCGACATGAAGCTAGTTGATGCAGTAAAGGGACTAGTGCACAGTTTTTGGCATGATCACACAAGGCCTTCTTCAAACCGAAAGGATGTACTAAAACTAAGAAGGGGTTCAAAGGATCGTGAACCACATACTAAGCATCTTCTTGATATAACACAGACAGATCTTTACGAGAAATTTAAGATTGAGCATAGACAATTGAACTTGGGGCAAAGATCTTTTGAGAAATGTAAGCCATGGTATGTTAGAATAAATACTCTTCGTAACACTTGTTGTTGTAGATACCATGTAGAATATGAATATTACTATGAAACATTTTTGTACATTCGTCGTGTGTTGCATACTAACATTGTGCAGGATTGCTCCATGACAATACCACCGACTTCATCAAGAGAATTCATTCATAGCATCATGTGCAATAGGCCCAAGGGGCAAACATACTATGCAAAATCTTGTTTGGATGGAACATGCTCCAACTGTGCTGGAATGGCATTATTGAGCCAATGTATGCATGAGAATGGAGACAGTGAATTTGGGAAAATGGTTACAGACATGAAAAGTTTCAAATATATCAACTATGAAATAGTCCCAGGGAAAGAAAGCAAAAAAATACAATTGGTGACATCTCAGGTATGCATTTATATCTATAAAATTATGTTGTAATGGTTACATTTCAATCCTTACTTACAACAAAAAACTGACATTGAGATCATTTTGTGTCACCAGGTACAAGTTAGTGACTTCATCAAGGAATTTATTGAAAAGACACATCAATATGTTCAGCATGTCCACATGGCACGATGGCAGGATGAGAAGTTTAGAATATGCAGAGATACATTTCCCCTTGGTACTATACTTTCAGTTGTTGATTTTGCTGAGAACTACACTCTGCAACCTCAAAATGAGATCCAAATTCAGTATTATCACTCTGAGTAGGTTTCCTTGATGGTCCATATCACATATAGGCATGGCCCAAATAGCACTGAAGAGCAAAGAGAAATTCTGAAGGAATATCACTTCTACATAAGTGATGATAGGTGCCACGACTTCCACTATGTACGTCATTGCTTCATCATGTTCTATGATCACTTGAAGGGAAGGCACATACAGATGGACTGACACTGGATTTGGTCTGATGGGTGTGCTGGTCAGTTCAAAAATGCACGCATATTTCAGTGGTTGTGTTCATTGCATAAAAACTACAAAGTGCCACATATGTGGAACTATTTTGAGACTGGGCATGGTAAAGGAGAGCATGATGGAGCCGGAGCATGTGTCAAAACAACCCTACGAAGAGAGGAATTGAAAGTATCTACAGAATCTACTATTCTAAATGCTCAATCTATAGTCAGGTGGTGCACGTCAGTAATGGGAGAGGAATCAACTATGCGAGTAGAATCCACAAGAAAGAGACATGTGGAGAGATTTTTTTGGGAGGTGGTAGACATAGATCGTTCACATGCATGGGAATGCAAGACTGTGCCTGGGACTCGTGGCTTTCATTCGGTTCGAAGCTCTGATAACCCAGTATTTGAAATTTGGACCAGAAAACTCGCTTGTTTTTGCCCGCCTTGTTGTGATGGTGACTGGGATGGGTGTGAATCATTGGATTGGGTTGATGGATGGGATCGCATATCACTTCCACTTGATCAGCGTGCAATTGTTGAGTTAACTCCGTTGGAAGAAGACCAATCATCTATTTCTGCAGATTTTGATCATGTCTCAGACCTTGTACAACTCGGTATGATGCATTTCCTTAACATTTTTTGTTTGTTTACGTAGTCTTCAAATGCACATTAATGGCCTTGTATCGCATGAAAAATATTTTGATCATATACCTACAATCATATAATGCAGGGCACATATACGCAGTGGTTGCCTCAAAAGATACTGAATGGGGTGATGAATACTGGTTGGCACGCTGTATAGATGGAAAGCAAACCCTCATTGTGTCCATGATTGATGATGAAAACAACCACTTTCCAACTGGGTCTATGGTTGTTAAAGGTGAATACTTGACACGGGACAGCAATGGAAGAAAGAAGGGTGGATATGTTTACAGGGATTACAAACCAGGTGCAAGTGTGTATCACTTTACCAACTTAATCATTGGCACAAACCTTCAGGTACGAACAATGCCTAGTCGAAATACATCGAAGGTACGCTACTTCTTACTGGATACAGAGCACGAGAGACTAATGGAGACCATCAGTATAAGAGATGATCCGGAGGGCTTGGTTGTATGATAATAGGTGGGATCTAGCATGATGAGGTACGTTACATACTTTTAATACTATACTATTTATACTATTTGTAATTGAATATTGATATATGCTCAATTTTCACATGTATGTTTCATATGAATATGTCAATTTTGCATTCTTGATATGCCAAATTTACGTTCACGTTGTTTATAAATATGCCAAAAGTTCTCTTGTATGTCAAGTTTATGAATATGCCATTTTTTACATATGATCAGTAAACCCTAAAATTATATTATGTTCATCATGTTGGTTATTGGCTTCACCCAACAAAATTAATTCAATTCATGCTCACTATATTAAACAATACACTTATATTAAATTTAATTCATGTCTTGTTAAATATTTCATAATGAATTAGCTATTTGAGAGCACCACCTTAGACCAAGCCATCATCATCAACATCTTCATCATCATCACCATCATCATCATCATGGACCTACAAAACCCTAGTTTCCAAAGTGTTTAGGCAGGTTCGGGTTAGGAACACTAGCCATACCCGCCCGGTGGATGATTTTCCAAAGTTGACCCCCGTGTGCAAAAATTGCACACTCCCACACTGAGCAAAACCCTAGTTTCCAAGATGGACCTGCAAGGTGACACATGGGCCACCGGGTAGGAGGGGAGGGGCACCCCTGGCACTATCCCGGTGTGCTGAATCCAACGGAGTCGACGGTTCGTCGATCCGAGCCACGGTCTTCATTCTATGGCTCGTCCCATCTCACTACCAGAAGGCCTTCAGGGACACCTGCTGGATACCTACAGGGGGCATAGAACTCCAACCATGCAACAAAACCGGGTTCTGGGGAGACCTGCAGGTGTGTATAGACAGGTTCGGGCTAGGAACACTAGCCATACTTGCCCGGTGGATGATTTTCCAAAGTTGACCCCCGTGTGCAAAAATTGCACACTCCCACACTGAGCAAAACCCTAGTTTACGAAATGAATGCACAATGAAGCCACTGGGCCATGGGGAGATGAGGGAGAGGGCCCCCTAGAGGTAATCGCACACCAGGATACCAACGGAGTTGACGGTTCGTCGGTCCGACGTCCGGTTTCCGAGTTATGTCGAGTTGCAAGTCGCATGAAAATGTCGTTCAGGGACACATGGTGAATTTCCGTCTGGGAGCCAAAAAGCAAACGAAGCAGGAAGATTGCGTGCCGTTGGCTCCTGCAAGTGTGTGTGGGCAATGCCGACGTGGGAACACTGCCGGGAGCCATAAATCCATCATAGTAAATTAATTCATGACAAAAAAAACTGAATTATTCCTTTCAATGGATGTGGTTTTCAATTTCCTATGTTGTTAGGTCAATTTGGCACATTCATTGAAAGAAATTGTAGACTTTAATGATGATCACAAGAAGTGTGTTTGTTAAAACCTTGTGAAATAGAGCACCAAAAGACCTACATTGTAGGCCATATAATTGTGTTTGTTTACCTTTTGTTTGATGGACCATGCACAATAAGTAATAAAATAATTTTTGAAGTAGGTCATTTCATTTTTCTGATTTTTTCTTTGGTGGTGTTGAAAAAGACCATTGTTCTTACTGATGGGATTTCATGTGCTTATGATTCTTTGGATAATCTGGACACATACAAGGACACCATTATTAGACTAATTCATTATGAACAATTTAATATGAGTAATCTACATAAATGAAATGAAAAATTAACAAAAATAACAAACAACCCATATACCCTGGAATATAACACAAGAGTGACCATGTTAGGCAATCTTACTTATCTACTTACCTATGGTCATTTAAGTAGACCATTTGGATCATGTCTATTACTAATGATCTCCATTAACTTTTCATGTTCACAATGAGGCTTGAAGTATCATACCTTTGATGGGTGCTTCCTTGGCATTGTTTGTAGTTTGAGGTTTGTATCGAAAACTAAGTTTGTAAAGTGGTATATATATTCACCTAGTCTAATCTTGAAATACATAACCAACCTTCTTCCATGTTTGGTCATCCAGTGTTAGATATTATCCTTTAATAACCATCAAACTGATTACAAGTTGATCACCATTGTCATCTATTAGTGAGACATGAGGGTTTGGTTCGCCTTTAAGGAACATGCCAACAAATAGTGAGTGCCCCATTCATTATCTTTCAGGGAAACCATTGCATATATGTTCATTTTAAAAAACATCAGTTCCAACGTGTGAGTCCACTAAATAGACAAAATGTAATGTATTCATGCTAGTTCATAAGATTTAATCTCATATTCACTAAACTTGGTTGTACAAGATTTGAGACATGATCATAATGTGGTGAAATGGTTGATTAGTCCTCATCCAACTAGGATAATTCAATATTTATACCTAGAATAATGGGGAGTGATAGAATATCACATCTATGAACCCAGTCCATGGATTCACAATCATCGCATTCACTGCTACTACATTAGCCACATAAGTAATACAATTTTCTTGTCCATATTTGTACTATAACATTGTTTGAGTTTCAAACTAAATGAAATCCACAAATTCCATGCATTATTCTATGTGATTGATCTACATCAACCACCTCCCAAAAATATCTTTGCACATGTCCTTTCCTTATTGAGTCCTCTTCTCGTCTTCTTGTTCCATCTACAATTATTGAAGAACACCATTCAACAATAGATTTTGTGTAACTAATGAGATAATTTCTCGTAAACTTCCATTTTTACTTGCAGAATGTAATTTTTATGCACACAACATCTTGATCATGATCCCCTTTCCCACACTCAGTTTCAAAAGTCCTGTAAAGGCAACCTTTACATTTACATTTGCATTAACATGACAACCAAGTCTCAAAAATGAGATTGATGGTGTTTATTCTCATGCAATGTATACAGTTAGGATTAAGACAATTGTTTTTTCCAGGTGGAATTTATGAATGCATGTTGCATGTACAACAACTAAGAAACATGTAGCCGGATGTGCTTTGTAATTATAAACACGTTAAGTGTCATTATAAACTGAAGTATTAATCCATTAATCCACTAAACAGAAATATAAATCTATGGAATTATAAATGGAGATATTAATCCAAAAGGAAGCCAATGTTGGCCTTGCCAATCTTTTCTTCCCAATGCAAACGAAATATTAGATTCCATTTTGCTACGTTTCCATGTAAAATATATTTGAAAAAAAACATATATTTGGATTATATGGAAATCCTTCTTACCTTTGACATTGTTTGGGATCTGCAGGATGGAAATGAAGTATTTTTTAGGGATTAAGAGGAGTATTCAATTACGCAAACTTATGAATGCCTATTGTGACAAGCAATCCATTGATTTCAACTCCATCACATTTCTGTTTGATGGATGATGTTTGTAAGGTGAGCAAATTTAACCCACCAATGCGAGATTGCATGCAATTACACTAAGAAAAACCCTAGTTTACGAAATGAATGCACAATGAAGCCACTGGGCCATGGGGAGACGAGGGAGAGGGCCCCCTAGAGGTAATCGCATGCCAGGAGACCAACGGAGTCGACGGTTCGTCGGTCCGACGTTCGGTTTCCGAGTTATGTCGAGTTGCAAGTCGCATGAAAATGTCGTTCAGGGACACTTGGTGAATTTCCGTCTGGGAGCCAAAAAGCAAACGGAGCAGGAATATTGCATGCCGTTGGCTCCTGCAAGTGTGTGTGGGCAATGCCGACATGGGAACACTGCCAACACTGGCTCGGGGGAGGTTTTTGCAGAGTTGACCCACCAATGCGAGATTGCATGCAATTACACTGAGCAAAACCCTAGTTTACGAATTGAATGCACAATGAAGCCACTGGGCCATGGGGAGATGAGGGAGAGGGCCCCCTAGAGGTAATCGCACGCCAGGAGACCAACGGAGTCGACGGTTCGTCGGTCTGACGTCCGGTTTCCGAGTTATGTCGAGTTGCAAGTCGCATGAAAATGTCGTTCAGGGACACTTGGTGAATTTCCGTCCAGGAGCCAAAAAGCAAACGGAGCAGGAAGATTGCGTGCCGTTGGCTCCTGCAAGTGTGTGTGGGCAATGCCGACGTGGGAACACTGCCAACACTGGTTCGGGGGAGGTTTTTGCAGAGTTGACCCACCAATGCGAGATTGCATGCAATTACACTGAGCAAAACCATAGTTTACGAAATGAATGCACAATGAAGCCACTGGGCCATGGGGAGACGAGGGAGAGGGCCCCCTAGAGGTAATCGCACGCCAGGAGACCATTGGAGTCGACGGTTCGTCGGTCCGACCTCCGGTTTTCGAGTTATGTCGAGTTGCAAGTCGCATGAAAATGCCATTCAGGGACACTTGGTGAATTTCCGTCCGGGAGCCAAAAAGCAAACGGAACAGGAAGATTGCATGCCATTGGCTCCCACAAGTGTGTGTGGGAAATGCCGACGTGGGAACACTGCCAACACTGGCTCGGGGGAGGTTTTTGCAAAGTTGACCCACCAATGCGAGATTGCATGCAATTAAACTGAGCAAAACCCTAGTTTACGAAATGAATGCACAATGAAGCCGCTGGGCCATGGGGAGACGAGGGAGAGGGGCCGCTAGAGGTAATCACACACTAGGAGACCAACGGAGTCGATGGTTCGTCGGTCCAACGTCCGGTTTCCGAGTTATGTCGAGTTGCAAGTCGCATGAAAATGCCGTTCAAGGACACTTGGTGAATTTCCGCCCATTTTATAATTTAAGCCACTTTTAAATATTTGACCTTCCATATTATTTTTGAAAGAGTATAATATTTCAAAACTCCTAAAGAGACAAAAACACATGATCAAAACTCCTAAGGCTGCAATTTAGAGTAGCAATAATGGGGGTGATGGAGTTGAATTTGATCCTATGGAAGATAATGATACTAATATTATTGAGAATAAAGGGATAATAGGTTGATCCATGACACCTTTGTTTGCATGGATGAGGATGCACCTATGTATGAGACCTATGATAATATTCATGATGTACATCTTATTGATAAGGCACACAAAGGCCTATACAAGAGATCAAAGATGAGTCACTTTGTCTACTAATTTGATGTTGATAAAATTGAAGGTATTGAATGACATTTCAAACAATGGTATGACAAAGATCCTAATGTATACACAAGGTTAATATATAAGGTGCCCCATAAGGTTCTTTGTCATATCCCTATAATTCTAGGTTTTTGATGATTGTTTAGGTTAAAAAACATAGCACATTATATGGATTATCATGTACAAAGATAAGTGAAGATGGTATTATATGAGTGGCTACAAATGGTTCTCAATTTACGATCATCAAGGAAATATTACCCATTTTTAAAGAAGAACCTCATAATGTTAGACTTTCATTGGTAGTTGATGGCAATGGGTGTGCATGAGTGAGTTCGTTGAAACCTTGAAAACATTGTATTGCATTTAGTTTGATTAAATTACACGAGCAAGAACTTTGACATAACTTGTAATGATCATCCAAAATCACAAATTTTAATTAGATACCAATTAGTGCATGCATGTAGTGAATTCGTTGAAACCTTTGAATATAATAGTTTGTTCTTTTGACATAGTGCATTCATGAGTAATAGATAATCCACACAAATCAACACATTAGATTGACACAAGTACATGTATCCAAAAGTACATATATATCCAAAAGTATCCAAAAGTGCATGTCTCCAAAAGTACATGTATATCCAAAAGTCTCCAAAAGTGCATGTCTCCAAAAGTACATGTATATCCAAAAGTATCCAAAAGTACATGTATCCAATGAAGTCAATGTACATGTCTCCAAAAGTACATGCACAATAAAGTCAATGTACATGTCTCCAAAACTGAATGTATCGAAAAGTACATATATATACAAAAGTATCCAAAAGCACATGTGTCCAAAACTATCAAAACTCAAGCTTTCTCTTGTTCTTTCCCGACATTGATCCTCTAGGCACATCCCTAGGATCAATGTGCATCCCTGGATCCTGCAAATTAAATATCAATTGTTAAATTCAACTAACTATGTACACTAATACATTAGCTCAACAATTATCAACTGGTGCATGGAAAGTGCATGAAACACTTGGTCACTGAAGGACATCTCACCTCAACTGACAAAGGAGATTGCGTTGCTTGTGTAGCAGATGGAGCCGTCGGTTGAACATCCAGGATGGTCGAACCAGGGGGGCCAGGCACTGCTCCTGCTGGTGGTGGCTACAATGAAAAAATGTTGAAATAGTTAGAAATGCATGAATAAACAATAGGTCCAACAATAATAAACTATGTAAAGATAATGTTGAAATAGTTACATACCTGTGTGTGATCAGTCGCCACTGCAGATGCGGCACTAACTGCTGCATCAACCATCGATGCGAGGTTCTCAGTAGACAACTCGGGTTCTTGATGCAGTAAACATGCAATTCAAACATTAACAAAAACGATTTATGCACTGGATTTCAAGTTAAACAAAAAATATCATCGAAGGATATACATTACCATGGTGTGAGTAAGCCCATGGTCGTGGGTAGCTGGAGTCTTTCTAGGAGTAGAACGCCTCACATACACACGACCCTTGTTCACGAATGGCCTGGAGGGAGATACAAATCCAGGCAATGGGCCAGATGTTTCGGATGGTGCCTACAGTCAACAAGTGTTCATGTAGTTAGACATGCATGATTCAACAAACAAACATGTATTTTAAAAATGTCATTTTTAATTGTTTACCTGGAGCCCAGATGTTTCAGGGGTCGGTATGACCATGGGTACTACCTCCACATTGCCTTGCCCTAGTGAAGGATCTGCCATCTGCAAGTTTAATAATTGTAAATATTAGACCGTAGATAGCATTAATGAACTAAAATGTAAAGTATGTGGAAATTAACAAATAAACAAGTATTAAAAAACTGAAATTTTAAAATGTTTACCTCGGTGTGAGATACGGCAATAGGTGGTATATAAGATGGGCCTACCGAATGGGTAGCATCATGCCCCCCTGTAGAGTCTGGAACATCCGGCTCTGGGGCGTCACTGCCGGCATAAAGCATCAACTGCAAGTTCACAAAATTAATATATTAGCTCAAACTATATATATGTGTACAAAGACGAAAATAAATGAAGAATTTATTACAATTAACCATCAACATACCTCTCTCAAAAACCCACTGAAGGCAACATCTGAGGCAATACCATAGCAGGTACGACCACATGATGTGCACTCATGAGGATCAGTACTAGGATGGGGAATAGTCGATGGTCCTGCAGTAGTGGATGGTCTTGATGGTCCTGCACTAGTGGATGGTCCTGATGGTCCTGCACTAGCTGATGGTCCTGCATGGTGACGAGCTGGTGTATGTACCACACCAGGGACAGATGTCCCTTCCTCACACATATGTTGAACCATCCTGCCATGGCGAACAACCGCCCGTGCCAAACTCAAAAATGCATCCCGTGTCTGCGGAATAATGCGATGTGCTGGTGGGACATCTGGCCTAGGCAACTACCTGCGAGGTGCAGGGATAGGGCGATCCTGGTCTCGAAGCCTGGCATTGGGTCGGTTTTGGGGCATCCCCCCACCGATCCCCTGAAACTGTAAGATGTCAAAATAGTTAACGTGTTTATGCAACACGAACTCTGCGTACATCTTTCGAAGGAAATATAAGGGAATTTCCCTGTTGTTGTGTGGTGGCATATCAAAAACCATGTACCATCTGTCCATCCAGTTATCAACAAGTGGTTGAAACGTGCACCACTCAATGGAGATATGCGGCTTGCTTGCATTTGGGATTTCCCCCGTCTGAGGGTCCCTAAACAATGCAAATATAAGCTCTTTGGATATTTTCAACTTTTTTACTGCATTGTAATCTAGCCCATCAACATATTGTTGTCTTTTTCTTTCTCTGTAAGATGCAATATCATATAGGACATTCGTAGATTGTGAAATGGTGTCCACAGTTGCATCCAAGGTTGATGCAAGTGAACGGAGAATCTTGTCACCACCACTAAAAGCTGCACTTATGCCCCTCAATTGGGCAAGCTCAATCAATATCTCGGCATTGGTATCCATAGCCGCAACTGCAATAAAGACATTAATACGAAAATCATTAGAAACATATACATGGTATATAATGACGTCTCTTCAAAATTGAACATGTATTAAATCAAACTCACATAAGCAATTTAATGGCATTCACTTACATACATTTAAAACTTAAAATTAAACATTTGACAATTAAAAAGTAAGTTAGTTAGATTGGCAAGGAGGAGGAGGAGGATCAGGGCAGTGATGAGTTTGCATCTATGTGTCTCAATGTCTCATTGTGATTTGTGATTGTGAATGACAAATGTGTTGTGATTTGTGAATGATCTAATTTCTATTGAATATTTCATATTAGTAATTGTAAATTTAATTTCTATTGAATATTTGTAATTGTAAATGTTAAATTTTATTGGATCTATATGTCTATATTTTTAAATTTTAATATATTTTAAAAATATATTAATTCCGGGGGTCACCGTGTCCTACGTGTCCTAATTCCGGGGGTCATCGTGTCTAGTGGGGACCAGGGATCAAATTTGAAGGGTGGGGTCCCATTTCACTATGAAGGGCTAATGAGATATTGAACATTATTGAAGGGCTATGAGAAATTTATTAATATTTATTCTATGTGTATATATGGATGTGTTCATGTTTCATGGATTGGATTCTAGGTTAACCGAGGCCTTTTTAGAGCAAAGAATGGGGTAATTACTATTTGGGAACAAGTTTTTTATCAAATGTAAATTGCGGTGATGGAAGATATTGAGGGTGCCACATGTTGTGGAGAAAGTAGTATTGATTCCTATGACATAATAGGGAGTTCAAAAAGTCTGGTTTCAAGTATTGTCATGCGTAGCTCGATTGATTTTTCTCGCGCTAGGGTTGTAACAACTGTTATGGCCATTACTGTTAAAAGGATTGATGGGGTGGAATCCCGTGAAACGATGAGTTCTTTTGTTAAGACGTAGATTCAGTGAAATTTGGTGGGAGTCTTATGTTCATTTTATGCACAGAATTCGATTACGTGATTTTGTTGCATTGTTAACTCTCCTCCTAGTCATAGCTACAATATCTTATATAATTGTGAAGGTTATCAATCCACTCAATATATTAAAGTTGTAGTAGGCCAAAATCATCAACATATTTATTGTACTCACAAATGTTTACATTCCAATTTCTATGTAGAGCGCCCATTAACATTAGATTGTATGGGACATATTTTTGAGGCATGATGTCATTATCTCATAACAACAAGCTTTTTATCCATAAATATGTCATCTACAAGCCAACGGAATTGTTCCTAATCCTTTATAAAACTTTGTCATAATTATATCAATACCAACATCCCTACCTATTGACTTAGCTTAGAAGATATTACACCTTCGGATAACCAAACCTGATTCCAAGGTTGGTAATCATAAACGTAAAAGCATCATCATAAGGAAATAGCATGTTGTGTTGAGGAAATTCCTTTTTTTCCATTTCCTTCTCAGGATAATATTTGGTTGTGGATCATTTAAAATGTATAATTTATTTTAATATTGGGAAGCTAAATTCAAATTCATTAATATATTAATATGATTTGATTTTTTTATTAATAATAAGTTATTCTTTTCATTTGAAAATGTAATAGTACATCAAAATTTCAATGTTTACTGACGTAGTAAAGTTGAGAGGCTTTATTTTTCAGTGGATATAGAAGACCTGTAAATTCATAGGATGTCAAAAATCTAGTCAGCCTTGAAGTTGAGCTCCTCAAAGAAAACGAATTTCTTTTAATATGTTTATGACAGGTTGGCATTGCCAGCTTCGCTCCGCAAAATATCCTGGAGGATTGGGGGAGATAGGGTAGGTGGAACTTGGAAGTAGCTCAACCACAGTGGAATAGGGGTATAAGAAAAAGCTTGTTTCTATTCATGCAATATTATATATTGATGGTCGGAGCCATGGAAGCATGGAATTCGAGCATTGACTTGATACAACAAAGAAAACAAAAGGTGGAACTCGGGAGCTGTAGGATTGACTTGATACAACAAAGAAAACACAGGGTGTGAGGTTGGGAGCCGTAGACGGTAGGATTAACTTGATACAACAAAGAAAACACAGGGCTATAGGTAGGGGCCACGGGCAAGAGCAACAACCTGCAACATTACAAGAAGTTTATGGATTGTGGATTTTGTCTGAAATGCCAAATTCGCAGGGGCACATTAACATAATATATTATACATTGAATACTCAATTAACTCATGGAGTCAGCATTCACGAATTGGTATGTGATAACTTGTAACTTGGTAAGCCCGCTAGCAACAACACGTATGAGCCACCTACTAGGTTTAATAATTTTGTTGATGCCATGAAATGTGTTAAAAACGTAAGCGCTCGCTACAAACATGAGAACTTCGAAGCGTTCAAGCAATGGGCTGCTCAGTGTAAGCCCGTCCACGTAAGTTGCACAATGATATTATTAGAGGCCCAATGGTCCATGATCCATGGATGATCGAACACGTGGATATTGGAGAGTAACCGAGTCCCACTCCCAAGTCACCTAGCTAGTAGCCGCATTCCCAATTTCCCACTAAAAACTGTTGATGGGTGAAATTTGAAGCTACCCTTCTGTTGCAATTTTAAATAGTAGTGGTTAATTTAATTATTGAAGGGCTTACCATGAAATTAAATTTTTTTTGCATGGTAAAATTTGAAGTGGCCTTCTATGACGTGTAAAATGACCTCTGAAGGGCCCTGAAGGCTTCAAATTTGAAGCCTGGTTACAAGGAAGCGGGCTCAGAGCGCGCTTCAGGCCTGCTTTTTACCTCCATGTGCGAACCCTATCTGGCTGCACAAAACCACTGGTAACTCAACACCTGCATCCACCCAATAGATCTCCAACTCAGACTTGTGGACGTGCTTGCTTGACTTTATTGAGTTCAAAGATGCTGCCTGACATAATCCCTTTCGAGGAAGGGTCTGCGGCATGCTTCCCCTCTCCGATATTCCATAATTCCCATCCTGGCGAACTCATCGGCACATTTTCCCGGCATTGGCCTCCTGATATCTATCGGTCGGAGAGTGTTACATGAGAAGCAGAGGCATCTGAGAAATCAGAAGTGAAGTAATTTGTTGTTGTTTCTTTTCTAACCTTTCTTTCGTCTCCATTTCTAGCAATTTCTCTTCTTTTGCTTTTTAAATTTCCCACTGTTCGTCAGGGGTTCGATTCTCGTTCGGATTGTTTTATTCCACAGCAAAAAGGGCTTCCAGGCTGGATGGTATTATGAAAACCAGCTACGGGATGGGGTGTACTGCGTTATCTGTATCAGTTGTTATAAATTTCCTTTCAATCGTTTCAGCATTATATGATAATTGTATGTATTTGGATTTGATGTAAACATGCATGGTGCAGATGTACCTATCTCTTGAGAACGAATGCAAGTAGGGGCCAAACTGCCAGCAGTCGCCACACCTGATTCCACAGCAGTAGTCGCAGTCTCTCCAATTGGTGCCTCATAAGTTCAGAGTATCATTATCTTTTCACATGATACAAAACATTTTCACATGATACGAAACCTTTCCAACTAATGAAAAGACATGAGTGCACTCATTTTCATTATATTTAGTGAGTTGTGGTTGGCGGCGGGGACACTCGTGTCCCGTGTCCTCGTGTTGGGTGACTTAGATGGATACATTGTAGAAAGGGGGTCCAAGTTCTATTTTTTTCAATTTTAGGTTGGATTATGAATTTTTGAGTTTTTTAAAAACGATTCATTTTAATTATTCACTCATCTTGGTTGAGGGAGATTGGGTTATTCCCAATTTTATCAATATTAAAAAACTAGGTTTTTTTAAACAAAAAAAAAATAATAATTTAGGTTAAAAATGATAAAAAAGGAGTATGGGTGAATGAATTACCTGATTGGATGACAATCTACCGGTGAATTTGTCCCCTCCAGCTAAATCGAGCAACACCGATACTTGAGTGGGCCACAGACCGTCCTCGTCTAGGGTCAATTTCGCGTTTTTGATGCGTGAGTGCTGCGGGTGGTCGGCAATCGTCGGGACTGTGTATTTAAATTGTTTTTTAGATTTACATAACGCGTACGCGTTTTGTAACTACATAACGCGTACGTATTTTGTAGTTATATAACGCGTACACGTTTTGTAGTTATATAACGCGTACACGTTATTGTTACCTAGCCTACATGTCCAATGACATGTTAGGCTCGGGTCTTACCATGGCAGGTGCTAAACATCAGAAAAGCATTATGTTTTATGTATCAGGAACGAGTTTTGAAAAAGTAGCATTGCATCTAAAGTGACCCTCATCTTCTTGCACACACCCCAATATAATCCCACCAATGTTGATTTTAATCCCTAAGCTAGTAGTGGGGGCATTGAGTGAGGCATGTAACAAAGATACTGAGTTGTGGTGTTTGATTTCTCACACTTATGAAAAATGCACCTACTAAGGGGTTGTGTAATCCTCAATGACATATCAAATGGATGAAACTAAAACTAAACTACATTAAACCCATTATCCATCATGTGGGAAAGAAGTAATGCAAAACTAGCCACACAACGATGGATGGTAAGGGACCTTTGCAACTAATCCAAGGGGGGTCTTCAATGTCATTTTCGACCCAAATATCCATCTTAGTGATTAGATAACAATACCATAGTGGTGTAGAAGAATGAAATTGGTTCTCTTACTTTCTAGTGGGAGTTTGGCAGCATAACGGTATTGTATGAAAATGAATGGATGAATATCTTAAAATGGTTACCATGCAAGTTGTATTTATAGAAATATAGTGGACACAACTTATATTTGGTTCCAATGTGGATTCTCTCCATTTCATTTATGACTTAGTGGAGAGGTTATGGTTTGGAAGACCAAATCAATAGTTGGTTTCAACATTAATTGTTGTGTTTTGTTCACTTACAACCACTGCTTTCCTTTGAAAAACACGCAATAATGGAAGATGGTGATGACCATTACATAATAATGGATGGTGGTGAAACCATTACATAGTCAATACATCCAATGGACACACACACATATGATGGTGATGATTAACATCCACTAAGACCAACATTGGTCTATAAGACCTAAAAAATGGAATTATTTAGTTTGTTTAAAATTATATTCCTATGTTCAATAAACTTGGAGAGAAGCATTCCGGAATCACTATAATTTTGATGGGCTAAAAAACTAAAAAAATTAATATTGCAACAAAGATTATAAATATGAAATATATATAAATAAAATATGATAATTTCAATTTTCAAATAATATAATTATATTGATTTTACTATATCATATTTCATATTATAATATTTATTTTTAAAATTATATTAAAAATAGTATTTTTAAAAAGATACACTTAATTTTTTACATAAATTATTAAATTTCAATTATAAAACATTTTTTTACCTAAAAAAAATGCTAAATTCAAAATTATTATTACCATAAACTGATTCTATATATTCAATAATTACTTCACTATGTCATATTTCATATTAAATAATTACTTCATATTTTATATTAAATGTGACCATTTTTTTTAATGATTTCACTATGTCATATTTCATATATATTATTACATGTTAAATGTGATCATTTTTTTTAATTACTTAGCTATATCATATATCATATTAAATTTGACCATTTTTTAATTACTTCATTATGTTATATTTTATATTAAATATAATCGTTTTTAAAATTAATTTAGTATGTCATATTTTATATTAAATATGACGCCATTTTTAATGTAATTCATTCCATTCTAAGTAGCAAGATATTTTATATATATGTCATTTTTCATCCAACTCATTGCATTATTTAAAAATTCATTTACTATGTCATATTTCATATTAAACATGACGGTTTTGTAAGTAGCAAAATATTTTATATATATGTCATTTTTCATCCAAATCAATGCATTATTTAAAAAAGAAAATAGGAGCCCACTTTCCTTCATTAACCAGGTCAAAGGAGGTGAAATGGTTATGCGTATTATGTTTAGTTGGGATCCACATTATAAGTAATGTATTCTTAATATGTCATATATTTTATGTAACACAACAATAATAATTCAAAAATATCATTTTTATGTTCATTATTATTACCTTATAAAAAGGAAGAATATGTATTCAAAGGTATTCCATGATGTCATTGTTATATAATCTATTACCTATATTATTTTTATGTAATATGTTACATTATAAAATAGAAAAAAAAAATTGTAATTGATGATATTTGGTAGAATTAGAAGTTTACTTTAAATTTTAAATTCAAAAAATACAGGGAAAATTAAATATTCAAAAGTATTGGGTAGAATTAAAAATCTCCCATTAAAACCTTATTTATAAATTCAAAAAATATAAACATTTTTATATAATCTATTAATTATAAAAGTAAAAGAAAAAAATAAGTATTCAAAAGTATAGAATTAGAAGTCTACTTTTAAAATTTTATTAGGTGTATTATCTAAGATTTTGGACTTCCTTGAATGGATCAACAAGATTAAGTTGAGTATCATTTCATGGTCGTGGTATCTTGTTATGCTCAAATACATCTTGATTAACATTTAAATAAGTTTTATTAAGGGGTGGATAAGAAAATGGGTATGTTTATTAAATAACATTTGTTTTATGTTTATATTAATTAGTTTAATGTTTATGATAGTTTAATGTTTAGATTGGCTACCAATGTTGCACAAGTTTCCGGAACGTGTAGAGAACGTGGGTACGAGTATCAAATACCTCTAAAAGTTTTCTCAAAATTTGGAGGAAACGTAAGTTGGGAACGACAATAATATATATTAAAAATAGTTAAAAATACATGAAAAGCAGATGACTTAGCACAAACTTAGCTTATTGACTTATTCCTTATATTACAGTTGTAATTAGAATCTCTTAGCAGATGGAAGTGACCATAAAATCAAGATTACCATCCACGTCATTGATTATGTAATGTAGACTCTTTTTAAAGTGGAAACTTCTAAAAGTTATAATCTCTATATTTTTAAAAGACGGAAACAGTTCAGATGCTACATAATTGACTATACCTATCAATGTTAACCGACCATTTTACTTGTGGCTGGCTATGCTAGTTAATAAATTCAAAAACTACAGAACTGTGATTATCATCCCATATCATCCCATCGAGGACCAAGTCGCCTTGAAGAACACTGCACCATTACAAGCGACAGGATCTGAAAAACAAACATAATATTTTATCGAACATAGCTGAAACTGATTCATGATTCTTTATTGTTGTTTCATATTGCAATTCTTTCCGTTTATAATTCCATATTTGTATGAAGACCGAAGACCGAGAAATAAGAATGAAGCCACAAGACTGAGTGAAACGATCCGCCTATTCTTTAACGATTCTCCATCTGTTAAATCCTCCGCCAGATGACAACCAGAGATATCGTCAGCTTCCATGCAGGTGCTCTGGATTTGACTTGACTTATTCTTGGCACGGCCTCGAAGAAGGCCATAAAATCCATCGCTGCAGTGCTGAGCTGACAAATTTCTCAAGGATAGCAAAGGAAACAATGGGATCCCTGCAATGGATCCTGACTGTTCTTGCGTCGTGTATGATTGCATCGGGGCAGCAGATATATGAGCCCCTACAAGACTGCTCTGATCCCAATCCCCCCAAAGTCGTGTACGGTTACACCTGCAATGGCCAACAGCAGAATTGCCAGGCCTACGCAATTTACAGAGCCCAAAACGGTTACCAGACCCTGGCAGATATCAGCGGCCTGCTGAATTCCGACATATCCCAAATGGCCCAGATCAACAAGCTATCCGACACCCAGGTTCTTGAAATCGACCAGGCAATCATAGCTCCCATTAATTGTTCCTGTGCCGGAAAGTATTCGCAGGCCAATGCAACCTATGTCGTCAAATCGAACGACACTTATTCTATCATCGCGAACAATACTTACGAGGGGCTCTCTACTTGCCAGGCCATGGCGCAGCAGAACTCTGTTAATAGCTCCGACCTTCAAGCCAGTATGAGCCTCACGGTCCCTCTCAGATGCGCCTGCCCGACGACTACGCAGGTCGGGCAAGGAATCCTGTACTTGCTCTCTCATTTGGTCCGACAGGGGGACAGTGTGTACACCATCGCCAACCAATACGGAGTCACGCAGCAGCAATTAATGGATGCTAATGATCTCGGCCCTAACGACACAATTTTCTTCTTCACGAGTCTCTTGGTTCCTCTGCAAAAGCCACCTACGAATCCCCCTCCCCAGTCTCCACCCCCACCCCCACCCCCACCCCCACCCCCACCTCCCACGTCGTTAACCAACACTGGTGGCTCGAATTCGGGACTCCGCATCGGCCTTAGTGTTGGAATCGCCGTTGCGGCGGCCTTGGTGGTCGCGGCGGCGGCGGCATGCTGTATTTTCTTCCGGAGAAGAAAGAGAATAGCCGACACCGGGGAGTCGAACTCAGAGACCACGAAAGCGAACAAGGCAACGGCGATGCCTACACCGGTGCCCGACTTTCTAGCACTGGCACTCGGATTGCAAGATATTGGGCAAACGTTACCACAGTACGAATTGCAGGAGCTTGAAGCAGCGACCGGGAATTTCAGCGCGGCGAACAGAATCGCTGGCTCTGTTTACCTTGGCATCATCGGCAAAACCTCGGTGGCGATCAAGAAGATGCAAGGCGACGTCTCTCAGCAGGTTGGAATTCTTGAAAAACTCAACCACTTCAACCTCGTTCGCTTATGGGGGCTCTGTGTATCCGACACACGTTCATACCTCGTCTTCGAGCATGCGGAGAATGGCTCTCTCGCCGACTACCTGAAGGGCAATTCGCCCGTTCTGAGCTGGAGACAGAGACTGCAGATCGCTCTGGATGTGGCAGATGGGCTCAGCTATCTACACAATTACACCGTTCCCCCTTACGTCCACAAGGACATCAAGAGTAGCAACGTTCTTCTGGAGGGCAATCTCCGAGCCAAGATTGCAAATTTCGGGCTGGCGAAATCGGCAGAGCAGGGCTTTGCTGTGACCAGCCATGTGATGGGCACGAAGGGATACATGGCGCCCGAGTATCTTGCCCACGGTCTTGTCACTCCGAAGCTTGACGTCTTCTCCTTCGGGGTCATCTTGCTGGAGCTTCTCTCCGGCAAACCACCGGTTTTGCTTGGGGATGGAGATGTCAAGCTGTGGACAACGATTGGGGAATTGGTCGAGGGTTCGAATCCCAAGGAGAAACTCAAAGGTTTCATGGATCCAAAGCTGAAGGATGATTATCCGTTGGAAATGGCTTTCGCCATGGCCGGGCTGGCTAGAACATGCGTTCACGAGGATTTGAACAGTAGATTCGGCATTACTGAGGTTCAGATGGAACTTTCGACATGGCTTATTTTCTTTGATGATAATCAAGGGCCGAGATCCATCTTAAAGGCACCTATCAAGGGTCAAGATCCATCTTAAAGGGATCTATCAAGATCCCTACTGATTCTTATTCTAAATAGCATTACTTTTTATTATTTGTAGATATTGTTTTTGTTTGTTTTAATGAGGAGGTTTATATTTTGGTTTGTATAAGTTGAGTAGTTGGGAGGAATATTGTTATATTTCCTATCTGGGTGCAACATGGTTCATTATGTGACATGTGTGACATGTTATGTAACCAATATGTAATGAAGGATTTCTTGATTGTTCTTGAATATAGATAATCGAAATAAAAATAAGAATAGATTTATATGATTTTGGATGATGTAACCAATAACTTAGAGAAATACAATTTATTGAGGTGTAAATTTTTTATTGAAATATAAAAACTTTAAAATAAAGTTTTACATTCAAGAAATTATATTTTTATAAAAACAATTTACAACTCAAACAATTAGATCCATTTAGTTTAAATTATCCTTTTACAAATATTTTAAATTAATTTTCATCAATTTTATAATATGTTGAAAAATTCAACAAACTATTTATATGTTATATGATTTGGTCCACTTTTTATTTTTATGCTTTTAACACAAGGTTAATAAAGACATTAAATAATTTTTTTTATTAAAATGATTTTTTTTGTAAATTAAAATAATTTTAATTTTTTTGTAAATTAGATAATTTAATTTTCTGGTTGGTGCATTATAAAGATGTGACTATTTTTCCCTAGTGTGTAAAAGAATTATAAAAATAATAAAAATTAAAAAATTAAAAGAAAAAATATAAAATTGACCTGTTATCATGTCATTCATTAATAAAGTACTTCATCATAATAATGAAGTGATGTCTCCAAGGAAAAAAAAAATGAAGTGATGTCATAAGTCAAGTGCAGATTTTCCCTATTGCTTTAATCAACGTTGTTTGTGACTGGAACCCTCGCCGTCTAGATTGCTTTAATCAACGTTGCTTGTTCCCGAATCTTCAGCTTTTTACATGGAAGTTTGGAACCTAATGCATGGCAAAGATATCGCATCCAAAAAAGTGCAGAAAGTATGGAAAAGTCCAGGAACATATATGATTCAAAATGCAAAATTTAATGTAAATTCTTGAAGTTTACAATTCAACATACAATAGACAAGGAATCTAAGGAAAAATGACAGAAAATCAATCAGCAATGGAGGAAAACCTGTACCAGAGATTAAATCATTAATATGATCCTTAGAATCCTTTGTAAAATTCAAAATATTGACAAATAAATATTTACCTACTTCCTTGCAGTAAATTCTATAACGTGGACTACTAGAACTTTGGGAGTATTTTAATGCAATGCTTGCAATGTTCTTCCAATTCCACATCCCTGTGGCTCTATGCCAACTAGCATGTATCATTTTTTTGTAAACAATTAGGGTCCTTTGATAAGCATTGCATCCTGTTGGTGTAGTGTTTTGAATGCTTTAGTACTAGTTTTGACAAACAGATTATATCGAAAGTATTATTTTAGAGAAGACAAAAAGAAGTGAAAGTCAGAGGCTGGCTACCATACAGGTATGCATACCATACAGATATGCAAAGCGAAAGCATTCATTAAGTTTTCTGCAACTTCATTACCCTTATCATCCAAAGGAACATAAATCTTAGTATCCTCAGTATCCTCCTTCATGTCGAGCATCGCCAACCCGCTATTGATCAAGAAATTATGTAGAACGCAAGTGACAACAACAATGTGGGGTAGAAATTTTATATTATCCCCGTGTTGGCACACTGAGAATTTAACATGCCGAATTCTATCCAGAAATTATGTAGAACGCAAGTGACAACAACAATGTGGGGTAGAAATTTTATATTATCCCCGTGTTGGCACACTGAGAATTTAACATGCCGAATTCTATCCAGATTGCACTTATGGGCCCACTTACACCGCTATATCTTCAAGTTTTAATTTGAGACTCCAGCTTCTCAAGCAATGCCTCAACCTCCCTTAGGGTGGGCCGATTTTGTGGAGCTTCTTTGCTGCACCTCAGACCTATCTCTGCCAACAAAACAACAATCGCATATTTCCCCATTTTAATTAACAGATGTTCATCTTCTTTCTCTTGAATTTCCTCCATCAAATATCTATCAATCACCTCCAATAATCTTTCTGGAATCGAATTGCCTACCTAACTCTGCAACACCGAATCTAATTTCCCTTCTTCTGAGAACAGTGGCTCTGTTGGCCTCTTTCCCATTATCATTTCCAACATCAAGATGTCGTAGCTGTATACATCCCCTTTGGTAGACACCCGCCCCCCTAAATCATATTCTACAATGAAAATATATATAAAACCCTAATTATCAGTCACTCATATTATTCTATAAACAATATGGCTTAGTCAATCAAGCAAGTGTATAAGTATTTACCTGGTGCAGTGTAACCAATAGATCCAATGACAAGACTTGATGTATCTCCTGAAACTTCTGTGGAATCGCAATGCCCTACTGCAGGTATCATCAAATGTGAAATACCGAAATCTCCAACATGGGCCGTCATAGTCTCATCCAATAAAACATTGGAAGGTTTCAGATCACAATGAACTATGGCCGGAGAGCAGTGATGGTGAAGATAAGCCATTCCATGGGCCACCTCCTTGAGAATTCTCAGCCGTCTTTTCAGACCCAATTTGGAATTATTCTTAGTGTAATGCAAATGCTTATCAAGGCTTCCCTGAGACATGAACTCCATAACCAAATATTTGACTTGCAAACTTGAGCACACGCCCATTATTCTCACCAGATTCCGATGTCTGACTTTGCTCAATGTCCTGCATTCTCTTACAAGCTTCTTGTACGCACCTCTTGATCTCGTGGACTAGAAAAATTTGACATCAATGACAACACCATCGTCTAATACACCCTTATACCACAGATTGAAAGAGAAATCCATATCTTCAAGTCCCACAAGCTGACCCTCTTTAACATCTGCTGCGTTGCTTGAGTTGTGTTCCTCTTTGTGACTGACGCAGGCCCATACAATCTCTATTTAGATATGTTGGATCTATCACAATTTTGACATCCAGAAACTTATGATTCAGCTGGGGCAATGAGCAACCCTATCCCTCGTCGGTTTTGAACCTGTGACCTCTTCGGAGATAACACATGTTTTTAACCATTAGGCCCACTCAGGTGCTCCATGTTATAAAAGAATTACAGTGTTATATTTCATTTTACTTAAAAAGCAATGAAACCGCTAGAGGAGTGTTGTAAGGAGTAAGGAGAGTAGTGAGGAAGGAAGGGCAGGATCCTCGTTAAGGCATGCATGTATGAAGGTCAAAGCAGGTTCATTAGATCAATAGATCATAACAATTTGCGCTAAGAGAAGTGCTCATATTATAATATTAAGTCAAATCATATTATAATATTAAGTCAAATGATTATTATTATAAGTTAAGAGAACCTCAATGCCAACAACTAAGATTAAGTCAATTTGTTCATACCATGAAATTTGAACCATCTACGTAAAGGTTAGTGATCAACCTTTAATAAAGGGTGGTTGTGAATGACCTAGATTTTGGGGTCATCGATGGGTAGTTTCTCTTCTAAATGCAAGATGAGCACCAATTGTTCGAAATGCAAGTTTGCAATTATGTAAGAAAATGAGCACCCATTGTTCAAACAATGTTGAACCGTTATTTGCTTAATAGCCATTTTCATATGGTGTAGATTTCACCTCTACAAGGTTGATTCGCATTAAGATTCGTTATCTCCATGGCAAAAAGGCGCAAATAAGGTTGTTCTTTTAATTAGAAATCTTAGTATTAATAATTATTATTCATTTTGAATGGAACTATAAAAAATATGAAAATAAACATAGAATATCAATATTTGACTTGGATTGAAACGATATAAAATTAAGGAATATGAGTTTTTAAAAGTTTTATTATTATATTTAATTATGAACAAGTAAAGTTTTTATAAAAGATAGTATCTATCATAATGCTTTGCACGAAAGCATGATTGTCATTGGAAGGGCAAAAACATAAATTATACAAGTGGGATTTTTAAAATTTTATTTGTATTTTAAAGTATTTGTATTTATATGGATTGATTTAAAATAAAAAAAATTAAATTATTAATAATTGATTTTTTAATTTTATTTATAAAAATTTAATAAAAATATATTTATAAATTTTAAAAAACATGATAAAAATCAAAAGATAATTCACAAATTAAATGATATTATCAACAAAATATTACACTATTTATAACCGGTTTGAAAGATATTAAGGCATTATAGTTAAATATAATGAATATATAGAAAGATAAAAATATATTTATTAATTAAAGGTATACATATGAATGTTAATAGAGAAGCTTCACCTTCATATATTTTCTTTTATATTTAGCCCCAAGAGTTAGCTCGATCGGTTGTGTTCTCGGAAGTTAGGCCTCCCAGCATGCGAGGTCACGGGATCCATCCTCATAGACCCTCTTGGGGTTAGGCTCGCAGCGGCCGCAGGCGTGAGGCCCCTTCGGGTGGGTCCGTCAGAAATTATTTCGTGGATGTAGCGGTCGACGCAGTCGATTAAAGTGAACCACATGGAAAAAAAAAAAAAAAAAAAAAAAATTCTTTTATATTTGAATTGATTTGTTTCTTCTTTGTACTAGGGTACAAGTGAAAAAGTAGACGATTCGATCTTCGACATTAACAACTTTGACCAATCTTTTTTCGTTATAGTTAATTAGTGTTTTGAAGATCTTTCTTAATCTATATAGTAGATAGTACACTTATCTCATCCTAGTGCAATGTATGAACAAATCAAAATATTTACTTCATTTAATTACATGGAATTGCTTAGAATATATTTTAACATAGATTTATTTGATATTGATTTCATCAAAAGCTTGCCAAGATTAATATCAAGAATACTTCTTCGCACATTTAATTATAAAAATAACATTTTAATTTATTACTGATATTTTTTATGATGAGATGATAAAATTATAACTTTATCTTCAACATTAATATAACAGTCAATCCAAATCTTTTGTTACAAAATTTACTTTCAACATTAATATAACGGTCAATCCAAAACTTTTGTTACAAAATTTACTTTGAACTTTTATGTTAATTTTTTGTTGATTTTTTTTATTTTATTATAAGAGCAGGGACTCCCTACATTGCAGCTATTTTTATACTTCACTGCTTCTATCAGCCAACACAGTTCAAACTTTTGATGCTTCTATCAATCAACAAAGTTCAAACTTTTGAATTTTTTGATAGACTTTTGTATTTCTAAAATTTTGTAATGGTCTAAACATTCAGGGTAAAGGACATGTCAAAAGTTTACCCTGACATGAAATGCTTAGTGTAAAGGACATGTCAAATATGTCTTTTGGTTTACTTTTTTGTTGAATTTCCTATAAATCATTTTTGAAATCCCTATAAAACATGTGAAATATGTCTTTTCGTTTACTAATTTCTATAGAACATTTGAAATATGTTTTTTTGTTTACAACTTTATAATGGTTTATAAGCAGCAAGTGTTCATAATGGTTTTTAAATTTTTTTGTAAACAATTAAATAAATTATAAACGTTATTTTAGAGTAGGGACTAGCTACTTTGCAGCTATTTTTCTTGTTATATTACAATAATTTAAAACAAATGCACATCTCCCACTAACATGAAACTAAAATAACCAAATAGCAATATATAATATATGTATAATATTATTGGGATTACAAATTTCTAACACTTCAAAAAGATGTTCAGAAATACATTTAATTATTCTGTATCAATATACATCTCTATTTCAATTTCAGATTTATCAAAAATTAAGTTCAGATTTATCAAAAAGCACTAATTAAAAAAAATCAGATTTCTGGTCTCTCGCGACTGTCAGTTCCGAGTCCATAGATTTCTTTGCAGACCGCATCTGAGCCATATTTCACTTGGTTTAGCTACTACTATGATATCAATAAGCAAGCAACAAATTAAGAATGTTAAATATTTATCTAATATATGACTTTTTATGATTGAGTAAATGTCTTTAGAAGTGGGCAATAAAAAAAACAAGTCCGTTATATGGTAACAGAGGATTATATTGTTGGGTGATAAAAAGAATATACATTTTATTTTTTTAGACTTTTTTTAATATGAAGCTGAACTTGTAAAGATGGTTTATAAACTGGTACAGTTCAGTCTCAGTCTTATTTTGAAATGGTTTTTTGTCATGTAAAAAGTGCATACTTTAATACAAAGAAATATTATTTTTTTTAATGAAAAAAAAACAGAGGATTATATTGATAATCTTATAATTATATGTGTATATATTTCAAGTTTAGAAAGAATTAGAAAATTTTGTTGACATAACAAGACCATTACATGGTTCAAGGGGATTTTATTGATCATCTTGCAATTTTATGTATTTATACTCTTCAAGTTTAGAAAGAATCATGAGACTTTATAGAGATGTTATGTTGAGTATATAATGCCTTAGGTGGACTTTTTGATGGGTATTAAAGAAAATCTTGATATGTGGAGTTCTTGGGTCATTTATTTTAGTAAGTTGTCATATTTTCAAGTTCAATATAAGTTTAGGCAAAGTAATTTGGTCTTTACATTGTTTTTTTTTATAGTTGTATAAATAAGATATTTAATCTTCATATTTTTAAGATTTAATGATAATTATTATATATAATTTAGAAAATTATATGTTAAATTCAAAATGGTTTTTAGAAAGTGCCTTAAAAATATTTAATAATTAAACATGTACAATTACTTTTTATACAAGTCTATTTTTAATATAGATAAAATTGAAAATATCATGTTAAATTTATTTTAATTCTTTACAGTATAAAGTTCTTACAAAATTGTAAATATATATTGTGCCATCAAACTTAAACTTATTCTTTCCACCTAGAGAGTATTCAAAATGTTAAAATAATCATTTTGATCATAACTTTGACATAAAACAATTTCAAGTACCTCATTTTATTGTCTAATTTTCTACAATAATTTATTTTTAAAATATATTTATAGTTTATTTGAGTAGATATATCAAATGATTTTAAATAATCAGAATATATACTTTTCATTTTTTTAAAATTTAAAATTTTGATGATTAACATTGCACACATATTATCTGTAATTATAATTTTAAAGTTATGTTGAGTGTAGATTGCAATTCCTTCTTAATTTTTTTTATTTTATTTTTAGCTAGAATCTTTTTTACTTGCCAAAGTGGCATTTGATCTAAAAAACTATGACCCATGAGCATCTAAAGCCGTCAAAAAATCACCACCAACTCTCAATTGAGGCCACACCAACTCTCAATTGGTAGGATTTTGGGTGTGTCCTCCCAACTAGTTGTCCCCTCTCTTTGAACCCTTTAAATTTTGAATTCTAGTATTTTTTAATTTTAAATAAAAGATAAAATATTTTTTCACTTTAAAATAACTAAATGTTTTATCTCCTTTTTATATACATGATTTGGGATTTTACACTAATAGTAATAATAATAAAAACATTTTACATTAATAAAAATAATAATAAAATCCTTATAATATATTAATATTGATATAGCTTATTATACATTAAAAGAAATTATTTGTTAGTTTATTCATGATTTGCGAGACTAACTTCTGATCTCAAAATCTGCAACCTAGGGGCATTGTTATAGGTCAAATCTGCACTTCTCCATCCGTGATTATATTGCTCTAGCAATCACACAAAAGGACAACATGGATTGAAGGGCTAGATTTCCCTAGATGATGTATGGACTGAACCTACTCTCTTCAGCTGAGAATTTCCCTGATTTACCTGATCTTTTGACATGTGCACTACTCTTTGGGTAGTAAACTAGCGCACATCTGCTAGTATGCCTTACTTTCCTGAAGGGAAACCAGTGAACATCTTCTAGTATGCCCTACTTTACTCAAGGGAAGCTAGCGCACACTTCATAAAAAGTTGCAAGCGCTTGTTGTAAAACATTGAAGTTGCGTGCTGTGCGCTACTATGCTTTGAGGAAATTTGCGCACATCTTAAGATGAAATCAAAAATATATTAAATTGACGAATTGGGATTAGTTGAAGTTGGTTCTGCAACTTCCCCAACCTCCCAATCCAACCACCTCTCGATTACAACTGCCTACCTTGTCCCATAAATACAAGGAGGATCTATGAGAGGAGACTAGATAGAAAGATAGAACTAACACTAGAAAGAATGCATTAAGGGTGGTTACGTTGGAGGAAAGTCCCAAGTCATTGTGAAGAGAAGGAGCCCAGGACTCGGTTGCAGAAGCATCCCGACACGTCAGGTATATTGTACTGATTCATGTTTCTTTGACAATAAAAAGGTCGAAATACCCTTCATGTCCCAAATCAGATGTCTATTGGATTGTATGTCTATTTGGCTTAATATTTGATTATATTTGATGTTAACTTACTTTCTGATTACATCATATTTATATATAGTCAAGATACGCCGAGGAAGGTATCATTTGTGTTGCAGGTTCATCAAGCGGGAGATCAAGTGAAAGCTAGGACCAGTCGTCGGTTAAAGGTATGTCTTTCGATATCCTGATCTCTGTTATTTGTAGGAACTAGTTGCAACATAATTAATGTATTTACTTGTCAACCCTGGCCAGTTGGTAGTGTCAATCTCCTCACTACAAGGTTAAAATCCTGAAAAATAGACTGGCGACTCCACTGGGGAGTAACCGGTAGTTATTCTGCTCTAGGAGACCTAGTTATTCTACTCTAGGAGACCTAGTTTAGGGTTTATTCTAGTCCATTTTTCAGTTTTTGATTCTCTAAGAAGTCTGGTAGGTCTTTGTTACATGTTCCTTAATGCTTGATTCATCTCAGTTTGCTATTGCAAAGCCTGTTTCTGTCGTGCGCTGGTCTTCCCTACTAACAGTGGCGCATACCACCTAATGAGCGCTGCTCTTTACACTGCACAGTAGCGCATATATCCTAGTGTGCACTGGTTTCTAATGACAAGTCACCAGTTCCTGTGAGTCATACTGGAGACACTGAATCAACCACTACTGGGCATATTAATGACAAGTCACCAGTTCCTGTGAGTCATACTGGAGACACTGAATCAACCACTGCAAGTCATGCTGAGAAAGTTGACATTGTCGACAAACCTAATAAATAGAAGCTTAAGTTTCCTTGTAAGTTTTGTGAGGGATACCACCTGACCTATTTGTGCCCCATACTTCCAGAAGTGCAAAGAGTGTGGTCCATAGTTCAAAATTATTCTGCTTCTGAGCAACCAACCACTGCAAGTCATGCTGGGGGTAAGTTGTCAGCCAATGCTAGTCATGCTGAGAGTACTGTTGTTGTAAAGGAGTCTAAGCTTATAGGATGGAAACCAAAGTTCCCTTGTAAAATTTGTAAGGGAGATCACCTTACTCATCTGTGCCCTGCTATTCCAGAGGTGTGGAGAGTGTGGTCCATGTCTGAAGGATCCTCTGCTCTTGAATTGTCTATAGATTCCCAACAGTCGAATCAACCTTTGGTTGATGAAGTGGTTAAACCAATGCAATCTTTGGTCAACCCCACTCTTTCTTCAGAGAGTGAAGTGATTGAATTGATGCAATATTCGACCGATCCCATCAGTCCTTCAGAGACTGATGCACCTATCCCTGATGTCTTCTGCATTACTAGTTCGGATGTTTTTGAAATTGGGGGCACTTCATCTGTGCCGAGTGAACCCCTACCAAGCTCTGGGATCATTTCCTTTGATTGGAATAGTCTAACTGGGCCACGCCTTCCTTCTGCTACACCTTTTCACATAAAGGTTAATATCAGCAATCATGCGGTTCATCGATGTATTGTAGATGAAGGAGCCTCTGTTAGTATCTTATACCCTTATGCTTGGAGATATTTAGGTTTTCCTAACCTTGTTCCAGCTGTTAATTGGCCATTGACTTTCGATAAAATACTTAGTGAACCGTTGGGATTCCTCCCTCAAGTACCCATTACTTTGGGTGGAAAAACAGTCTTAGTTTATTTTATGGTTTTAAAGGACCCTATGGACTTTGATATGATCCTAGGGCATGATTACATATATGCTATGCAGGCTGTGGTGTCTACGCTCTTTCGTGTGATGCATTTTCCTCACAACGAAAGCATTGTCACTATTGATCAGCTTACATTCGTTGATCCCTCTTATTATCCAACTATAGACCAAGTGTATCCCTCGCCAATATGTACTACCATGTCACAATAAAATATTGTGGCATATTGTTCCTTGAGTCCAATTGCTACTGAGAAGAAGCCTCTGAATTCATGCTTACCTTCTCAGGACTCGGTCCCGGCAATTGACCAGGTGATGATTCGATCTGAATGTTTAGATATGTGTTCCATCTGGGATAATATACTTCCCTCTGATGAAGTTTTCCTAGAGTCTATAACGTAGTCTGCCATTCATTTGGACATTGATCCACCGTCGAGCATTCTTCCACCTTCACTTTGAGCTCATTAAAAACAGTAAGGAGGCTACGAGAATTCTTCCACCTTCACTTCGAGCTCATTAAAAACAGTAAGGAGGCTACGAGAATTTATTCCACCTTCACTTCGAGCTCGTTAAAAATAGTAAGCAAGTTATGAGCATTTTTCTGTATCTCCTTTGATCTCGTCAAAAACAGTAAGGAGGTCGGGAGTTTACTTTTTCGGGCTCGTTAAAATTTTACGAAAAAAATCTTTATAGAGTTCTTTCATGCTCTTGTTAGAATCTTTAAATATGACAAGATTACCGAGTATAGTTCTGTTTTCAGACTCGTTAAAGGATTTGAAGCGACATCCGCTTAAGTATAAGTTTAACCCTTTTCCATACTTTTGCGGATTACTTACGAAAAAGGAATACTCTAGTCATACGTGGCTAGAAGAGTTACTCTCTCATTTTTTTAAACTTTTTTCAGGGGAGGAGACTAACTGTATGAAAAAGGACCTCTTGAAGCCGTCTTTAGGGTTTTTAGGCTCTCGAAATATGAAAACACCAAGCGAGCATTCACCTACTCGGGCTCGATGTGAAATCCACGAGAGGGTATATAGACGATTGTTTAAGTTTTTCAGACTCTATAAACATGAAAACACCGACGAGCATTAACCTACTTGGGCTCGATATTAAAATCCACGAGTAGGTGTATGGAGTTATTGTTTAATTTTTTCAGACTCCTTAAAATTGAAAACATCGGCGAGCAAGAACAAATCTCGGCTCGATATTAAAATCCAGAGATCAGTACTATAGAGTATTCTTCTATCTCTTCTTCGAACTCTGTAAACAATGAAGAAGGTCCTGAGTCTTCCTCCCATGGGCTCGTTAAACTTTTACATGGTTGGGCTTATTGAGTTTTCTATCTTTCTTGGACTCATTAAAACAACAAGAAGAACATTCTTTTACCAAAAAGAATAAGGGATAAGAAGGGTATATCACATCTTTTTCAGTTTCAAAGGAAGTTAAGTCAATCATGTCCTTGAACACAACACCTACTTGAGTCTTTCATGTCAGTTGGGTTTTAGTTTTTGACCTTAGGGTGAACTTGATCTCCGATTTTTAACTCCCCCGGTTGGTTATTCTTCCAACCATATGGAGGGTCTGTCAATGTCTCCTATATTGCAGGCTTATATCACTTCTCCTTCATGATGAAAACTGCCTAAGTCACTTTATGTCGTGCTCATTGTTTAAGGATACATCCTGTGTCGGCCATTTTGCAGTTTACCTTGACTTCATGTGTCAGCCATCCTGGTGTCAGTTTGTTTCATCTTGTTACTTGTCCTACTCCACATCAGCTCATACCTATGAGTGTTCCTCGTGTTGGATGATGGAGGATGCATTAAGGCCTCCCTTCCAACGGACTTCTTCCCATCAACGTCAGCTCATTATGCTCTGGGAACGAAGTTTAGAGTTTCGGTTAGTACCTTGGGGATTGCAGTCATCAGTGGCAGTTTCCCTCGCTGTTGAATAAATGGGAATACATCAATGTCTCTTATTCGACAGGTTCCTCAAGTGTCCAACTTCAAGTCCTCTTATTCACACTTATTGGATTGTACTAGGTACCTTGGACCCCATTATCATTATCGATGGAATTCCTCGCGTTTGTTAACGGTATACATCAATGACCGGTAATCAAACGATACCCCCCATGTTCGACTTCAGCTCATTTATTCACATGGTTAGGGTTTGTACCTTGGGTTGTTTGGATGAAGACCTTGGGACTATGATAGCATCACCTTGTTTATGTTATCACCCAAGCTGCGCAAGACTGAGCCTCACTCATTTTGGCTCTTCATGAGACATAGATCCAGCTTGTTGTTATGGTTATGATCTCTCATTTTGACATGGATCCACTCCTATATTTCAGTGTCCATGCTCTATATATACATCTCCTAGTTATGTATCGTAGATCATGCTCCACATCTATATGATGTCAAGATTGTAATTGCTCGCTCTCCTTGATTGTTGTTTTAGGTGTTTTTTGTGACTTGGTTCTGCGGTTTCTTGCTCCTCCTCTGACTTGGAATTATAATGTATTTCGGCCATCGTTTCCCTATGAACTCACACATTAGGGGGCATCTGTTATAGGTCAAATGTGTTCATGATCACATTGCTCTGTCGATCACGCAAAAGGACAACATGGATTGAAGAGCTAGATTTCCCTAGATGATGTATGGACTGAACCTACTCTCTTCAGCTGAGAATTTCCCTGATTTACTTGATCTTTTGACATATGCGCTACTCTTTGGCCAGTAAATTAACGCACATTTGCTAGTATGCCCTACTTTCCTCAAGGGAAACCAGCGCACATCTTCTAGTATGCCCTACTTTACTCAAGGGAAACTAGCGCAGACTTCAGAAAAAGTTGCAAGCGCTTGTTGTAAAACACCGAAGTTGCGTATTGTGCGCTACTATGCTTTGAGGAAACTCGCACACATCTTAAGATGAAATCAAAAATATATTAAATTAATGAATTGGGATTAGTTGAAGTTGGTTCTGCAACTTCCCCAACCTCCCAATCCAACCACCTCTCGATTACAACTGCCTACCTTGTCCCATAAATACAAGGAAGATCTATGAGAGGAGACTAGATAGAAAGATAGAACTAAAACTAGAAAGAATGCATTAAGGGTGGTTATGCTGGAGGAAAGTACCAAGTCATTGTGAAGAGAAGGAGCCCAGGACTCAGTTGCCGAAACATCTCGACACGTCAGGTATATTGTACTGATTCATGTTTCTTTGACAATGAAAAGGTTGAAATACCCTTCCTGTCCCAAATCAGATGTCTATAGGATTGTATGTCTATTTGGCTTAATATTTGATTATATTTGATGTTGACTTAATTTCTGATTACATCATATTTATATATAGTCAAGATACGCTAAGGAAGGTATCCTTTGTGTTGCAGGTTCATCAAGCGGGAGATCAAGTTAAAGATAGGACCAGCCGTCGGTTAAAGGTATGTCTTTCGATATCCCGATCTCTGTTATTTGTAGGAACTAGTTGCAACATAATTAATGTATTTACCTGTCAGCCTCTCCTAGTTGGTAGTGTCCATCTCCTCACTATAAGGTTAAAATCCTGAACAACATGCATCTAAGCCATCAAAATCACCTGAGGATCACACCCAAGCCATCAAAATCAACGGGGGATCGCACTCGGCCTGGGCCATGCAAAGCCTTAGCATGGTGGATTTTAAGTGTCTCCTCTTGACTACCTTGCAAGGTTCGAACTTGGGTCTCCATGCAAAATGAGACACGTAGAAAAAAACTATGCTAGTGGGATTTGACTTAAATTTTGAAGGAAATTAGGGTGGGATTTGATCCACTTATGTGTGGAAGGGTCACTAGATCATTTATAAAAATATTTGTGCGTGCAAGTACACATTCGACCATAACCTCAAGGTGACCCCATGGCTACAGGATAGGCCATCGCGAGAATTGAACCTTTCCCATATTATATATTAAAATTAATATAAATTTATAAATGTATTTAATTGAATGGAGCACAGGTTCTAGTCGGTAGACTATTTCGATGCCAACTTGTTGAAGGTTGACATTTTTGTTTCCTCTTCCAGCTCTCAATTTCTAAAAACATAAAGAATATGTTGGGTAGGAAAGAAAGGTTTCCTAGATCACCTAGATCATCAATCTGGACAAGTGGAGGGTCTTGGTTTAGTTTTCCTATCAAATATAGTCAATACTAGTAAGGCTTTAGCTAGTACAGTAGATCCGGTATCTGATTCGAGGGAAGTTGGAACTTATTAGCCATTGTTAAAAGAAAATCAAACACCATGGGATAAAGTGTGGAAGGAGATGGAAGGTACCCCTCTTGGGGGCTCCCTCAAGTGTCTCCTTGATATCGTGGTTAACGAATCTAACAAACACTCAAACTATCACCTCGGTTTTGTGGGAGGTAGGATAGATCCGAGCAATTTTCGTAGTTTGTGTCATGGGATTCTCCTATAGTTTCAAAAAAATTCATCAAGTGATTTGATCCAAGTGTGGTAGAGTTTCTCTAGTTGTAGGAAAAGATAGTAGTGTCATGGAGATCGAAAACTTGGAGGGTCGTGCTCTAGTGGGAAAATTTCATGGCCATTGAGTTGTCATGGACTCAATAATGGCTTAAATGTAGGAATTTTGGACGCTAGTGATGGGCTACTGTCCAATTATTAACACTTTGGCCCAAGGTGGGTCATGTTTTATTTTTAGATAAAAGGAGTCCACTCACAAAGGATTCTCCATCATTGTTGGTATATGGATAAGCATATGCTAGTCCTTACGATAAGGCATCCTCTATTTGATCCTCGAGGTGAATTTTCTTATATTACTCCTGTATCAATCAAGTTATGTAGATTTCCACTTGAATTCTGGTCGAAGGTGGGTCTGATAGCCATTCTATTTCTAGCGAAAATTAGGGAAAAATTTAAGGATCCATACTTATGGGTATTCGCACGAAGATGGTACCCAAAAAAGCCCAATAGAAGCACGCAAACGGAGAAAAAAAAGGGGTGCGCACGCGCTTTCAAACAAGCGCATGCGTCCTTGCTTCGGCAATGCCGAACATCCACGTTGTTGAGTCGACGTGGACAAAAGGTGTGCGCATGCGTTATTAACGTGTACACAAACATATGCGTGCACACGTTATTAACGCGTGCGCGTCCTTGTTTTTTTTATAAAAAAAGAACAGAGCACGAGTTTGTCATTGTTCAACAAACCCGCGAGCGCAAACTGGCCAAACAACCACCCCGAGAGCACGTTGGAGCACCCAAATCCTCCTCAACGAAATCAATTCGAACCTCCACCATGTTGCCGACCCACGTTGCTGACGTTGCCTCTAGGTAGGTGCTCAACGAACCATGTTTTTGTTGTTTTTTTTGTTTTTTGTTTTGTTTTCCATTTTAATTTTAATTTAAAGTTTTTTTTACAATCAATTAAAAAACCCAAAAATTGTCATTGCAGATTAACTACACCTAACAAGATGACAAACACACTAGAACCATCAGATGAAACCAATGAAACCGAACCATCCGAAGACAACATCAACATTGGAACGGACAATGAACCATCTGAAAACCCCAAAGATCAATTACACCAAGATTTAAATGAATTAAGGGTATTAAGTGATGAATTGAAGAGCACCAAGGAACCCTCTTAGGTTTCCTTGGCTTCATCATTGAAAAAAATCATTGAATCCATCAACATTTCCCACAGTGAGATCACAAATCTGAGTCAATACAGGGCTCGAATGAGGGAGCACTACTCCACTGGGATATCCAAAGAACAGATTAAAGACCTCAAAATCACGAAAGCCCAGTTGTACAACAAATTCATAGATCCCAAGACAAGATAGCCTCCATATGTGAGGAAGAGATGGGTTTGCATGGACTGGTGTATTTACTAGCTATGGAGAGATAATTGGAGAAAGAGATGGTTTATGGTGTTTGACAGGCCCCCATGCAATAATTTGGAGGTCCCATAGTATTTCCTTCGGAAATTGTGGGCTAAGTTTGAGCCAGGCTACCATGTCAACTATTTTCACATCACTGAGTTTCAGGGCGTTGGTCTTGGCTCTGTCCAAGATCGACCTCAAGCCCGCCGCAACCCACTTAGAGGACCTCCTACACCCAGGAGAGAGCCGAAACCCCCTCCTCATCCACCCGGGTTTGGTAGCGGCCTAGATGAGATTGATGACTCAGTTAGATGTGCCACACGTCATTTGCTTGGATACACCACATTTGTGGCTATGTCTTCATAGAGCCGGGAGGACATCGATGAGACACACACAGCTGCACAGTCTATGGGTGGTGGCCGGGACATGCTAGGTACAAGTGGAACCCAGGTGGGGCCATCTAGTTCTACTAGAACAACGGCACATCGTTGTTCTCATTGTGGTCATTCTTTCCATGGTCCTACGCAACAACATGCCACAGAGAGCTACATGGAGCAGGTTAGCTATTGTTTTATTTAATGTTCAAATATTTATTGTATTTTATTTGATATCGTATTGTTTAATATATTTAACTTTGAATTACACATCGTTGACTTTATTTGTTTTAATGTACAGTTATTCAAGGCCGAGTCTCCATCCACCAGGTGGGAGGACATCGGTTCCTTTGACCTAGACTGAGCCATGGCAGCAACAAAGGAGATTGCGGCACCATACACATAGGTAACTTCTTTACTTTGAATAATTAGATCGAGTTATGAGTAATTTTTGTTCAATAATTACAAATTAATTAGCACTGAGTAATTACCATATTATCATCGGATTTTATAGTTGTGTTTATCATATTGTCTAAATTATTTGAGAGCTATAAATTCATATAATCCAACCAAACAAAAATGAAACCTCATAAAACATGAAAACCTAAGAAAAATAGACCCATGTGTTCATGTTCACCTTAGGCATCCTAGACCTCTAATGATTATAGAAATGGGAGAGAAATTTCCAAAATCTGTCATTCTTACTTGACCAATGATGAGAGAAATTTCCATCATCAATTTGTTGTAGGTGACATTGTCATCATTCTGTCCATCAACAATCTGTCCATAAGATGATTATATTCATTCTGTTTAATAGCATGTCCTCATTATGTCCCCAAACATATCTTCATTTTTCCATGGTCATGTTGTCATTAATATACCACTACTGTTGCCTTAGTGAAGCCCAAAAGATTAGAGATAAAAATTACTTTACTGCTGCACCACTGCTCCTGCTGCTGCTGCTACTTCACCGAACCTTCCTCAGTCATCCTAACCCCCGAAATCAGAGCTCTCCTCAATATCCCAAAATCTTTACACATTGCTTCCTTAAAAATGAAACTTGTCTTCTATTTATACTCTTGTCTTCTATGAAACTTGTCTTCTATTTATAGTTTTATCATTAAGATGATTAAATAAATCAAATATGATTTATTTAATTCTGGCCATGCCATGTCACCTTCTATGCCATGTCACCTTATTTAATTTTAATTTCATTCCATGTCACCTTCTATCCTTTTAGAATATTAAATGTGAGACACACATATGCCCTTAAGATGCCCGCAATGCACTCTTAAAAATGCTCGAAGTGGGCTCCACTTTGATGCCCACAAGGGCCATCAACACATGCCTGTATTGGTCTTGGATTATACACACAATGGTCTCATGTAAATTCCCGTAGGCCCTTATCAATATGCCCGCAATACACCAGAAATTCCCGCAGTGGGTGCTTCAAAGAATGCTCGCAGGGTCCTTTTGATTATGCCCACATAGGTGCTTTGAAATGCCTGCAAAGGGCCTTCCAAATGCCCGCACATCTTCCTTTTCCACCTCATCATCTTGTCTTTGTCCTCTAATATTATGTTTGCCAATTCATTGTCCTCCATGTCACCAATTTATCAATCCTTCTTGTCGTCAAGCATGTCCTCCTTGTCATGTTCCATGTCATCAAACACCATGCTTGACAAGTCATCAAGCTTGCTTGCTTGTCACTAGCCTTTGTCTTTTCCTTAGCTTTCCATGTCCTTATTCCATGCTTGTCATAAACACTTGTCATGCTTGCCATGTTTTTCATACTTGTCACCTTTGCCATTCCTCAATCCATGTCACCATCTCCATTGTGCTTGCCATAATGTGTATGATCCATGTTCTTAACTCTTCCATGTCTTTTTCATTAATCTATTGTCATCAATGTCATTATCAAGTCCTTTTCATCAATCGTTTTTCATGTATTCACTTTGTCAAGTCTTCTACACTTGTCATTCTTGCTTGCTACTTGTCAAGTCATCAAAGCTTGTCATTTTTATCATCTGTCCAGTCAAGTCTTTTCCATGTCATCACTTTGAACTTTGTCATTAATGTGTTGTCATCAATGACAACTTTGGCCATTAAACACTTCAAGCATAAATTGTCAATCTTCTTTGCCACATTATCTTCAATGAATGACCACAGAATGAGTCATTTGTTCCTATCCTGGTCCCAATCCATTGTGGGTCAAAGGAAACGATCCCCACAACCATGTTCTTTACCAAGTCTTGAACAAATGGACTACACCAATACAATAAAACCTTTATATAATATTCAAATCCCATCAAACCACTATCATCTAACTTTAATCTAAATTAATTGCAGTCATTTTTTTAAGTACTATCATTGTTATTCTCATTAGCATTGTGTTTAATATTGTTTTTATAAATTCAATCTAAAAATTGTAATGTTCGCATAGGTGTTCGTAGGCTCCGGTGACCAGCCATCACCACCGAGGATTAGCAGATCTCCACGTGTGCAGGTATCGTGTGTATTAAAGTATAAATTTAATTTCAAATATGATGACTTGTCGCTGTATATTTATATTTTTCTATATTAAACTATGAGGTTATAAATTTGTATGCAGGTGCGAGCACCTCGGCCTGCCAGTGCCGTTATTCCTCCCTCCCCGGCCTGTTAGCCACCATATATGCCAGTTGTATCCCATGACATACATGCCCCATTCCATGCATCCCTCCCCACCCCCTTCCATCCATCCCCCCATCCTATCCAACACCACAGTTCCATCTAGCTCCCCCTTCTGTTTCATATCATGTGTCCCATAACCCCATCCCAACCTTTCCACCACCTCCGTATCAATTTCCCATGTTCCCACCCTCCCCCATCCGACCACGACATACCACTTATCCACAGTCACACATCCCTACACCACAATAGAGACCTCTCCCCCCCCCACATTCCCCCACCACACTCGCTTCCCCTTCCACGGTTCCCCCCTCTATACTACATCCAATTAGGGTTTATCGCCCTAGACATGCATCTCCACTTCACCCACGCCAGTCCATGCCTCCTTCTTCCACCTCTCCTTCTTCCACTGTGCCCCCCAATGGTGTAGCCACCGTCGATGTGGATACATCCTTTCCTATACCATACACCCTAGCACTGGAGCAGGTTGTCCTACCGATTGCTCCATCCGCTAGCCCTAAAGACCAGCCGGTTGTGTTCACGGTGAGATTGACTAGTTTATGAAAATATCGTTCAATTTTAACGAAAATTACTATATGCATCTAATTTCATCATTTAACTGATTGTTCTAAATGTTGCAGGGTGGCATTGCTGAGAGACTTGGAGCACAAAGGAGGGAGACCCCCTCACGACTTACAGTCTTGCATGCGGTGAGTTATCTAAGATTTGAAAACTTTTTATATTTTTAAATGGTTTTCGATCATGTAAAAAGTGCATACTTTAATACAAAGAAACACTATCTTTTTTCTATGGAAAAAAACTAGAAGATTATATTGATAATCTTATAATTATATGTGTATATATTTCAAGTTTGGAGAGAGTTAGAGGATTTTGTTGACATAAGAAGACTATTACATGGTTCAAGAGGATTGTATTGATCATCTTGCAATTTTATGTATTTATACTCTTCAAGTTTGGAAAGAATCACGAGGCTTTATTGACAGTTACATTGAGTATATAAAGAATCATGAGCTCTTGGGGTCATTTATTTTAGTAGGTTGTCATATTTTCAAATTCAAAGTAAGTTTAGGCAAAGCAATTTGATATTTACATTGTTATTTTTTTTAATAGTTGCATAAATAGGATCTTTAATCTTTATATTTTTATGATTTAATGATAATTATTATATATAATATAGAAAATTATATGTTAAATTCAAAATGGTTTTTAGAAAACGCCTTAAAAATATTTAATAATTAAAGATGTGCAATTGCTTTTTATACCCATCTTTTTTTTAATGTAGATAAAATTGAAAAAATCATGTTAAATTTATTTTAATTCTTTAGAGTATAAAGCTCCTATCAATATTGACAACCCTATCATAACCCAGCACCAGAAAGGTGTGCACCCCTTCCCGATGTGATCCATGTAGGCCCTAATCATACTCAAGCAATTTGAAATAATATAAATAAAATAAAACATGCTATGCATATTAACCCTAATAATTAGACATGCATGTTCTTAGATAGGGTTACAAAATACTTATCCCTTTTTAGATGTATTCTCTCTTCATTTGCGAAGAATGGGGGCTCCCTTCTCTGATTTAGCAGTCCTTTGGTTTGCCACCCCAATCTTTTCACGTTCCATAACCCACATATGCTTTCTTGGCATAATTTTACCATCTCATTCACATGGTTTTCCAACATGCAATTCCACTGAGATGTCATCCTTAAAATATGCAATGGCGTTTCACCCGAAACCCATTTCCAAAGCATGGGGTCCTTCCCATGGAGTTTGGCTTCTGCAGGCCATCACACATGGTCTTGCTGCAATGTGTCTTCCTAGCACACTTATCAAATAGCCAAACAGTCATCAACATTTAACAATAAAATTCAAATCTGATTGTTCCATAACCAATCAATGGCATTAATAATTAAATTCAATATGAATTTGCAATTTTGTCTACTATAGAAACTAATTTGCTTAGTCATGAGGATATCCTCATATTGTTTGTCTCTTGTAAGTGGAACCACTCTCCCCATTAGGGTTTTATGCTTACTACCATAACATAAACATCCACTTACAACACGTCCTCCTGACATAGTTCCATGCAAGCCAACGGTGATTAGCAATTATCAACAAATTCTCCAATCTGAAATCTATAAGTCTAAAATCGACAATTTGTTCGGTACATAAACTATTTTTACAACCAGGAGATCCTTCTCATGAGGTTTGGCTCTTGCACATGGTAGATTCCAGCCTTCATCATGGACTTACCCACATTGCCATGCCCAAAACAATCTTCCTGAAATCTGAACTTCAATCAGCCAAACACTTTGTAAGTCTCTATGCATATAATGTTTCATTGCTGCAACAGTCACTGAAGCATTTTCAGAATTATAATACTCCATAATTCAAACACTTCCAGCTGTTAACATCTCAATATTACCAAAACTCAGTTACTTCATGTGAATCATTATCATACTAAAATTGCAAGGTACAGTCACATCATTTATGCAATTTAAATGAAACTTTAGATACTCATTTCTTCACAACCATGTCATTTATACAACTCTGTCATTCCACAGATCATTCCGGTATCCCATCAATCATGACTACCTTCTTAATGCACTTACTCTCCTGCATTCATAGTAGCTCATGAAATGATCCTAGCGTTCTCATCAATTCATCATCTCATCCATTATTTAGTTTGCAATAACACATACACCATAACCATGCATTCACACAATGCATCTCAACATGTCCACCTACACCTATGCATGCACATTTACATCACTCACATAATATTTTAATGTGCGTTCACTCAATGCATAACCACAATATTGTACAAAATCTTTTAATGCACATCCCCTCAATGCAACCTTGCATTAATTCTTGAATACTATGCATTCAAACATATTATGGCCTAACCATGACTACCCCACATAGCATGCACTACCATGATAGGACAATAAGTCCTTGCTTGCTTGGTTATCAACCCATAACCAACATACACATGGCATGATCTACTTTCATATTAATGCCTTCATCTTACATGCATACCCTTTTACAATTATTAAACATGGCTCAAGGGATTCTTACCCAATTCCCTTTCAACACTTGTACCATTTTCACAAGAAAACGTACCTGCATGGTTCCCATTAGCATCTTTGGTGTTACCTCATCGATTTGGCCTCTTAAAAAGGACTACACAATCCTTCCATCAATCCTCATGATCACAGATTTTTTGCACTGACCTTTCTCATAAGTTCATTGGTCATATGCAACAACATCATCCATGTTGGGCGTAGCCTAAGTGGGCACAATTTTGATGATGTACAAGTTTTGGGAACTGCGTAGCTTGGACCGGGAAAGCTCAGATGGCACAGTTTTGTCGATAGCACAGTTTGAGAATGCGAAGTCAGAAGCACAACAAGCAGTGTGGAGGCGAGGCAATGCGCAGTTTTGGGGAAAGAATATAAGTAAGGTCGAGTGGATGAAAGCGACCTATTTTGGGTAACTAAATCCAGGATTCCCGACAGTTGGGTAAGGAGAATAGTGGATATAGAGGAAAGCGACATGTTAGTGGAGTGGCGGAAAACAGTTAGAAGCTAAGCCACGAAGTCAACAGCGACAGGTAGGCCATAGGGGTGTAAAGCGACGCACCACGATGAGGTATTAATGTTTTTGTGAAGACTGCGGATGTCAGAAGGGTGTGCGAGCTGCGAGTGGTCCAACAGAACAGCTAGAAGCGGGTGGAGCAAGCTGTCGGTGGCGATGGGTAACCGCACCAGTTTTGAGTAAACCTATGGGCACGATCTAAAAAGGGCATGTCTTGTAAGGGAATGGGTTAATCTTCATTGTTGAATCTTCATTGTAAAATCTTCTAAGTGATAAGAAGTGAATGCTTTTTGTTGATCTCTATTGAGAGAAGACTATAAAAAGGATCTACAAGCTGCGTGCGCAGAGACCTACTGACGAGAGAAGAGAGTCTGCAGCTGAGTGCACAAACTGAAACTGTTGTACTCTTCCCATAAATAATATAACAATAGTTCCTGTGGACGTAGCTCCCCTCCTGGGGGTGAACCACGTTAAATTCTGTGTTATGTGATTGATTATGTACTTATATCTGTGTATTTGCTTATGTGAATGGATAAGCTCTTGTTTACGAGTTCATGTGTTCTTTCTTTTATATGTATTCGCCATAAGGATAATGATGGGAATAATATGTTAAGTCTCAACATGTGTGGATGAATTTTAACTACATAAGTACTTCTAAGTCAATTAAATGCATAAGTCGATCAGGTAAATGTTGGGCCTGGCCCAAGTGGGGCATTTTGAGCAGGAAGGATTTTGAGAACTATGGAGCCCGAGCGCAGTTCAGTTGGAACAATTTTGGGATAAGTTTTTGTATGTTGCGAAGTTGTGCGTAGCGCAGTATTGGAAAACCTGCGAAGTTAGTGCTACGAGGATAACAGTGCTGCGATGTGTTCGGTCAACGGAAGATCCAAATAAGTAGAGTGTTGGACGGAGGACATCACATATTCCAGTCAGGTCATCGAAGATCTACTTTTGGAAAAGATACTCGATAACTACCAAGCGGTGGGTAGGTGCAGATCGAGAGGAAGGTGACTAGTCACACACACAGAGAAATACTACTTGAACCAGTCATCTAAAGGCCGTGAAAGAAGGAACAGATCTGCGAGAGCAACCTATTGGCGTGCACGTGACAGTTTTGTAAACCTAATGGTTTCTGCCTTCGAAATGTAAATACATGACCTACGGGTCTTGATCTATAACTAAGGCATGATTTTGTATGGGAAGGGTTACTCTTCATTTTTTTTGGTCATTATTGAATATTATTAGAGTCTGTAAGCTTGAAGCTATTGTAAAGGTTTTTCAGCTGAGTGTGCAGAGACCTAAATCTTGAGAGATAGAAGAGAGTCTGCGGCTGAGTGCGCAGACGAAGAACTATTGTACCCTTCCCTAAAGACAATATAACAACAGTTCTTGTGGACGTAGCCTCCATCCGGGGGGTGAACCACGTTAAATACCGTGTTATGTGATTGCTTTGTGTGTTCTTCCATTGGTCAATTGCTTAATATGAATGTTTGATGTTACAGTTGTTTGATATTTGTTGCTTTTATCTGTATTCGCCACGAAAGAGATGGGAATAAGATGTTAAGTAGTTCATATATGGATGAATGTTAATGCTCAACATCTATAAGTCTTTAAATGTCTAGATCTGATAAATAATTACAGAGTTAATTGTTAAAGTTAAAGTGCTGCATCGTGGCACGCGGAATTGTATATTCCATTCCATTACATATGTTTGAATCAGTGTAAGTGTTGATGAATGATTAAGACTGTTAAGTAAGATTGGTTAGTTTGATCAAGTCTTGAAGTGAACGCGTGGTCTGGTTGACGAGATGATCCATTATAAGTGTTGCGAGATAAGCTATTGATAGCTTATCATCATATTTCCAAGTCTAAGAATCCATAAAGAGAGATCTATAAGGAAGCATATATACCCTTTGCGCTGACCTGTTGCTGTATCCCATTAGTACCGCGCAGTCGTAATTGATGCAAAGTAGAAGAATTTGCGCAGTCTTTTTTTCGTAGCATGGAAGTTCTTACCGTGCTGCGCATCAGTCAGTTTAAACACTCGCATCACCAGGTTGTGGAAACCTGATTCCGCAACCACCCCGTTAGCTTCGCCTCGGGTGAGACCTCAGGATGCTCGCAGTCTATTTCCAAAAGGGCCATTGAATAGGGGTTTTGTTGGTATATTTCACCGTGAAGTACCTGGGTCTACATTGGAAAACCTCTAGATCAGTATTTCCGCCAACAGTAAACACTTAGCCAACAAATTCTGTATAGTGTGATTCCCTGAGCGCAACACCTGAAGTGCGCAGTTACATTGTTGTTGTTATAGTGTAGAAGTTCACAAGGGTTCCAGGCTTTGATGTTGTTGAATGCGTCTTCTTACACCAGGTAAGATCTATTGAAGTTGTATAAGTTTCGAGAGGAAGCGTAGACCGTCATTGCGCTATCCTATTTTTGGGTAACCATCTCGGACGCGCAGTCCTTGGATGCACTGTTGTATAAGTGTTAACCGCGAAGAAGGTGAACTTCGCGCAGCCCCAGTTCGCAGTGCGAGTTCTGTAACATGCTGCTCGCCAGTCTGTTGAGTGCTCATCACTGGTTGTGGAAACCTGATTCCACAACCTCCCCATAACTTCGCCTCGGGTGAGACCTCAGTCTACTCGCACACTGTTGCCGAAAGGACCGATGAAAAGGGGGTTTTGTTGGTTCCTCGAACCATGCAGCACCTAGGTCTTTCTAGAAAACCTCAAGAACAATAGAAACAATCAACAATCCACATCTTTAGTCATGCTTCGGTTGTCTTTGGTCCTACAACCAATGCTAAACACCACTAATTATTAGCAACCATAATAATTATCTTATGTGGCTCATTGCATATGTAAAGCTTCACTAGATTTACCTACATGCAACATCATATACATGCACAAACATTTTCACATGCACTGTGCAATGTCTATTACTATTCCAATTAGTGCATATTCACTTCATCTATCTAATCTCTTGCATTTTCAGCATTCCTATGCCATAGTTTTATGTATATAAAGCTCATACAATATCAAGAGAGGAGTTAAGGAATTCTCCCTTTCCAATTCCTCATTATAACATGGAATTTCCTCTTCCACATCATAGCTGATCTAACTTCATGGCCTCTCTACAATGCACACAAGAAATGATTATCTATGATCTTCTCACCAAGTAGCAATTCAATATATATATACACGTGTATAACGTTCATTCTTGCTACTTTCCAAGCATACAATTATTATGTTATAAACATAAATAGTTTAAGGTGAGAGATTTCCCTTTTTATCAACATTGCACTTGCCCACGAGGACGATTTACTCATTATCTTTACAAGTTGCTTGTCCCTTACCTGATAACCCATCCCACCACTTTCTCCACATTCTCTTGTGGGATACAATTTCCATCTTTGATAATCAAGAGCTCCCATTGCTCTTCCATAATGCATATTACAACCAATTACTCTTAATAAGCCTTCCACAAACCCTCTATGCAATTCCTACTTCTCATTCCAAGCATAGAGAATGCATTTCATACATTCAACGATTGTCTCTGGGGGACGACGGGGGCCAAGGGGGATTTTTGGCAAGTTTCTCTTTGATCAGAGAACTTATCCTTTTCCGTCGACCATTTCGGCACGACTCACAATCTTGCGCCGATTAGGCGGACTCAGCCTTTTCCACTGACCGTTTCAGCGCACTTCAAGTTTCTCTCTGATCGGCGAACTCAGCCTTTTCCGTCGACTGTTTCGGTGCACTTCGAGTTTCTCTCCGATTGGAGAACTCAACCTTTTCTTCCTACCATTTTAGCATGACTCATCTTTTTCTTTTGATTGACGAACTCGACTTATTTCGCCGACCATTTTGGCACGACTCAAACTTTTCCTCCGATCGACGAACTCGACTTTTTCTATCGACCATTAGACTTGTCATTTTTGCGCCAAAACTCCTTTTCGGGGAATTTTTACTGATTTTTCACCGAAATACATCGGCGACCTTCCACTTTCTTCACCGACACATACTTAGCAGAAAAACTCAAAACACTTAGAAAAAAATTCAAATTTTGAAATTTTCCTTAATGATCAGTGTTGAGCAGGAAGAATACTTACCTCTGCAAGTTGTTTAAGTTGGCCCATGTAGGCCCAATGTTGTAGCCTACGGTATGATACCAATCTGTCACGTCCCCTCCCGTTGACCCAACGTAAGGAAGGGAACATTACTAAAGATCTTGGGATTTTTCATAAACTTAGACCGATTCATTAGATTCATACAAATAAAACAAATGTGTGAAAATGCAAATCAAAATAACATGCACAACGGAATTAAACTATCCACACACAATCCTCATGCATATATCCAGCAAAATCAGAACAACCAATACATTGCAGAATTGAATACATAGAAATAGAATACTTATCTTGATGGTAAATTTTCCCCAAGCAATTAGCTATGTCGCTGCAATGTTCCACCCAACTATAGGTCTATACCCAGCTTGTATTCTTTTCTTTCAACACTCAGATACCACCCCTGAGATGGGCATGATTTCTACAAGGAAGAGGGGACTCTCAAGCTCAAACCAAAGCAATGGATACCCATAAACCATACCCCAACATACTCTATATACACATAGAAAACACAATCATTGGGTATGGATACACATTTTTAACAATGGGATTAGAAACAATATGGCCATGGGTTTTCCCCAAATCCCGGGCACACCAAAAATGGATTGCGAGAAGGAAAATAGACCACAAGGAAGAAAACAGTTTCTCCCACATATATATAAGAATTCAGTTGGAGAAAACAACCTCTATGGACCCCAAATCGATTTCCCCTTCCTTCCCACGGTTCCACAACATGAAAACGCCCTTCTCCCAGCACATCTCCCAGCTAGAAAAAAATGAAAAACCAGAAAAATGTGGAGGGAAAATGCCCAGGTAGCTCCCAACTCGTGAGAGAGCAAAACTGATGGGTGAAGAATGGCTTGGGGAGCAATTTCGTGGCTCTTTTCTTTCCCAAGAAGTCAAACACGAATTTCCATGAAGGGTGGCTTTCCCATACCCGAATTTGGACAACCATACCTCTCCATTCCCCAAGGCATTAACTACCTCAACCAACTCTTGGGAGAAATGAATGATTGGGCACAAAAGTCAACATGGGTAGTTGAGGGTTCATGGGTTCTCTCATTGACACTTGGCTTGACTTGATTGGCTCAAGCATTTGAATATTACCCCCCCCCCCATTCCTTGTAAAAATCATTCCCTCATCTCGTGTTGCATTGCATAGCTAGTTGTGGGCACTTCTATTAAAATGCATATTTACAATTCCCATGGATAACTAGCACATGGGTAGCATAATACCAAATACTTTCCTCTTCGAGGCTGAGAGTTCACTAGCAGGGCCTTGGCCTTGAGCTCCATGCTAGGAATCATACATAACTTGCATACAATATTTACATTATAGCCAAAATATCCTAAGGGTCAAAATTGGGGTATTACAGTTTTTCAATGCTTTATTTTTTCATTTAAGGTTACAAGCACTCCTTTGCTTTCTACAAGCGATATTTGATCTTAAAAGCTTATTTCCTACAAAATAGTCAAAACATCATAAGTTGCATATATGCACCCCTTGACTAAGAAATCCATTTAAAATGAATGCTTTAGTTAAAATCAACTAGAACTTTTTCTTTTTAAGGGTGTTCACCAATAGCTTAAGTAAATGATTTGGAATGGGATAGTTGTAAACTTTCCAAAGCACATAAACTTTGAAATAGTACTAGTGGTATTTCTTCAAGATATAATGAATCCAATTTTGTAAGTAGTGTGGTTGGGAATCTCTACTCACACCAGAGTTAAGCACAAGGTCATGTGAGGTTAGGTTGCGAATAGACTCCCTCCAATTCCTAAGTAAGAATCTACTAGGGATTTTACATGTACAGGGACTCTCTTCAGTACTAAGTGTTGTTGAAGTTTTAGTCCTAGTTACCCTGCCCATAAATATGATCTTGACCTGCAACTATCCCCTAGTATGATGTGAATAGATTTGTAACCTTAGTATCTTGTCCTTAGGGCTCTACATAGGTGTTAGCAGAGGATTTTGTGTGACCACCTTGGGTAGACTTTGTGACTGGAACATTAGTACCTTTGGAGGGTGTTTTCTAGATTTATCTGGTAAGACACTTGCACCAAGAAGGGAAACACACCTGACTTTAGTAACTTCTGTATGCCTTTGTTGTTTTAGCAGTGGGACTTAATCAACCCACAACTAGAGATTTGAAAGGATTATCTGTTTTCATAGTTTGATTTCCTACGACTTTTTTTTATTGGTGTGCTTTTTGGGCTATGAGTGATTTTAGTTATCCTTAGATATTTATTTCTCATTGAATCGAAAACTGTGGGTAGTATTCCTGTGGACACCAACCAAGGGATCCATGTGGAAGGGGATCCTTGTATTTTTCCATTTGTTGGGAACGTTGGTGCTCCCTTGATGGCCACTTTGAATCTTCTTGGATTCACCCTTGGGCTTCCGTTTTTTTTATTTTACACTCCAAATGTCCTGGATGATTTTGATACTTCTCAAGCAAGAACCTTATATCAAGGGAATCAAAACCTAGTATACACTTTGCCGGTAACATTTTATCCCCCTCCTTCTACCTGATGTGGTGAAAGTTGTAATACTAGTAACCAATAATCTAAAAGGAATAGAAGGAGGAAGACTATGAAGAAGATGTGAAAATAAGGGGGAAGTTCCCCAACCTATGCAAGTTATGTTGCGGGAACCCATATAGTCACTACAAGTCATACTGGAAACCCACAACTAGCCTCTGCAAGTCATGTTGGTGGAACCCATTCAGTCACTGCTAGTCATACTGAAAACCTGCAACTAGCCTCTGGAGGTCATGCTAGGGGAAAACTTTTAGTCATTGTAAATCATACAAGAAATATGTCATCAACCTCTTCTAGTGATGTTGACAACATGTCATTGATCACTGTGAGTCATATTAATGACAAGTCACTAGTTGTTGTATGTCATGATGGGGGAAAGTAACTAACCATTGCAAGTCATGATAGGGGAAAATAGTTAGCCAATGCGAGTCATGTTGTACATGTTCACACTATTAAGAAGTCTAAGCCTATAGGACACAAGCCTAATTTTTCTTGTAATATTTCAATGTTGATCACCATACTCACCTATTCCCTACTATTCCAGAGGTCCAAAGAGTGTGGCTTGAGTGTCAAGGATATTTTTCTCCTAAACAACGTGTGATTTACAAGTAGCATATTCAACCTTTGGTTAATGAAGTTTTTGAGTCAATGCAATCTTTGACTGATCCCACTCCTCCATTGGAGAGTGTTGATGTTGAAGCAGTCAAACCAATGCAATATTTGGTCAATACCACTCTTCCTTTGGAGAGTGACAAGCATCAAGTGGTCGAATTGATGCAATCTAAGGACAATCCCACTCTTCCTTTGGAAAGTGATGTGTCTACTAGCCATGTTTTCTTTACTGCCAATTCAAAACTTTCTGGAAGGGGGAACTCCATTATTGTCGAATGAAACCCCACCAAGCTCTAGGATTGCTTGCTTTGATTGGAATAGGCTAGTTGAGTTGTGCAATCCTTCTATTGCACCTTTTCAAATAAAGTTTCAAGTTAAACACTACATGATTTCTCATTGTATTATAGATGAAGGAGCCTCTATTAGTATTTTATCCATGCATGCTTGGAAAGTTTTGGGATCTCCCAACCTTGTGTTGATTGTTTATAAACCACTGGATTTTGATAAAAGACCTAGTGAAACTTTGGGATATCTTCCTAAATTTCCTATTACATTAGGTGGGAATATTGTCCTAGTCAATTTTATGGTTATGGATAACCCTTTGGACTTTAATATGCTACTTGGGTGTGATTATGTATATGTTATGCATGTTGTGGTGTCTACGCTCTTTTGTGTGATATTTTACTCACAACAGAAGCAATGTCACTATTGATCAACTTGTATTCAGTGATCCTTCTCATTACCCGACTTTAGACCAAGTATATCCTTTGTTAGTTCCTAGTGTTTCGATAGACACTACCTTGTCATGGGTGAATTATGTGGCCTTATATCCCTCGTGTCAAATTTCTACTAAGAAGAATCCTATATCTTCATGCTTACCTTATTGGAACTTGGTCCTGGTAGTTGACCAGGTGATCAATTCAATCGAGAAATTGGAGCATGTTCTCCACCCTATTCATCAAAATGGATGCCTCGACATATGTTATCTTTGGGATGTAATACTTCTTTCAGATGAAGATTTCCTAGAGGCTATGATAGAGTCGAACATTCCTTTGGATTTTGATTTCCTTTCCAAAGATCATCTCCCTAGATTGGACCTAGTTGCAAGCAAATCCAGCCCAAATTTTCCTTTTGAGTCTGATATCCGTATTTATAGATCCTCATACATTAGGATTCCTAAGTCTTTGGATACTGCCATTGAGCTGCAAGTCAGTGTTCCTAGTGAGTTTTTTTTTCTAGCATATTTTTTGCCTCCTTCCATGATGAGTTTGTTCCTGTAGACTCCATCACTTCTTTCACCCTAGATCTTCCTCATGGGTTTGATCTTATTCTTTGTAGGTCCCCAATCCTTGGTGATTTTGAGTTTTCATTGTAAACTCTTCTTTGGTAATAAATATTGTTGAAGGTACTGAACTTGAAATGATTTCTACCAAAGTGACCTACCAGATCTTTCTTTTTAGATTTTTTAGATATGATCATGGTACTGTTGTTTCTTGTAGATAGGAACTTTGTCTAGATTGATGGTTTCTTAGGGATCATTTTTTGCATGCTGCTGGATCGTATAAGGTATTTTCGGAACTTTGCATATAGGTTTAGGCCTCCTCGTTGTTATGATGCATTTGAATCTTTTGCTTCTCAGATTTGGAATAGGGTTAAACCTATTATATATTGTTGCATCATCCATCTCTATTTACATTTTTCACTAGTCCAACAAAAGAGCCTACCTAACATGGGACACCCTAGTCAACACTCTTTTTGCCATTTTGGTTCCCATGCTGAGTTTTTATGATAGGCTTGGGAGCCTTGTTAGTTTTACCATGATTTTGAGAAGAATCCACATGCCTCTCTTTCTCATACATTTTTGGCTACCCCCACAAGACTCCCACTTTTATGGAATCATTTTTAAGCTCTTTTTTACTCTTAAAATATAAAAATATTGTTGAGTGAGTTGGTGTCTTTTAGGATCGTTAAAAGGACTTGAAAGAATGTTCATCTGGTATAAGTTTACCCATTTTTTGGACCAAATAGAATTTATGAGAAAGAAATACTCTAGTGGCATTGTGGCTAGAAGAGTTCTTTCATCGTATTATTTTACACTTTTTTGGATGGTAAATACTAAATTTACAAAAAATACCAGTTTGCAGTCTTCTTTAAATTTTTAGACTCTCTAAAATTGAAAATTGCAATGAGCTCTAACTATTATGGGCTTGATAAATCCACGGTTTGGTACTGTTCAAATTGTAATTGTATATGCATTTTTCCTACTCGCGCTTACGAGCTTGATACTGGTTTGCATGCTTAACTTGTTTATTAGCCTTCATCTCCTATCTTATTTTCGCTAAGCCTTGCATCCTTTTTTTCTTTTGCAACCATAACACCAATTTTACCGAGAATAAACATACCTAGAGTGTCACTATACAACTCATTTTCATTGCATTATGCATAGGTTTTTTCCATGTGCTCGGAAATAGTTCGCTTGAATCAACACTCATTTCTTCGGGCCTGTATTATAGCATTCTTTTATTATTTTTAGGATTTAATAATATGAAAAAATACAAAAGAAAAATTAAATATTCCAAAACAAAAGGATGGGAAAGAGTCATATTCTTACTTATGTCTAGCAGCAAGTTGTGTCTCCCTTGAAGAAACACCACTATTTCAAGTCATTATCTCTGCAGTTTGGGTTATATATTGACCTTAGGAAGTTGAGCTTGTTTCTTTGTGTATCTCTGCTGGTTGGTTAATCTTCCAGTCATTATGGAGCATTATTTGATGTCTCATATGTCATTGAATTATATCGTTTATCTTCCTAAGTCAAGGCTTCCCAAGTCATTTATTATTTCATGCTTACGTTCAAGGGAAGTCTTTACATGGGTCATCCATTCCTCAAAATTTTTGACATAAATTGTTGTCCTTCTTGTATCAAGTATGTATCAGTATCGTTATTTTGTTCTACCAAATATTTGGCCTCTTTCTACTACCTCATATTGGATGATGGGATATACCCTAATGCCCTCCTTCGAACAATTCACATCCCATTGAATTCAAAACCTCTATTATGGAATTTTCATGTAGAGTCATTTTAGTACCTTGGGACTTGCAGTCATCAGTGGCAAGTTTACTCGGTAACAACTTTGGGAATACATTAATGTCCCTTGATTGTTAGAGTCTACGAGTGTTCAACTTCAAGACCTTTATTCACACTTGTTAGATTGTATTAGGTACCTTTCCACTCATATAATTATTGGTGAGTTGGCTCACATGTGTTAATGGTATAAATTAATGACTTATAATCACATAATGTCTTACTATGTTCAACCTTAAGACATGTATTCACATAGTTTAGACTCATACTAGTTATGATTGGTTTGAAGACCTCGAGTCTGTATATAGCATCACATAAATATGATAAGACTCGGGTTTGCGTTGGATTGCCACTTATTTATATTTTGGAACTGATTCTTATGAATATTTCTATGTTTAGTCACATTTCCATAGATATTCATTTGATATTGAGACATAGACCCACTTGTACCTTCATGTCTATGTTCTACTTTTGGCATGGATCCACTTTGTACCCACGTGGTCATGATCATTGCTTATACATTTATCGGGTTCGCTATGAACTTGATTTGGTGACCATGTTTTTTTCATTTCTGAGGATGGGTATGCCTGCCTTAGGAAGAGAGTTCTAACTTGTTTCTATTGCTGGTTCACTGCCTATGGTTGGTTGTTGATTACTTCTAATGGGTCTACCATGCACATAATCCATATTTATAATGCATTTTGTCCATTAGTTGTCCTTATGATATCACACATTAGCGGGCATATTTTATAGCATGATTTGCCGCATCTCTACAACATGGCTTTTATTAGTTTATTTACATCATTGCATAATCCCTTATCCTAATTTGGTTCAAACCCCATTATCCCTTCTCATTCAAACCTTCAAAAATCCCAATTTTATACATGGACATGACCTATGTATATTTATCCCGCGTCCACATGACTTTGTAATGCCTAGCCTGCATCCGTGTTGTTTTGAGGGTAAAACATAAAATAAATTTTGAGAAGCATGAAAAATAGTTTCATAGTTATTTCAACTATCCTTTTCCCATAAATAACTAATGGAAATTCCCAAACTGCTTTCCCAAAAGTACAAAAGAGGCAATAGGAAGCATGACAAAAGATGGAGAGAAGAAAGAAAGCACCCTTATGCTTCTCTTTTGCATATTGAAACCATAAACCCTATTCCCAGGTCTACAATTAAAACCACCATATCTGAAAATCTGCATTTCCAACATTCTCCATTTCTTTCTTGCCAAGAAATTATCACATTGTTTTAATTGGGCATGCCTTTGGAGAATTGAAGAGGTGTGTATGTGTGTTATCAAGATGGAGGAACTCAATATCAAGTTTCAAAATAGTGTCGTAGCTGAGAATAGGTGAAATCTATCTTGTATCTTGCTATTATTTTTTATAAAAAATTATCTTTCATGTCTAGTGATGTGTTGATATATTGTTCTTTATTATCTTGCAAATTTATCATATTTATCAATGATTAAATCTTTATATTTGTAGTAGTCTATTTGTATCTTTGTTCTTGCTTGTGATTGCAGATTGTTAAAGACACAATTGGAGCAAAGTTGAGAAGAATGATCTTCTACAAACATTGGGCCTGGGGTAGGAAATATTTCCTTGGTTTTCCAATTTAATCTTAAACTATAAATTGATTTATATTGCATTTACTACTAGGATTGTTGTGAATTGTTTATGGGAACTGCATTGTAGTAAATTAGCCCAAAAGGTTTCTAGGGATTAATTCCCCGAAACATTTAGGCATCTCATTTATTTTTACATTACATGACGAAACCTTAATATTGTGCAAAATGTTGTAATTTGTAGGTTATTTACCTTCACATTTGAAGGACGAATTTGGGTTTGGTATGAAGCACTACCACTGAATTCTATTCATAATTGGATATTATAAGGAGTTATGCAATGAACTTGAGGAAATATGGAACAGGGAAGATGAGCTAGGTGAATATTTTTATTCCAAGAATGGATTAAATTTATTATAGATTTCATGAAGATGACAAAACCTTCAAGGAAATAACTAATTGATTGGTATGTGCAACTCCTCTTTTCCCCTGAAGAAGGTGAATTGTTAATTGATGATCAAAAGAATTGAGGTTTTCTTAATGACCCTACCCCAGGACCCTTGGACCAAGAAATATGAAATTTTAATAGACATAAGAATCTAGAGGATAGTGATATGCAAAACAACCCTAATTTATAGAATATATGTCCTATTGTAGATTCACATTAACAATTTTTTCCCATAACAATGAATGAACTAAATGAAAAATATGTGAGGAAATGTCATAATCTATGCATGCATCAAGTTTTATGGATACTCTAGATTACTATTTGGATGTAACTATCCATATAACATCCGTGATAAGAAAAGGAAAATAATAAAAATAGTTCTACAATAGGTGTTTTGGAAATCCTTGATTTTCAAACAACACTAGTTGAAACTCTAGGAGAATATAAATTAATATTTGTTGAGAAAGTGAATGATCTAATTACTTGAATTCTGAATTTTGGTGTGAGGTATTTTCCTGCTAAACAAATCCCAAACAAAATCATGCCATCTTGAACGATAATTTATTGTTGAAATAGTAGTTGACTAATGTTTCCCTTGAGCATGCAGATTTTGAAGGAAACTCATTAAATGGCAATGAAGAAACACTCATTGATTTATATTATGGAAGTTTTTATTCATTCTATTTGGACTTATTTACATATCTTAACACTCAGGAGAAATTCAAAATATGCCTTCTATAAATTTTGTTAGGTCTAAACCTTATATATTAGGGAATGAATAAAAGGAAGAAGATGCAAAAATTTATGTTGTTCAATTTAAGAATTGCAAAGAGGAAAATAATATTTTCATGAATGTTTTCAATGAAACACAGACTAGAAGTGATCCAGCTTATAGTCTAGTACAAAAAGAGGTTATTTATAATTGATTTTGAAAATTTTGAATCAAGATCATGTTGAAAAGTATGATGCAGAACTTCATCGGATGATGATGGTTATGTCAAGTCCTCATATAATTACGTCATGCTTTGAATATGATGACAAGAAAGTCTCCATGGCGACTGATTCTAGATTTTCATCTTATAGTCCAAATCAGGTACATTTTCCATCAATATAATTTGCAAAAGAATCATATGCTTTCTTTTTTGGTTTTCATGACACTGTTAAGACTTTGATAGAAATATATTTCTATCAAAAGTTTCCACAACACAACATCTACTTGATTATTTCATCCATGAGTTGATTTTAGATTGGTATAATTTTTTCGACCATGTGTTGTGCAATGCACTAGTCCTATAGACATATGAATGAATGTATATTTTCTATGGGACTAGAAGTATTTTGATGGATACATTGTCTCTATGATTTCATGTAGTTTTGTTGAGCTATTGTATGTTAGTGTAGGTGTATTATAGGTTTTATTCTTCTTCTTTCTTTCAGAAAAAGAGGTGTCTAATTAGTTTACCTTTTTCAATAAATCCACTAGGTATTCATTTAGTTTTTTTATAGCTTAGATCCCCCATATTGTCATTTTGTTAAATTGGAAGTTTAGCAATCAAGGGTAATATCTTACTTCGATTCATTTTAACCTTGATTTTGGATTGAGCTTTGTATTTCATGAATAAGGCATGTGCAGGAAATGTTCTCAACTTGATGTATCTACGTCTTGATAATAAATGACCAGGACAGAGATGTGTTTTTGAAAGAATCCACTTTCAAAATCTGGCTAACTCAAATAAAGTATGAGTATACAAGAAGTTAAACCTTTGAAGAGAGTGGCCTTTCGGTGTAGTTTAATAAAAAATTATGTTGACGCTTCACAAGAAAAGTGGAAAACTTGTTGACACGTCACAAAACGATGATAGCCCAAAATACGTCGATGCTCTACATAAGTTAGTCAATGTATGTCGATACTTCATGTCAATCTGTCACCATTTGAGAGAATGTCAAAGTGTTAATGCACTCCTAGGATCAATGTGTTATGTCAAGGAACTTCCATCGACGTATCAGTATGATAATTAGCAGCAATAGTCGAAGGAACTTTAAGAAGAAATGAAAATGAATAATCCAATGGAAGAAGCAATCACTGATGGTGCACCGATGAAATGGAAGACAAGAAATAGAATTGGCACCCTTGAGAAAACATAAATCATATTTTCTTAACACCAAATCATTTCATCTAATTATCCTCAAGTTGTTCGCAATTTTATAGTAGGACCCTTGTCATGGTAGAACAATGAAAGATTTAAAAGAGCTTACACAAGAACAATACTTAGTGGAACTCAAGATGTATTTCGGTCATTTTTTGGCGAAATCCATCTACTTCACACACTTAATTGTATCAATCCTATGATGTTTTCAAATGGTCAACCCATGGAAAGAATTCAAATCATGACAATGCATAGAAAATCAAAATGACTCTAATTAGCATCCCATTCCTTTAAGGGGCTTACTGAGTCCACTCCAGGCTCCATGTACTCACTACGAAACCAAAAAATATCTAAAAGATCAAAAGAAAATATGTGTATACATATACAAACCAAAAGGTAAATCCAGTACAAGAGAATTTAGACACAAAAAATTGTTTTTAAGAGGCAACTCTATCAAGGCTATGGATGTTTGTGGGAAGCAAAACCATGCCTATGGTATAGGAGATGAGGACCAAACTTTAATCACTTGTCTAACTTATGATTTATGCTTTGTTGTGTTACGCCCAGTGAAAATCATGTAAGGAACTAATGTCAGTAAATAAAACTCATACTTTGGCTCCTACAAAATAGTTGTAAGATTATCTTAGCTCCGATATTACGAGTTCATATCTTATTGAAAATTTGAATATCGGTCGAAGTGGTACCCATGAATACATTAATTATGCTCATATGAAGAGATTATCTTTAACACTTGGATGAATGGAATTCTCATAGGTGTTTTAGGAAGAGATAATTGCTTCTTCTAGTGGTTCTCTATGGTTGTGGCCTTAATTACTTCCCCTACTTTTCTTGAGCTTGAAATAGAAAAATAGCCCCCCCCTCATATTAAATTTTGGGGTTTTTAGTGTCATATAGATTAATAAGTAAATTATGAATAATCTAAACAAAGTCTAATTGCTTGAATGTCTATTGATACCTTCACGATGATATCCATCGATGCTACCATTGTGCTCGAAGGAGTTATTTGGGTTGTTTGATTTAGTTATATTCCCCTTCACTGGTAGCTTTCTTTAACATTACTGATGTTAGGGATTTGATAGTTGATTGAGTGTTCTAAGTTTCAGTTTCAACATATTTTATGCTATTCCAGATTCTCTTATGTGTGGTTCCCAATCTTGATCTTCCTATTATTGTTTTTTACCTGGCTTTGCTTAGTTTGAGAATTGCATGAAAACTATCAAGACAAGATACGTTGTTATTCTCTGGTTTGCACCATAATTTGACCATTTCCCTATTTTATCCATCACATCCTTGGAAGTGTTGTTATACCGATCCATGAAGCCTCAGTTGATCAAATTAATTCACTCCACAACTTTATTTAGGGTGCATTTGGCGGGTCTCATGCGCCATGGTCCTTCTCCCTATATTTCCTGATGTGAGTGGCTTCACCTTATATTAGGGAATTCTATTAGATCTAATCACCTATATACCACATTTATAGTTCACTAGTTGACTCAGAGTTGGTTTAAAAAACAACTCAATCTTTTTCCAGATGTAAACCATGAGGTGCACCAAGTAGTTAATTGGCGTAGTCCGGGGATTAATATACCTCAAATATTGGTGGCTGGTGTTAATTCTTAATTCTTGTTCATGGCACTTAACTTATAACTTATGGGTGTTCACCAACCACAAGTTAAGTGGTTTTACTAGTATTTACTCTACATGGTAAATTGGTAAAAATTTAAGAAGATATTTACATATAATTCAAAATTAAAATTAAGATTAATATTATATCAATTATTATTAAATATATTATTTTCATAATTTCTAATAATAATTGTCATAATTGTCTTAAAAAAATATGTTATTATTATATGCTTTAAAGATTGAAAATAATTATAGTAATGAGATTATTGATAGGATGGAAATATCTATTGTATTCTAATTATACTAACTTTAAAATTGATAAAGTAAACTTACATTTTAGAAATAATGTATTTCTACATTTGAACTCTTCAAATATCTTTTGATATCCACAATGATAATATATCATGATGATAATTTCTAATAAAATTCAATTTCATATATGTTATTATTTGTGTTTCAACCATGCTAGATTCATTTTTAATTGATTACATATAAGCATCGTGTTATTTTATTGTGTTTTGACTAATTTATAATAAATAAATTATATATAAATATAATTGTATTGTTAAATTTTTGATGGATTAAACATAACGTTAATTTTTAATGGTTATAATTTTAAAACATTTTATTTAGTGAATTTTTGTTTTTTAATTTTTATGTGTACAATACAGTCAATAAATTAATTTATATAGATGATTGAAGAAATTGCATAAATGAATTCTATGGATGGCTGGTAAAATTGAATGAATTATAACAAATATGCATACATGAATTATATGGATGATTGATGAAATTGCATAAATGAATTAAATTATGGTTTTATCTCGTGGTTTGTTTAGGCTATACTAACATTAATTCTCTTTTTGTTGATTTTCAAACTATAAAAGATATATGTTGGTTGAAACGATTAGTTAGAATCATGTTATAGAATAATATGTTTGACATGGGTACTATATACTTATGGTTGTGCTTAAGTTTGTTTCACATTTAATCTATTGTACTATTGTTGTATTCACAAGAATTCCCTCTTTATTTTTGTGAAAAAAATAAAAAGGCTCCATGTAAACTTTGAAACCATTATCTTTTTGCAATAATAAATTCTTTTGTTTCATTCCAATTCTTAATTTGAGGTTTGTTGGTCGAGTTTACTAATAACTTTTAATGAGGTCATATGATTTTCATTGAATGCTTTGAGGAGGGGATTGATTACTTAAATTATGTTTTTATGAGGTTATCTTTACCTTGTGTTTTTTTATTGGTTTTGAATGGTTTGAGTCTTGATCCTTGATGCCTAGTGACTTATTGATTGATTCTACATAGACTATATAGACCTATTTTCAGTTTGATGGCTAAGATAACCAGACCTTCTCTCCTATCTTATGACCTATATGTGGATCATTTATAATTTCTTGGAAAAGGATTATCACTTTGATTACCATCTCTAACTCTTCTTAAAATTGACATGGAGATTGACTTTTGATTGATGTCTCACTTACCTTGATCTTTGCTTGATCTTTGATTTCTTATCCAATGTGTGAAATGCTCCTCATGTTACCCATGATTATTAAACCAAATTCACCTTGCTTGGATGCCTTGAATGATGTTTCCACTTTAAAAATTATTCTAAGCTTGCATTATGCATGGTAACGTGGATCCCAGCCCATGACGAGGGGGTGTGGGGGGGATTTTTCCCCAATACAATCTCCATGGGGGGTCTAGGTTGGGCAGCGACTAGTTTGGGAGCCCCTTTGGAGGGGGTTCAGGAGCAGAGCCCCCATAGGGAAAATTTCAGAAAAAAAAAATGCCTTATACAATGTTGAAATTTCATAGTCATGACTTGGTCAATAATCATTAGAGGAAATTTGGGGTCTAAAATGGGCCTTATAAGAAAACGAGCCAACCATAATTCCTTGATGAGTTGGAATTAAGAAGTTACCAATAGAATTTCAATAAAATGACTCAACCATAATGGTTGAGTTGAGATATTTGTCATAAAAAAGCTACTTTTTTTGTTCATATTTTCAACATGTCTCCCGGTGGTTTTAATCAAATTTCGAGCGGGAGTAATCGTTGGATGCGGAATTAAATTCCGCATTCAACGATTATCCACATTGCATACTTTTGACGGACCTTGTTGCCCCCAAAACAAGAAATACCTGAAAAATGTGATGATGATGTGTGCGATGAGAATTGCAAGCACAGTTTGGGGAGAGATTTCTTGCTCTTACTGATACTGAAGGAGTAGATCATCCACTCCATTCGACGAGCTTCGGGTTCGAGTCCCAGGAACACCTGATCAAATTGATCCAATTTCGATAGGTATGAACCCCTTTTAATTTCAAGAGTATATCTCGGATTTGTCAATTATGTTATGGTCGGAGTACTACTCAGAGTAACTTGATCGAATTGGAAGAAGCAGTAGGTATTAATGTAGGCCAGCCCATTGGTGATCTGATACTATGATCTAATACTTCCCAATAAGTTCGATCTTTTCCAGAGACACCCGTGGGCCTTCTGCCTTCACGCGGAATTGCTCCGTCAAGATTTCTCCCATTGCAGAAAATTCCCCATTGCTGCCTCCTATAGGAGTCTAGGTCGTGTCTCAGTCCCAGTGTGTGAAAAATTCATTTTCAATTATACCTTGAGATCATTTGAAAGAGTTTCATTTGTTTTTCTTCAATGGAAGTTATCTTTCCTCGGCCAGAATGTATCCTAATTCTCGGCCTAATTCTTGATGATCAATTTAATCCCTCATCATGTTTTTTTTCTGGTATTTATTGTTTTTGGGGCAGCGGGGTCCGTTAAAAGTATGCAATGTGGGTAATCGTTGGATGCGGAATTTAATTCCGCATCCAATGAGTGCTCCCACTCAAATTTTGAGTAAAAACACAAGGAGATATGTTGAAAATACGAACAAAAAAAGTAGTTTTTCTCTTTCTTCCTCCAAATTTAATAAATATTATTTTATTATTTTAACTATTATTTTATTATTTTCCTTAGGAGACCCATTTTAGACCTCAAATTTCCACTAATGAGGTGATTTGTGGGCCCATGGTATTGGGTATTCCATAGTATTTTTCCCATAGTAATCACTCTTTAAAAGGAAGGCATTGTAATACGACTCTCTATTGTAGTATTGTAAAGATATCTATGATTGTGTAAGAGATACTAAGAGAGAGTGAAGAGGAATTTGCAGCAGATGTGTTTCAGGTTGTATCTCTTCATTTGTTGGATGGTATAATAAAAGGACTGGCGATTTCTTCGTGGACGTAGCCCATATTGGATGAACCACGTATATTGGTGTCTCTCTTGTATTGTTTTTATGTGATTTATATTTGCATCTTGTTTATTGTTATTTCTCTGCGATAACGTTTTTCTAACAATAGAGGTATTTGAAGGGTTAGAAGAGAGAATTGTTAAGGCCCTAATAGTTTTGAGGGGAAATCCCAATATGGAGACACCTACCTATTCAAGAATCCTAGACCTAGAAGATTTGATTGACTGGGTTAGATACATGGAAACATTATTCGACATGGAACACATTGAGGACCCTAAAAGAGTAAAGATGGCTTACATGAAGTTGAAAGGACATGCATCCTTACGGTGGGTACTATGTAGCTTGAGAGGTAAAGAAAAGGAAAAGACAAAATTGGGATTTGGGATAGAATGATAGTTAAAATTGAAAGGTAAATATTTTCCTGTTGATTATACTTTGAATTTGTATAGGAATCTACAGAATCTTAGGCAAAAAGAAATTATTGTTAAGCAGTATAGAGAAGAATACTAAAGGTTTCTATTAAATGTCTAGGCATAGTGATGAAGGAGATGAAGTTGTGGAAAGATACATTATTGGGATGAGATATTCCATACAAGATGGATTGAGTATTTTAAGAATTAGGATAGTGGGGCAAGCATACTAGGTTTCCTTAAAGGAAGAGGAGAAACTATCTAGGAAGAATCCAAATTCTAGAGGAAAATAAACTGTCAGAGGTAGGGGAAGAAACATCTTTTGAAGAGGAAAGAGAAGTGGAACCAAGGTGGAAGAAAGTAGCAGTGAAAAGGATACAACAAAATAATTTAGGAGTAATGAATGCTTTAGAAGAAGAAGAAGTACTTGTAGAGGCAAAACAAACCCCAAAGGTAGAGGAACTAGGAAATCGATAACTTGATTTGTTACAAGTGTCAAACCCCAAGACAAAAAACCTATGAATGTCTTGGAAGTTTACATATTATGAGGATACTAGATACTAGAATCCATGTTGCTTCAAAATATGAAATCACGGTTAGGTTTGTAGTTGGGGATAATATGGTCATATTTCAACCAAAAGCTACAAAGAGCTTGATGTTCAGGAGAATCCTATTGAATCCAACAAATCATCCAATGATAAAAGAACCAAATCAAAGGAAGTCTATCTTCAAGACAAAGTGAAAAATTAGAGGTAGGTGTTGTTCCTTAATTGTTTATGGTGGAAGTAATGAGAATATAGTGTCAATAGAAGTTATAGAGAAATTGAAGTGTAGACTACAACCCTAGGCTTATAGAGTCGCGTGGTTGCAAAAGGGGCACCATGTCACTATTTCCTAACAATGTTTGAATCATTTTAATATTGGAAATTGTCATGATAGCGTGCTATGTGATGTATCATTGATGGATGCTTGATATCTAGTGCTATGTAGGCCTTGGCAGTATGGTAAGAAGATTGTGTATGATGGATTTAAAAAATATTTTCTTTTTGAAAGTAATGGAAAACATACTTTGATGATGTCCTTCAAGGAATAAAAGGGATAAAATAGTAACAGTAGTCATTATTTGATAGAAGTATAATGCTATGTTCGGCAAACAACATTTTTTTTAAAGAAGAGAGAAAGGTAAATTGTTGTTTTCCTATTATACCTAAATATTTGAGTCTAGATGAGAAGAGGATTGATACTACGACAGAAATTGAAGGAATGTTGTATGAATTTAAGGAAATTATTTATGAAGAGATGCCAAAGGTTTCCACTTGTGAGAATCATTTCTCATCAAATTGACCTCATTCTAGGATCCAGTTTACCAAGCAAGGCACGACACATAATGACACTAGCTGAAAATGAGTAATTAAATAGGAAAGTGCATGAGATGTTGGAAAGATGGTTGAGTCCATGTGCAGTACATGTTGTACTTTCACTAAGAAAGGGGAAGAATGGAGAATATGTACTAATTCTAGATATTTATCAACTAGATAAACATTAAGTCTAGGTTTTCTTTGACAAGGATGGATGACCTCATGGATTTCTTGAGTGGAGCAATGTATTTCATTCAAATTGATTTAGAAAGTGGTTACCATCATATAAGAATTCATTAGGATATGAGTGGAAGACAACATTGAAGACACAATAATGGATTTTTGAATGGTTTCTTATGCCATTTGGTTTAAAAAATGCTCCAAAGTACTTTTATGAGACTAATGAATGAAGTGTTGAATCCTTATCTGGGTAAATTTGTGGTGGCTTTCTTAGATGATATTCTAATTTTCAACAAGACAAGAGAGTAACATCTTAAACAATTAAGATAGGTATTAGAGAGGCTGAAGTAGGATAATTTGCTCATAAATCTACAAAAGTGTACCTCCATGAAGCAAGATCTATTATTTATTGAATTTTACATTTCTCATGAAGGCTTAAAAATGAACCCTGAAAAGGTGAAAGCAACTAGAACGGATCGTTCCTAAGAGTACATTTGAAGTAAGAAGTTTTCATGGATTGGCTAGTTTTACAGAAAGTTTAGAAAGAATTTTAGTGGGATATGTGTGCCATTGACCATTTGCATGAGGAAAGTGGATTTCAAATGGAGTGTTGATACACAAAAGGAATTTGATCTATCGAAGGAGAAGGTTACTAAAATACCAATTTTTGCTTTGTCGGACTTTGACAAAGTTTTCCAAGTTGATTGTGATGCTAGTGGGATATTTATTGGAGTAGTAATGAGTCAACAGGGGAGACCAATTGATTTCTTTCTTTAGTGGGAAGTTAAATTAATCCAAACAAAAATATTTTTTCTATGACCAAGAAATCTATGGTCATTGTTCAATAATTAAAGAAGTGGAGGCATTACTTGATTCCAAAAGAATTTGTTCTTTACACCAATCATCAAGGACTAAGTATTTGAATAACCAGTCTAAATTGAATCAAAGACACATGAAATAGGTTGAGTTTCTGCAAATTTATCCCTTTGTATTGAAACATGGATTGGGTAAATCAAATAGAGTGGTAGATGCTTTGATTAGGAGATCAACATTGTTGTCTACTATGATAGTGGAGGTAAAATGATTGCAAGAGATGAAAAATGCATATGAATAAGACCCAAATTTCATTGAAGCTTGGAGAGCATGCAAAGAGCCATGGAGCTATGATAGAAATCCATATTTAGATCACTTCATTTAGAGTGGTTCCTCTTTAAGAATAAAATTTTGTGTATTATTTCCAAGAGGATCTAGATGAGATAAAAACTGAATAGGGAGCTCCATAATGGAGGTTTAAGAAAACATTTTGGTATGGACAATACCAAAGGACTTGTGGAGAAGCACTACTATTGGCCAAGAAAGGCTAAAAATGTTAAGAAATGGGTTGAACATTTCCAAATTTGTCAACATGCAAAGGAAAAGATTCAAAACACTAGATTGTATACACCATTTTCGACGTCATAAGCACCATGGGAGTATTAAAACTAACAAGAACAAACCCCATGAGAGAAATAAAATAATAATACAAGCAATTAAACCACATAGCAATAATCACGATAACACCAATATTACTATGAAAACCTCAAGGGGAAATGCAACAACAATAATAGATTATTATTAACCTTGACCAAAACCAAGCTAAGCCGACCAAGTGATCAAGCCACCACTCATTCTCCCTTTAAACTTAACCACATCTTACAATCATATGCTCATTTACATGCAATACAATTTTTAACTCCATTATAAAAAACATTTATTAAATTATTGCTATTACATCCAAAATTATGGGAATATTGCTTCTTTAATTCACATTTCTCTCACATGCCTTGCCATGCTTGTCCTCCACATGTAGTGCACATGAACTAGTTTCTCACTTGGGACCTTATAACGAGATGTGGTACCATCGTCTAGCCTTGCCACAAACAAAGCATAGAGAACATCATGTCTCCCCTAGGTCAAACCACTCTGTAGGAGAGTCCAAGTTAACACGATGTGATATCATCTTAAAATTAACATGAACAAAATCCACCTGAAAAAAAATAATAATATAAGCAATAATCACATTAACACCAATTATTTTACACTCTAAAATCTGAAGGGAAAACAAGCATCAATAATAAATTTATTACTATCCTTAACATTAATCAAGAAGCAAGTCTTTCAATGTAAGATATGTAACCATTCAATGTAAGATATGTAATAAATTGTTGGATGTAGGGAAAACAAACATTAATAATAGATTTATTATTAACCTTAACATCAATAAGAAGCAAGCCTTTCAATGTAAGATATGTAACAATTCAATGTAAAATATGTAATAAATGGTTTGATGTATTTATTATTAACCTTAACATCAATCAAGAAGCAAGTCTTTCAATGTAAGATATGTGGATGGAATATAAAGAACTTGGACCTTTTTGTTATGGCTCTGCATGCGAAGAGTCTGTGGCGTGCTCTCTTTGACAATTCTGTTTGGGGCCGTATTATTAGAGCTAATTATCTGAAGAACACCTCTGTAGAGAGTTGGCTTCGTAGGAACCGGCCTGTCACTGTGGGGGTGTCCAATATCTGGAGCGGGTTGATTGGATCTTTTAAAGTTATTTCTCAATGGATTGCTTGGATACCTGGCAATGGTCGTGACATCAAGTTGGGACTTGATCCGATCTTGGGGGGCCCTTCTGAGCATACACTATCGTTGGAACTGAGGACCCACCTCAGATCTAAAGGATATTACACTCTGGCACATGCGGTGGGGATGTTCAAGGGGGGATGGCCTCTTTGGATAACAGCTACACAGCTGGGTTTATCTGGCACTTTGGGATTGGAATGGGAGGCATATATCAGGCCTTTTTATCTTTCAAACATTCATTTATCTGATGAGGCTGACAGATTGTCTTCGTCGTGGGATGTGGCTTCTGGTAAGGCTACTGCAAAATTGGTCTATGAAGCATTGTTTGCCGATTCCCATGATGTTATCTGCTGGTGGGAATTATATATCTGGAAGCTGGTCATTCCTCTCAAAATCAAGTGTTTTATCTGGTTTGCGTTAGCAAACCGGATCCTCACTTGGGATAACTTATGCCGTCGTGGGTTCTGTGGACCGGGTTGGTGTCCACTCTGCTGCAGGTTGGAGGAGACGGTGGATCATCTGTTATTGACTTGTACTTTCATTAAGAATCTATGGGAGCAGGTTGCTTATAGATCTGGCGTGCAGTTTCATTGGGGTGAGCATACATTATGCGATTGTCTGGAGGCTTGGACGCACCTTCACACTGATTGTGTTGAACTTCCTTTCTTTATGATCTGGGAGGTTTGGCGTGCTTGCAATGCATGCATTTTTGAAAACCTGAAACCCCACAGTGCCACTTTATGCTATAAGATCATTGCTGCACATAAGGAATACATTTCAATATTTGGTGCGGGTGTTGGCTTGAAGACACGGATATTGGAAAATCGGTTGGCTCCCCCTATCTTGGTATTTCCTTGTGGTTTTTTTGATGGGGCCGTTGTTCGCTTGTATGGCGCTGGGGGTGTCGGGGCAACTATTCACATTTCCAATACTACCACTGTTCATTATTGGCTAAATCTGGGTAATGGTTCAAATACTCGAAGTGAGATTTGCGCCCTTTGGCTCTTACTGTTCTGCGCCCGACAAAGGAAGATTTCTTCCCTTGTTATTTATGGCGACTCACAGGCTATTATCTCTTGGGCTAATGGTGCTTCTTCCCTGAATGTTCTCCTGCTAAAACATTGGTTGGAAGCGGCACGAAAACTCATTCTTGAATTTGAGCACATTCACTTTGAACATATCTTCAGGGAGGTGAATCTGGAGGCGGATATGCTCTCTAAGCGGGCTCTCAACTCCCTGCCTGGGGTCATCATGTGGCAGGAATGGCGGGATGATTTGCTATTTTCACATGGTTCCCATTTGTTACATTGGACTTGAGGCTGTTTGTCTTTTTTGCTCATACTTTTTGTCTTTCCATATGGGATTTTTGCGGCTTGTTACTTATATGACTTGTAGTTTATATGTGCAGATTCTTGATTATGCTGCGTCCAATTACTTGTTGGGCATAGCTATATATACTCTTATATTTTTGCGGCCTTATATCACCTTCTTGCAGATGCTGTAGCTCAGATCGGGTGTAATATCCGTATTTCACCCCACCTTGCTGGGGTGGCTTTGATATTTGTTGTATGTGGATATTTACATTTTGGACTTTTTAGGAGACGCTTATACTTTTGATGATGTGGCATTTGTATTTCTGATATTACTGGATACATAGCAGTTTGCCTTATGGGCGTTGGTAGTATTTGTTGACTGTTTTAGACAGCCTTCATGTTTTCATGTTGATGATATAACCGGTTTGTTCCGGGGATTACTACTGGCAGATTTGTATGTTTTGGTCATGGACTGACAGTTGGACATATTTTACTATTTCGCATATTAATAGTAAGTTATATTTTTTCTGTGAAAAAGATATGTAATAAATTGTTAAATGTATTCATTATGTAGAGAATCCAATAATAGTTTTTTGTGATTGCTTTATGATTTATATATTAAATTTTAAAACTATAAAAAGAGTATGATTCATAAAATAAACTATAAATTTAACAAAATAAAACAATAATTTTAAACACGGTATGAAAATAAAACAATAATTTCAAACACAAAATAGTATGATTCATAGAAATAAACTATAAATTCAACAAAATAAAACAATGATTTCAAACACAAAACAATGCAATGCAAGTTGCTTTCAACTTGTTATTATCAATTTAACGATTTTCAAATTTAATTACACTTCGGTATTGACTGGCGAAGATTTTTAAATTACAAGTATATGATGGTTAAAAAAAACACTGCAGATTTTTAAATTACAAGTATATGATGGTTAAAAAAAACACTGCAGATTTTTAAATTAGGGTAAATAGGGTAAATGTGAACCCCTGTGCGCATGCATTGTACGGTTGCTTCTAAGAAGATATTTTCAAACGCAAAACATGTCCTAGTAATCTCAAGTTGCACTGCACACTCCAGCGCATGCATCTCCACACTCAGCGCATCGAATACTTCACACTCCATATTTTCTGTCTCAACCACGGTTGCATCTCTAGAAGACCTTTTCAAACCCAAAACATGTCGTAGTAAATCCCCCTTCATTTTTAGCAAAAAATAAAGGGAACCCCAATTAAAATTTGAAACCACTACCTTTCTACAATAATAAACTCTCATGTTTCATTTCTACTCTTAATTTGAGGTCCTTTGGTGTAGTTGACTATTAACTTTTAATGAAGTCATATGATTTCCATTTATTGCTTTGAGGAGGGGATTGACAACTTAAATTATTCTTTTGACGAGGATATCTTTACCTTTTCATCTTTGCTTGCTTCTGTAAAATGCTCCTCAAGTTACTCATGATTATTAAAACAGACTCACCTTGCTTGGATTGCTTGAATGATTTTTCCACTTTAAACTTATTCTATGCTTGCATTATGCATGGTAATGTGGAGAGGAAATATATTAAACATCATATGAGATTCGGGATAACTTCAATTTCTTTAAGGAGATGGTGTTATGAGAAATATTGTTGAGGATTCTCATTCACTTCAAATCAAATTCGACATTCTTGTCAAGTTTTGGTTATGGTGTTTAATGGGTTAAACAAGCATTTTGGCATGAAGAATTAATTATTTAAGGATTTAATTTGATAGAATTATATTTGTGCCTTAAAAATCACCTATTAAATTTAAAGGAGAGTTTACAATTTTTTGGTGTGAGCATCATATCACATTTTACATAACCAATACTTTTATGAAAAATATACATATCCTTTGATAAGTCAATCTTTTAAGGTATTATGAGGGAGCTACTTAGGAATGAGTTTCATCAAATGATCATGCAATGATCTATAGGGACCATTTGTCAAGTGATACCATGTGTTGAGTATGTTTTAAAGTTATAGGGGATTTGCAAACTCACAAACATATAGAATAGAAGAACTCGCTCTGTTCTTCTATCTATCTATCTCTGTATGAATCATTAACAATTCAAATTACATATATGTCGACTATATTTTTCTCGGTTACTGGTATTTCCATCCAGTCAGAAACTATTAAAAAATCAGTGACTAAATCACCATATATGTCTACCATCTGAAACATTGTGAAAACGTTACTGGTATTTCCATCAAGTCGGAAACTATTAAAAAACCAGTGACTAAATCACCATATATGTCTACCATCTGAAACATTGTCAAAACATACAACAATCGGCATCATTCGTACCAATTCAACCTTCGATCTGAATAAATATGATTGGTTGTGATACATCTCCTGTTGGCCCATGTTTTTGGGTGTTCCATGGTATTTTTCCCCGGTATTGTATGTGAAAGAACAAAATATATAGGGATAAATCATTAACTAAATCATTTCTAATTAAAATTCAATAATTATTTCACACAAAAATATAATATTATTTTCAAGTCATATTTTATGAACACCAAAGAATTTCATCGAAACATCCTTACAAGTTCTTCGGAAATTTATAGTACGATCCTTGTCATGGTGGAATGTTAATAGATTTAAAATACCTTACATGATAACAATACTTACTGGAAATCTAGATGTACTTACTTCATACACTTAATTGGCTTAACCCTATGATCTTTTCAAGTGGCCAACCCATGGGTAGAACTCGATTCGTGATAATGCACAACAAATCAAAATGACTCTAAATACCATCCCATGCCTTTAAGTGGCTTACTAAATCCAGTCTGGGCCATCTACTCACTGCTAAACCAGAAATTCTCTAAGAGATCAAAAGAAAATATGTATATACATATACAAACTGAAAGGTAAATGGTACAAGAGAATTTATACATAAAAAGGCCTTAAGATGCAACTCTAATGAGGCTACGGATGCTTGCAGGAAGCAAAGCCATGCCTATGGTAAAGGAGATGAGGATCAAACTTTAAGCACTTGTTTGACTTATGATTTCTACTATGTGGTGTTATGCCCAGAGCAAAGCATGTACTGATTTAATATTGGTAAATGAAACTCATACTTTGGATCCTACATAATAGACATAAAATCATCTTAGGTCAATTATTATTGATTCATATCCTACTAAAAAATTGAATATATGTCAAATTGGTACCCATGAATACAATAACTATTATGCTCATCTCAACAGATTATCTTTAGGTTTTTTAGGCAGAGATAATTGGTTATTCCAGTGATTCGCCAATTGTTGTGGCCACAACTACTTCCCCTACGTTTCTTGACCTTGGAATAGAAAAGTAGCCCGTCTCATATTAAATTTTGGGTTTTTGAGTGTCATATAGATTCATAAGTAAATGATGAATAATCTAAACAAAGTCTAACTGCTTCAATTTCTATCGATACCTTCACAATGATATTCAATGATGTTATTGTTGTCCTTGTTGTCCTTGAGTTGTCTTCCCCTTCACTAACAACATGATTTAACATTAATAATGTTAGGGACTTGATCATTGATTGAGTGTTCTACGTGTCAATTTCAATTAATTTTAAGCTATTCCCGAGTCTCATATGTGTGGTTTCTAATCCTCGTCTTCCAATTATGATTTTTTACCTTGCCTTTTTTAGAACTGCATGAAAATTGTCAACCCACGATAAGTTAGTATTATCCAGTTTGCATCGTAATGTTATGATTAGCCTATTTTATCCATAACATCCTTGGAATTGTTGTTATACTGATCCATGAAGCCTCACTTGATCAAATTAATTCACTCCACAAATTTATTCAAGGTGCATTTGGTGGATCTCATGCGCCATGATCCTTCTCCCTATATTTCCTAACGTGAGTGGTTTCACCTTATATAGGGAATTCTATCAAATCTGATCATCTCTATACCACATTTATTGTTCACTGTTGACTCAGAGTTGGTTTCAAAAACAACTCGATCTTTTGTCATATGCCAAACATGAGATGCACCAAGTAGTCAATCGGGCTAGTTTGGAGATTAATATCTCTCAATCATTGGTTGCTTGTGTGGATTATTTATAGTGCACAAAGAGCCTATATAACATAGATTGTGGGGAATCTGATGAAATTAAATTTGAGTAAAGGAGTTGCAAGAACGAGGGTTCAACTTCCATTAAAAAATGCTTTTGTGCATAATTTTTTTGCCATGTGAAAGTGAAAATTTTATCAATAATCCTTGCTATATTTGGTGATCTAATCATTATGAATCTCACAAAATGCACAAAATTAAATTCTCGGAAGTGCCAAAATTCCACTGATGATTTCCCGAACAAGCCAGCTGTCAATCCACGTCATTTCAAAAGTTAGGCCCCTTCATGAAAACTCTTATCGCGCGGATGTTGTCTAAGTGTTCAATAATTTCTAAATATCCACTATCTATTAGAATATCCCTTTCACTAAAGAAGCAAGTTGTGCAACAGTTTTTGAATCAGCAATGAAAGAGAATGCAAGTTGCTTAGATGGAATTTAATGTGAAGATGACATAATCTGAGTCTCTGTAACTTTTTTTCATCCTAGACGTCAGTCCATTGATCTATCCTCACACTAGTTAGAAAGTTAAAATTTTGGATCCTTAAGGTTACAAAATTCTTAAAATATATTTATTTAAAGGGAAATAAATATAAAAAAAAAACAACACAATAATAAAAACAAATAAAGTATTATTCAAACTTCCCCTTTTTGTGTTTAAAATGACTAGACAACTTTTGGGATCTTTTTGAATTAGGCACAACTTACCCATGCTTTAAAATAATAAATTAAGTTTTCCACATATTCAATAAATGTATATCTTCATTGGAAATGATGCTTGGAAAGATGGTCATTTTGAAGAAGTCATTGCATGTTTTTTCATAGAAGAGTAAATGCGCAAGTGAAGCTCATGCAAAATCCAAATATCACTTGCAAAGAAACTAATAAATGCCACCGATGATGGGTGATAAATCTAAATTCATCAGTTTTTGATAATGCTTAACGCTCCAAAGTGCGACGAAGACGACGTAGTGAAATGTCATTTCTATAATTTAGCCATAATTATTGACTTGGGGCTCTATTTCAATCATTTTTATACCATTGGAAAGGTACCGATGAGAGCTACGACCTATCAGTTATAATTTTCATAGATTATATACCAATAGTGTAGAAATTTCAATACAAAATAAGACCATAGCATTAACAACCAGGGGGATTGATTTGACTAAGGATCTTATATGGTGCAAATTATTATGAAATATGTATGGTTCAGGATTATATGGTAATGTGGGGAAACAATTCACATGCACATACAAATTAAGGGATCATCTTACCATTACTTATTAAATGTGAAATTTACGTTTAATATACTTCATGAAAAGTCTAAAAGGGGAATTTGAAACAACTGAGAAAGACAAAAAGTGGAACACAAGTGTCATATTAATTTTCTATTTTAAGGATTCTAAAGTTCACCATATGGGTACATTAAATGTATTTCTTATCATTTATTAAGTAATACAATCTCAAAATACACTAGGGAATATAGAAGGTCAAGGATAATCCCATTTGAGTCTATAAATTGTAAATAATTCCATGAGTTAGGGGTTTTTGGCACTCAAAATTTTCATGTACTATTTCTGAATTATGAATAACAGGAATCCACTGACTAGATATTTTGAGACAAGAATAATTATGTTATGTGTATGAATGTCTTGAACTATTTCATGTCCCGTCACATGCGGATATGGAGATAGACTATTTCCAATTTCTGAATGGACTCTTCTTACAAATTTTTGTTTTGTATTTCATATGCTATTTATGTTCATTGTTTCTTTCTACGAGTAAGTGATGTCGGAATGATATGAATACCGGGACTATTATCATATATACATTTCATTCTGTTATTGTTTACCTGCTTCTAAAAATGGCTATTTGAATTTGGAAAATGGATGTTAAATGTTATTTCACTACCCATCCCCTTTAATTCTTACTCCTAGCTAGGATATGTTAGTATAGTTAGAAACTACATTTAGACTAGCTCATTCTAGATCTTATTCTTTAAAATAAAAAACCATAAATAGTGAACCAGGATGCAACTAGTAAAACCCAAATAAGTAATTGTTGTTAGGCCATAACTATTCCAAATGGTTCAGGCCTAATTGAGAATTTTTACTAGGGAGAACCCCTATTGTTGGCCCTATATCCTTTCGACCCATCAATAAGACCCTCTGGATCCTAAGCTATGAAAGGCATTGATACCATCCTCAAAGGCATTCCATGCAATGATAATGCTTGACTATGTGGAGGAAACAAATTTACAACTAAATCTGGAAAGCATTTTAGATCGATTTTGGATATTGTAAGAAACTTCAAAAAATCATTTTAAACTTATAAAACTATTTAGCTTAACATATTAAATATTCAAGACAAGTTTTTAATTCTAGCAATAAACCACAATATAGTTTCAGAAGGTAAAATTTGTTAACTTAAGTGTTCCATGCAAATACATTATGTACATGCTTTTAATCAAAGAAAAATCATGTGGAAAGGAAAAAGCAACTCGAAGAAAGCCACTAATATAAAATTGTGCTGGTATCTGCTATATCCAATCTTGAATCGAAATGAACCACATGCAATTCAAGAAGAATAATTTTTTATTCATTGATCTATGCAATTTGGTATTGAGAAAATCAAGGGTACCCGCATGAAGCTAGTACCCAAAATAACCGCAACAACAGCGCGTGAGCGGAAAAAACAAAACGACGCGCACGTGCCTCCAAAGGCGTACACACGTCGCTACTTCGGTAATGCCGAACGTCCACATGGTTCAGCCCACGTGGACAAAAGGGGCGCGCATGTGCCTTTGATGCGTACGCACAAAATGGTGCGCACGCGTCAATGGCGCGTGAGCGCCTCTGTTTTTTAATTAAAAAAATAGAGCTCACGGGTTTGTCATTTTCGACAGACCCATGAGCTCACTCTCCAACTCGCGAGCGCACTGTGCAACCCCGCGAACGCGGCTTCGAGCAACCAAATCCTCATCAACACCAAGAAATTGCTCCTACTCCACGGTGCCATCGATTTCTCCAAGTAGGTGTTCCTCAAAGCACAAATTTGTGTTTTATTTATTTATTTATTTTTTTTTCCATTTGAATTTTAATTTTTAAAAAAATTTACAATCCATTAAAAATCCAAGGAAATTTAATTGCAGGCCATCTACACCTAACAAGATGTCAGGCACACCTGAACCATCCAATGAAACCAATGAAACCCGACCTCCAGAAGACAATATGGGAATCGACAATGAACCGAATGAAAACCCTGAAGATCAATTACACCAAGACTTAAATCAATTGAGGGCACTAAGTAATGAATTGAACAGTACCAGGGAACCCTCTCGGGTTTCCTTGGCTTCATCACTTCAAAACATTATTGAATCAATCAATATTGCACACAGTGAGATAACAAACTTGAGCCAATATAGGGCTCGAATGAGGGAACACTACTCCACTGGGTTGTCTAAAGAGCAGATAAAACACCTCAACATCACCAAAGCCCAGTTGTATAGCAAGTTCATAGTTCCCTCGACGGGACAGCCTCCAACTGTGACAAGGCCTCGGGTTTGAATGGACTGGTGCATTTACCAGCCATGGAGAGATAACTGGAGAAAGAGGTGGTTCATGGTCTTTGACAGGCCCCCGTGCAACAATTTGGAGGTCCCACATTATTTCCTTCAGAAATTGTGGGCTGAGTTTGAGCTAGGGTACCATGTCAACTATTTTGACATCACTGCGTTTCAGGGTGTCGGTCTTGGCTCTGCCCAAGATCGACCTCAGGTGCACTGCAAGCCACTTACAGGACCTCCTACACCCGGGAGAGAACCAAACCCCCCTCCTCAGCCACCCGGGTTTGGTAGCGGCCTAGATGAGATTCATGACTCTATCAGACATGACACACATGACTTGCTCAGACATACCAAATTTGTGGCCATGTCTTCCCATAGCCGGGAGGACGTCGATGAGACACAGACAGCTGCACAGTCTACGGGTGGTGGCCGGGACATGCCGGGTACAGGTGGAACCCAGGCGGGGCCTTCTAGTTCTGCTGGAACAACGACACATCGTTTTTCTCACTATGGTCATTCTTGCCATGGTGATACGTAGCAACATGCCACAGGGAGCTTCATGGATCAAGTTTGTTATTGTTTTATTTAATGTTCAAGTATTTGTTGTATTTTATTTGATATCGTATTGTTTAATATATTTAACTTTGAATTACACATTGTTGACTTTATTTGTTTTAATGTTCAGTTATTCGGGGCCGGGTCTCCATCCCCCAGGTGGGAGGACGTCGGTTCCTTTGACCTCGATGGAGCCATGGCGGGAGAAGAGGAGATCACGGCACCATACACACATGTAACTTATTTACTTTGAATAATTAGATCCAGTTGCGAGTAATTTTTGTTCAGTAATTACAAATTAATTAACACTGAGTAATTACCATATTATCATCATATTTTACAGTTGTGTTTATAATATTGTCTAATTTATTTGAGGGCTATAAATTCGTATAATTCCACAAAAAAAAATGAAACCTTATAAAACATGAAAACCTAAGAAAACTATAAACATTTGTCCATGTTCACTTTAGGCATCCTAGACCTCTGATGATTATACAAATGGGAGAGAAATTTCCAAAATCTGTCATTCTTACTTGACCAATGATGAGTCCGCAGCTGGGGTTTTGGTGATGCCTGCAGTGTCCTTCATCCTCAGACTACCATCCAATGCTTGCTTGCTCTTCATGTGCTTGACCAATGCCATGTGTGTTATTGTTGATTTTCCATTTGTCACCATGTCATCCAAGTTATCTTTGCCATGTACTCTCCTTGTCCAAATCATCTTCAAATGACCACAGTATGGGTCATTTGACTCTTGGCTCAATAGGTGTGCCAATTGCTCCAATGCCCATCACTTTGTCCACCAAATCAACCTTTGATGCCATGCCCTTATGCCATGTGTTCTTCAAGCTTAAACTTTGAGAATATATTACCATGGTAATCATCACTTTCCCCCGTATTCTACTAATAGGTTCTTTTAATGGTAAAGGTGGTCAAATCACTTCTATGCTTCTGCTAACTTTGTTGCATCAATTGAGTTCACTGAGATGTTGTACTTGTCACTTTTGCATCCACCGAGACCAATAGGAAAACTATTTATTGCTATGAATTTTCACTGCATTGTGCAAAACTCTCGGGAAAAAGAGAATCATAGTTGCCAAGCTTCTAGAAATTCAAGAACCTGATGTTTCTCATGTCCTTATTACCCTAGTTTATTATCACGGAATTTTCAATTTATTCTAATATTTGAGACTGAAAGTAATCATACTACTATTCCTAGAACATGCTATTAGGAAAGACATATAAACAACGTAAAACAACTTATCACATGTATTGTCACTAAAGTTTTTGAAAATGATGTAAGGCCCATAAGGAAGAGCGATAATCTTACAAATATGGTCTATGGGGCCTTTCTATTATCTTGATTCAAATACAACTTGGTAAAACATTTGGCATCAAGAATACTCATTTAACTCATTTCACTCAAGAATTCTTTGATTTCAATCAAGTGATATCATTCTGACAACATAGCTATTCAATCAAGAACACATAATTACTCATTCAATGCAAAAGAACATGGCACATTCAAGCTTGTAAGTAAGTTAATAATGAAAAAGATTTCTCTTTCTTCCTTTTTCTAAGTGGATCAACACTCTAGAGTGTATTAAATAACATGCACACTAACTTAATTGTTATTTAGCACCTCTTTGCAAATTTAAACAATGAGATGCCATTTTATTTGATGATGTAAATGTTATGGAAATAAAAGGACTCAAGATCCCCACTCTAGGGATGCAAATACTTTTCCACTGGGTGAATCAAGCTTGTAGGAAACTACAAATCTATAAGAAGACATCAAAACCTAGGAACTCTTCATCAAGAACCCAAACACATTACATAGGTTTCCAATTCAAATTTGTAAATGGATATGAATTCCATTCGCTTATGAGGCACTACACATCTCTCTAGGGGCAAAGGAAAAGCTCACCTACTCATGTTGATGACTCTAAAAAGGAAAAACTCACCATGTCACCTTCTATGCCCTCTCACCTTATTTAATTTTAATTCCATGCCATGCCACTTTCTATCCTTTCATAATATTGAATATCATCTAACTTGAATATAGATTAATTGCAGTCATGTTTTTTAAGTACCATCATCGTCATTCTCATTTGCATTGTGTTTAATATTGTTAATATTGTTTTTATAAATTCAGTCTAAAAATCGCACAGGTGTCCGCGGGCTCTAGCGACCAGCAACTGCCACCGGGGACTAGCAGTTCTCCATGTACGCAGGTATCATGTGTATTAAAGCATAAATTTAATTTCAAATACGATGACTTGTCTGTATATATTTATATTTTTGTATATTAAACTATGAGCTTATAAATGTGTATGCAGGTGCGAGCACCTCGGCTTGCCAGTGTCGTTATTCCTCCCTCCCTGACCTTTCTGCCACCCTATATGCTAGTTGTATCCCCTGGCATACATGCCCCATTCCCCAACCCCTTCCATCCATCCCCCCCTCCTATATAGCACCACAATTCCATCTAGCTCCCCCTTACATATCATATCCAGCTCCACCTCCGTATCAGTTTCCCATGTTCCCACCCTCCCCCATCTGACCACGGCACACCACCCATCCACAGTCACCCATCCTTCTACCGCAACACAGAACTTCCCCCCCCCCACATTCCCCCACCACACTCGCTTCCCCTTCCAGGGTGCCCCGATCCATACTACAGCCAGTTGGGGTTCATAGCCCTAGATATCCATCTCCACTTCGCCCACCCCAATCCATGCCTCCTCATGCCACCCCCCCCTTCTTCCACTGTTCCCCCCAGTGGTGTAGCCACCGTTGATGTGGCTACATCCTCCCCTTTACCGTCCACCCTAGCATCGGAGCAGGCTGTTCAGTCGACTGCTCAATCCACCAACCCCGAAGAACAGTCGATTCTGTTCACGGTGAGATTGACTAGTTTATCAAAATCTCGTTCAATTTTAATGGAAATTACTATATGCATCTAGTTTCAGCATTGATCTGAATGTTCTAAATGTTACAGGGTGGCATTGCCGAGAGACTTGGATCACGGAGGAGGGAGACCCCCTCACGAGTTACAGTCTCACATGCGGTGAGTTATCCAAGATTTGAAAACTATTTTTATTTTGAAATTATGTTTTATACTTGTATAATTGCTAGGAAAAGTTGACATATTATTGTTCTTGTTTCAAGGCTCAGGGAGACGTGCTCAAAGACGCCGGAAGGACCCAGCTTCCTCTAGCACGAAGAAGAGGAAGATCGATTTTGGAGATGCACTTGGGAGCTCCAAGGGTGGGTAGGAGGATTGAAAGACCCTCCTATGTACACTAGCCATGATGTGGCTTTTTCGGCACGAGTTGCCATATTTTGTAGAGGGCACCATGGGCCATATTTTGTATAGGGCACGAGTTGCCTTTTTTTGTGCGGGGCACGAGTTTCCGTTATATATACGCTGGGAACGATGTTCCATTTTTCCAAAAAGTGTACATGATTGGATCATTTTTGCATATTAATAAATGGATCTGCACTTGTGTATATGATTTTGTATTTGATTACATTTTTGCATACATGATTTTGTCTTCGATAAGAATGTTATGAAAAAATTCTCACATACATATAGATGTTATTTCTAGACATCAAGTGACCTCAATATAAGTCCTTTGTATTTGAATGGGTCTTGCATCTTTTCCTTTCAACAACAACATACTTAACCAAGCAAACTAAGGAGTGATATTTACATTACAAAGTGTTGTGACTTTAGGGCTAAAAAAAAAATATAGCATAAGCAAAATCATCTCCCACTTCCAATCATCTTCGGTATAACTAAATGGGCGACTGCTTCCGCATCTTCAGTGCAAGGGGAGATCGTGCCAAGGCGAGTAAGAATCGGATCTGCCCACCTCGCAATTATAACCGGGAGTATTATACGCGCTAATCACAAGTCCAGATTAATGCAGAGTCCACATGTTTCCGCAGGTGATACTAGAGAAATCAAAGACTCTTTAACAAAACAGAGTGTAACAATACTCTGAGTTTTTCCTAGAAACACAACTACGACTAGCACAGCTGTGAAGAGGGTTACTATCAAGACTACACTCTAGTGCCAGCACATAACGGGCAGCTCCGTGGCTAACTCCTGACTCGTTACTCAACAACTCCAAAACTCAACGAATACAGGGTTATAATTATATTTCAAAACTAAAGTAAATGCATCGTTACTCAACAACTCCAAAACTCAACGAATAAGTAATTATAATTATTATAATGCTCTAAATAATTATATTAATTACATTATTTATACGATACGATGAAAGTATCTATTTTATTTTGACTACTAATTTTAAAGTTCACAAAGTAAGATGGATTTGGAAAATAATGTAATTTTTTTAAATTTCAAAATATATTTGACATCCACCGTGATAATGATGATAATTTTTAATAAAATTTAATTTTATATAAGATATTATGTATGTTTCAATCATTTTATTTTATCATGTTTAGATTCATTTTTAATAAATTATATAAACATTATATTATTTTATCTTGTTTGGATTTATTTATAATACATTATGTTAATTATTATTTTTTTTTTTAATGTATAAGCATAATTTTCATTTTTAATGGTTATAATTTTAAAATATTTTATTTAATGAATTTTTTAATATAAATTCTAATTTATATATTTATACAATGCAATAAATAAGTTAATAACATACTGTTTAATATATTGCAATTATCAAAATATTTTATTTAATGAATTTTTTAATATAAATTATAATTTATATATTTTTACAATGCAATAAATAAGTTAATAACATACTATTTAATATATTGCAATTATCAAAATATTTTATTTAATGAATTTTTAATATAAATTCTAATTTATATATTTATACAATGCAATAAATAAGTTAATAACATACTATTTAATATATTGCAATTATCAAAATTGTAAATTATAACAAAAATGCATGAATGAATTATATGGATGATGGGTGAAATTGTATAAATGAATTAAATTATGTTGTTTTTTTTTTTTTCAAGCCATAAAATATACATATTTATTGAAACGATTTATTGGAGTCATGTGTGGGGATCAACAACCATTTTTGTTATAGATGTCATAGAATAGTATGTTTGACATGGGTACTATTTCATTGATTGCTTTGAGGAGGGGATTGATAAATTAAATTATGCTTTTGACCATGATATATTTACCTTTTGATCTTTGATTGCTTCTCTAACGTGTAAAATGCTTCTCAATTTACTCATCATTAGACTCACCTTGCTTGGATTCCTTGAATGATTTTTCCACTTTAAGAGTGTATTATGCATAGTAATGTGGAGAGGAAATATATTAAATAGAGATTCGGGCTAACTTCACTTCAGTTTCGTTAAGGAGATAGTGTTATGAGAAATATTCTTGGGGACTTTCGTTGACTTCAAATCAAATTCGACATTCTTGTAAGTTTTGGTTATGGTGTTTAATTGGGTTAAACAAGCATTTTGGTATGACGAATTAATTATTTAAGGATTTAATTTGATAAAATTATATTTGTGCCTTAAAAAATCACCTATTAAATTAAAGGAGAGCTTGCAATTTTTGGTGTGAGCATCATATCACATTTTACATAACCAATACTTTTATGAAAAATATATATATTCTTTGATAAGTCAATCTTTTAAGGTATGCTCAGGGAACTACTTAGGAATGAGTTTCATAAAATGATCATGTAACGATCTATAGGGACCATTTGTCAAGTGATACCATGTGTTGAGTATGTTTTAAAGTTATAGGGAATTTGCAAACTCACAAACACATAGAATAGAAGAAACTCGCTTTGTTCTTCTGTCTATCTATCTATGTATGAATCATTAACAATTCATATTACATATATGTCGACTATATTTTTCTTGGTGGCTGGTATTTCCATCGAGTCGAAAAATATTAAAAAATCAGTGACTAAATCACCATATACGTCTACCATCTAAAACATTGTCAAAACATACAACAATCAGCATCATTCGTACCAATTCAACCTTCGAACCGAAAAAATATGATTGGTTGTGATACATCTCCTGTTGGCCCATGGTTTTGGGTGTTCCATGGTATTGTATGTGAACGAACAAAATATATAGGGATAAATCATTAACTAAATCATTTCTAATTAAAATTCAGTAATTATTTCAGACAAAAATAGAATATTATTTTCAAATCATATTTTATGAACACCAAAGCATTTCACCGAAACATCCTTACAAGTTCTTCGGAAATTTATAGTAGGATCCTTGTCATGGTGGAATGTTACTAGATTTAAAATACCTTACATGAGAACAATACTTACTGGAAATATAGATGTACTTCACACACTTAATTGGCTTAATCCTATGATCTTCTCAAGTGGCCAACCCATGAGTATAACTCGAGTCATGACAATGCACAACAAATCGAAATGACTCGAAATACCACCCCATGCCTTTAAGTGGCTTACTAAATCCAATCCCCCATCTACTCACTGCAAAACCATTAATTCTCTAAGAGCTCAAAAGAAAATGTGTATATACATATACAAACTGAAAGGTAAATGGTACAAGAGAATTCATACATAAAAAGGGCTTAAGATGCAACTCTAATGAGGCTATGGATGCTTGCAGGAAGCAAATCCATGCCTGCGATAAAGGAGATGAGGATCAAACTTTAAGCACTTGTCTGACTTATTATTTATACTCTGTGGTGTTACACCCAGTGCAAAGCATGTATTGACTTAATATTGGTAAATGAAACTCATACTTTGGATCCTACAAAATAGCCATAAAATCATCTTAGGTCCATTATTATTGATTCATATCCTACTAAAAACTTGAATATATGTTGAAGTGGTACCCATGAATATAGGAACTATTATGCTCATCTCAAGAGATTATCTTTAGGTTTTTTAGGCAGAGATTGGTTATTCCAGTGATTTGCCAATTATTGTGGCCACAACTACTTCCCCTACATTTATTGACCTTAGAATAGAAAAGTAGCCCCCTCATATTAAATTTTGGTTTTTTGAGTGTCATATATATTCATAAGTAAATGATGAATAATCTAAAAAAATTCTTAACTACTTCAATGTCTATCAATACCTTCACGATGATATTCGTTGATGTTATTGTTGTCCTTGAAGAATTTATTTGGACTATTTGATTTAGTTGTCTTCCCCTTCACTGACAACATGCTTTAACATTATTGATGTTAGGGACTTCATAGTTGATTGAGTGTTCTAAGTGTCAATTTGAATTTATTTTATGCTATTCCTGAGTCTCATATGTGTGGTTTCCAATACTCATCTTCCGATTATGATTTTTTACCTTGCCTTGCCTAGTTTGAGAACTGCATGAAAACTGTGAAGCCAAGATAAGTTAGTATTCTCCAGTTTGCATCATAATATTATGATTGGCCTATTTTATCCATCACATCCTTGGAAGTGTTTTTATATTGATCCATGAAGCCTCACTTGATCAAATTAATTCACTCCACAAATTTATTCAAGGTGCATTTGGTGGGTCTCATGCGCCATGATCCTTCTCCCTATATTTCCTAACATGAGTGGTTTCACCTTATATAGGGAATTCTATCAAATATGATAATCTCTGTAACACATTTATTGTTCACTGGTTGACTCAGAGTTGGTTTCAAAAACAACTCGATCTTTTGCCATATGCCAACCATGAGGTGCACCAAGTAGTCAATTGGACTAGTTTGGAGATTAATCTCTCTCAATCACTGGTCGCTGGTGTGAATTATTTATAGTACACAAAGATCCTATATAACATAGATTGTGGGGAATCTAATGAAATTAAATTTGAGTCACAGGAGTTGCAAGAATGAGGATTCAACTTCCATTAAAAAATGCTTTTGTGCATAATTTTGTTGCCATGTGAAAGTGAAAATTTTATCAATAAGCCTCACTATATTTGGTGATATCGTCATTACGAATCTTACAAAATGCACAAAATTAAAATACAATTCTCAGAAGTTCCAAAATTCCACTGATGATTTCCCGAACAACTCGGCTATCAATCCAACCCAGCTGTCAATCCACGTCATTTCAAAAGTTAGGCCCCTTTTATGAAAAATATTATCATGCGGATGTTATCTAAGTCTTCAGTAAGTTCTAAAGATATGTTATCTATTAGAATATCCCTTGCACTAAAGAATCAAGTTGTGCAACAATTTCTGAATCATTAATGAAAGAAAATGCAAGTTGCTTAAATGGAATTTAACGTGAAGATGACATAATCTGAGTCTTTGTAGCATTTTTTCATCCTAGACGTCAATCCATTGATCTATCCTCTCACTACTTGGAAAGTGTCATGTCCCAAATTTGGAATTGGGTCACAATGGCCTAATCACATTGGTCATATTCATTAGAGTTTGTAAAATTGATGTTAAAGGTCAAATAATTGCCAAGGAGGAAAATTACTAGTTTCCTAGGTTTGGGGTGGAAGCTTTGGGATTTGGAATAATGGGGATAATAAATGATGTTTGAACATTAGAGTGGCATAAATATTTAATAAAGGATCTAAATAAATATATACAAGTGAAAATCAAAGTGGCATTTGATCATGAAGACACATGGAGGAAGTGGGACCCACATATGGCTAGATTTCCCCACTACACTTGGCATCATTCTCTCACCAATTCGAAATCAAGGTGAATGGTAACATACTTGGGGGATTCCAAAAGGTATTATTCATGGCATGACCCATCCAAGGTCGAAATATAGAGGAAGAGTAACTCCCATGGAAGAGGAAGAGGCAATTTGGAGCTAGTGAGACACTTGGGCTAGATTCCCTAGCTCTATGACAACAATGATGAAGACGCTATGACACCTATGACACAAATCAGACCTGAAGGCTGACATATGACATATATGACATGTCAGGGCTAAAAATAGACTCCAAGAGGGCGCTCGAGGGTGTTAGGGAAGCTAAGATGCTTCCACATGTGATTTGGTGGAAGTGAGAAACTAGGAATTGTTGTACAAGTGGCATTCTTTGGAATCTCTTCCCAACTTGAGTTGGCATGAGTCTCTTGGAAGGAATTCGACCCATGGAGGACATTAGAACTTTATAAATGTCAATAACAAAGAATGAAACCAGCTTTTGATCATTTGTAGAATTTTCAATTGCATTTGTGAAGAGGGAGAGCTAGTGGATGACTAGTTTCTTGCCTTAGCCAATTTCGAGGGTGAAAGATTTCCATCCAAGTTGGTAATTGGAAAGGCCATTCAGACCTTTCATTTGGAGATTTAATGGAGTCTTTATTTGCAGGTGTAAGCTACAGGGAAGCTCATGGTTTCTTCTATTGCAGCTCACTCCTTCAACCATTTCCAGTTTTGATGGCATATTCTTGATCCTTGAGGGAGGGCGTTTTTGGTGAGCTATTGTACTCTTTGGGGGAGCTTCTAATGCCCCATTTCTTTTTTAATATGAAGTAAATACTATTTTCTTCATCTACAGAAAGTTTCAGGTCGAAATTCCAAGTAGAAATGTATAAATCTCATTTTTAATGGAAGAACAATGCCATTTCCCCACTACCTTGTTGTGAACTAATGTATTAATGATGATTTCGAATGAATGGATGATTCTATGATGCATTTGTGATTAATGGACTTCCATGGATGTATTTTACAAGTTTAATGTACTGTACTTTAGCATTTGAAGTATTTTTACTCAGTTTAATTGCATTAGGAGAAGAAATAGTGCCATTTCCCCAAGGGTCGAATTGGTGATTTTTGCAGTTGAATGGGAGAGGGTTGGATCAGATATAATAATCAATTAATGGTGCACATGAGACATTAATAACATCCTTAACACATTACATACATATGTTCATAAATTTGAATGGGTTTGGAGGCAATTGGGAAGCTATTTTCAATACTTACCCCAGGGGGATTTGAACCCCAAATTACTAGAAAAATTGCATACTTGGTACAGAATCTTAAGAGAGTTTGCAGAGGTCTTTTGGTGGCCATATGTCATCCCTGAACATCATATTCAAGTCCTAATATCATTCATACACCTTCCTTGAATATTTGAAGGCATTTGGAGTCAATTTGAAACCTAGAGACCAATACTAGTCAAAGGGAAATCACTAGTAAAGTTACCTACATTGACCATAATTGAAAGAGTATTTGAAGAAGTATTTTATAGGTCCAAAGGAATCCCTGAAACACATATTTATGTTCTAATATCATTCATATACCTTCTCAGAAGATTTGGAATCATTTGGGGCAAATTTGGGACCTAGAGATCAAAACTAGTCAAAGGTCGAACTAGGAATAAAAAAGTGGAAAGTTGCCATTTTAATAAAATTCCTAACAAGGGACATTACAGTGGTATCAGAGCATGGTCTTGGAACCTAATGTGGTAGAACATTAATGAAGACCAGGAGTCAAAGAAATAAGCCACCACCCTTAGAAACTGAAACTGGATGTACTTTGGTGAAAGGGAAGAAATAGGAGAAGAAGTGCATTCATTGGTCACCATGAGTAAGGATGAGAAAGGAACCTTAGAGGAGAATGAGGAGTTTAGAAAAATACTTAAACCATCCTTTGAAGACAAGTGGAGGCAATACTTTCAAGAGTTCAAATTGTTGCTTAGTGAACTTGGAAGCAACTCAGAAAAAATAATGAGCAATGGTTCTCTTTTCAAGGAAAAGGATGAAATAATTTATGTCACAAAAGAGGAACCTAATGTAATTGTGGAACATGAGGTACATGTTGATATGCACGTTCTTAAAGATGCTACACTAAAACAAGAAGAAGGACAAGCACTTGTCCTTGTTCAAAGGGATTATGAGTTGCCTCATGGAGAGAGTTGCAAATCCTTGGAAGAGGTACATGATCTCACAATAGTTGGACTAGCCAATTATGGAGAAGATGAATTAAATATTTCAATGGGTAAGAGTTGTAAAGAATTAAAGTTGGTTCATAATTCCTCACCCCACACTTCTTTTCCAGCCACATCACTTTGGGATGAAAATTGGGTGAAAGGTTTTTTTCTAGTGGTGCCACATGAGGGGTATGAAACTCCTACCTCTCCTTTTGATGATGACATGAATAGAGCACCTCATTATTTAGAATTGCAGCAGCATATTGCTTTACCTTATGATGATACATATCCTCATGGATATATGGATGAGACTTCTTTGAGTCCTTTGAAGTCTCCTTGTGTTTCCTGCTCATTATTTGGTTCAGATTTTAGTGGAGATTCTTCATTCACTTCTTGGATGAAAGAATGCATGGATGAATATTTTGATGCATATCACGTTCTTTTGGAGCAGCACTATCAGACATGGGATCCTCACCTATGTCATTGGAGCAGATATGATTGGTCACTTGAAGATTGTATGCACCTAGCAAATGGTGGTCTACTTACTTGGAGGTATAAACACTTTCATGATTCTTTAATGAAGCATCTTCTTGATGTATATTTTCATTATGTTGTTATGTACTTTGATGATATATATTTTGTACTCATGATGTTTGGAAGAATGCATACAAGAAAATGGCATCCAGGAATCCTCTTATCTGATGGTATGGGTTGGAGAGCACTTTTAATTGTTGGGGTGCAATACAAGCAATGGGACCCTGGAATAATTTTTGTCTCATTGGTTTGAATTTTTTTGGGGGGAAACAACCAATATGGGAGATGGATTTCCCACTTAATAAAGTGAATTTTATCAGAGTACTGCAGCAGCAAGCATGGTGGTTCCTCTCTAAAATCTTCAAGGAAACTCAAAGACTCAAGGTTGGGCAATTCAATGGCAACTTCAAAGAATTATACAGGAAGCAGGTTCTTCAACACCCATGTTTGAAATTGCTTGAGGAAAAGAAATATTGGGAAGGGAGGATTTGTCATATCCCAAATTTGGAATTGGGTCACAATGGCCTAATAACATTGGTCATATTCATTAGAGTTTGTAAAATTGATGTTAAAGGTCAAATAATTGCCAAGGAGGAAAATTACTAGTTTCCTAGGTTTGGGGTGGAAGCTTTAGGATTTGGAATAATGGGGACAATAAATGATGTTTGAACATTAGAGTGGCATAAATATTTAATAAAGGATCTAAATAAATATATACAAGTGAAAATAAAAGTGGCATTTGATCATGAAGACACATGGAGGAAGTGGGACCCACATATGGCTAGATTTCCCCACTACACTTGGCATCATTCTCTCACCAATTCGAATTCAAGGTGAATGGTAACATACTTGGGGGAGTCCAAAAGGTATTATTCATGGCATGACTCATCCAAGGTCAAAATATAGAGGAAGAGTAACTCCCATGGAAGAGGAAGAGGCAATTTGGAGCTGGTGAGACACTTGGGCTAGATTCCCTAGCTCTATGACAACAATGATGAAGACGCTATGACACCTATGACACAAATCAGACCTGAAGGCTGACATATGACATATATGACATGTCAGGGCTAAAAATAGACTCCAAGAGGGCGCTCAAGGGTGTTAGGGCAGCTAAGATGCTTCCACATGTGATTTGGTGGAAGTGAGAAACTAGGAATTGTTGTACAAGTGGCGTTCTTTGGAATCTCTTCCCAACTTGAGTTGGCATGAGTCTCTTGGAAGGAATTCGACCCATGGAGGACATTAGAACTTTATAAATTTCAATAACAAAGAATGAAACCAGATTTTGATCATTTGTAGAATTTGCAATTGCATTTGTGAAGAGGGAGAGCTAGTGGATGACTAGTTTCTTGCCTTAGCCAATTTCGAGGGTGAAAGATTCCCATCCAAGTTGGTAATTGGAAAGGCCATTCAGACATTTCATTTGTATATTTAATTGAGTCTTTATTTGTAGGTGTAAGCTACAGGGCATCTCATGGTTTCTTCTATTGCAGCTCACTCCTTCAACCATTTCCAGTTTTGATGGCATATTCTTGATCCTTGAGGGAGGGCGTTTTTGGTGAGCTATTGTACTCATTAGGGGAGCTTCTAATGCCCCATTTATTTTGTAATATGAAGTAAATACTCTGTTCTTCATCTCTAGAAAGTTTCAGGTCGAAATTCCAAGTAGAAATGTATAAATCTCATTTTTAATGGAAGAACAATGCCATTTCCCCACTACCTTGTTGTAAACTAATGTATTGATGATGATTTCGAATGAATGGATGATTATCTGATGAATTTGTAAATAATGGACTGCCATGGATGTATTTTAAAAGTTTCATGTACTATACTTTAGCATTTGAAGTATTTTTACTCAGTTTAATTGCATTGGGAGAAGAAATAGTGCCATTTCCCCAAGGGTCGAATTGGTGATTTTTGCAGTTGAATGGGAGAGGGTTGGAGTAGATATAATAATCAATTAATGGTGAAAATGAGACCTTAATAACATCCTTAACACATTACATACCTCTTTTCATAAATTTGAATGGGTTTGGAGGCAATTGGGAATCCATTTTTAGTACTTACCCCAGGGGGATTTGAACCCCAAATTACTAGAAAAATTGCATACTTGGTCCAAAATATTAAGAGAGTTTGCAGAGGTATTTTGGTGGACATATGTCATCCCTGAACATCATATTCAAGTCCTAATATCATTCATACACCTTCCTTGAATATTTGAAGGCATGTGGAGTCAATTTGAGACCTAGAGACCAATACTAGTGAAAGGGAAATCACTAGTAAAGTTACCTACATTGACCAGAATTGAAAGAGTATTTGAAGAAGTATTTTAAAGGTACAAAGACATCCCTGAAACACATATTTATGTTCTAATATAATTCATATACCTTCTCAGAATATTTGGGATCATTTGGGGCAAATTTGGGACCTAGAGATCAAAACTAGTCAAAGGTCGAACTAGGAATAAAAAAGTGGAAAGTTGCCATTTTAATAAAATTCCTAACAAGGGACATTACAGTGGTATCAGAGAATGGTCTTTGCACCTAATGTGGTAGAACATTAATGAAGACCAGGAGTCAAAGAAATAAGCCACCATCCTTAAAAACTGAAACTAGATGTACTTTGGTGAAAGGGAAGAAATAGTAGAAGAAGTGCATTCATTGGTCACCATGAGTAAGGATGAGAAAGGAACCTTAGAGGAGAATTAGGAGTTTAGAAAATTACTTAAACCATCCTTTGAAGACAAGTGGAGGCAATACTTTCAAGAGTTCAAATTGTTGCTTAGTGAACTTGGAAGCAACTCGGAAAAAATAATGAGCAATGGTTCTCTTTTCAAGGAAAATGATGAAATAATTTATGTCACAAAAGAGGAACCTAATGTAATTGTGGAACATGAGGTACATGTTGATATGCAGGTTCTTAAAGATGCTACACTAAAACAAGAAGAAGGACAAACACTTGTCCTTGTTTAAAGGGATTATGAGTTTCCTCATGGAGAGAGTTGCAAAGCCTTGGAAGAGGTACATGATATCACAATAGTTGGACCAGCCAATTATGGAGAAGATGAATTAAATATTTCAATGGGTAAGAGTTGTAAAGAATTAAAGTTGGTTCATAATTCCTCACCCCACACTTCTTTTCCAGCCACATCACTTTGGGATGAAAATTGGGTGAAAGGTTTTTTTCTAGTGGTGCCACTTGAGGGGTATGAAACTCCTACCTATCCTTTTGATGATGACATGAATAGAGCACCTCATTATTTAGAATTGCAGTAGCATATTGCTTTACCTTATGATGATACATATCCTCATGGATGTATGGATGAGACTTCTTTGAGTCCTTTGAAGTCTCCTTGTGTTTCCTGCTCATTATTTGGTTCAGATTTTAGTGGAGATTCTTCATTCACTTCTTGTATGAAAGAAGGCATGGATGAATATTTTGATGCATATCACGTTCTTTTGGAGCAGAACTATCGGACATGGGATCCTCACCTATGTCATTGGAGCAGATATGATTGGTCACTTGAAGATTGTATGTACCTAGAAAGTGGCGGTCTACTTACTTGGAGGTATAAACACTTTCATGATGCTTTGATGAAGCATCTTCTTGATGTACATTTTCATTATGTTGTTATGTAATTTGATGATATATATTTTGTACTCGTGATGTTTGGAAGAATGCATACAAAAAAATGGGATCCAGGAATCCTCTTATCTGATGGTATGGGTTGGAGAGCACTTTTAATTGTTGGGGTGCAATACAAGCAATGGGACTCTGGAATAATTTTTGTCTCATTGGTTTGAATTTTTTTTGGGGGAAACAAGCAGTATGGGAGATGGATTTCCCACTTAATATAGTGAATTTTATCAGAGTAGTGCAACAGCAAGCATGGTGGTTCCTCTCTAAAATCTTCAAGGAAATTCAAAGACTCAAGGTTGGGCAATTCAATGGCAACTTCAAAGAATTATACAGGAAGCAGGTTCTTCAACACCCATGTTTGAAATTGCTTGAGGACAAGCAATATTGGGAAGGGAGGATTTGTCATGTCCCAAATTTGGAATTGGGTCACAATGGCCTAATCACATTGGTCATATTCATTATAGTTTGTAAAATTGATGTTAAAGGTCAAATAATTGCCAAGGAGGAAAATTACTAGTTTTCTAGGTTTGGGGTGGAAGCTTTGGGATTTGGAATAATGGGGATAATAAATGATGTTTGAACATTAGAGTGGCATAAATATTTAATAAAGGATCTAAATAAATATATACAAGTGAAAATAAAAGTGGCATTTGATCATGAAGACACATAGAGGAAGTGGGACCCACATATGGCTAGATTTCCCCACTACACTTGGCATCATTCTCTCACCAATTCGAATTCAAGGTGAATGGTAACATACTTGGGGGAGTCCAAAAGGTATTATTCATGGCATGACCCATACAAGGTTGAAATATAGAGGAAGAGTAACTCCCATGGAAGAGGAAGAGGCAATTTGGAGCTAGTGAGACACTTGGGCTAGATTCCCTAGCTCTATGACAACAATGATGAAGACGCTATGACACCTATGACACAAATCAGACCTGAAGGCTGACATATGACATAGATGACATGTCAGGGCTAAAAATAGACTCCAAGAGGGAGCTCAAGTGTGTTAGGGAAGCTAAGATGCTTCCACATGTGATTTGGTGGAAGTGGGAAACTAGGAATTGTTGTACAAGTGGCGTTCTTTGGAATCTCTTCCCAACTTGAGTTGGAATGAGTCTCTTGGAACGAATTCGACCCATGGAGGACATTAGAACTTCATAAATGTCAATAACAAAGAATGAAACCATATTTTTATCATTTGTAGAATTTGCAATTGCATTTGTGAAGAGGGAGAGCTAGTGGATGACTAGTTTCTTGCCTTAGCCAATTTCGAGGGTGAAAGATTCCCATCCAAGTTGGTAATTGGAAAGGCCATTCAGAACTTTCATTTGGAGCTTTAATGGAGTCTTTATTTGAAGGTGTAAGCTACACGGCAGCTCATGGTTTCTTCTATTTCAGCTCACTCCGTCAACCATTTCCAGTTTTGATGGCATATTCTTGATCCTTGAGGGAGGGCATTTTTGGTGAGCTGTTGTACTCTTTGGGGGAGCTTCTAATGCCCCATTTATTTTGTAATATGAATTAAATACTCTGTTCTTCATCTCTAGAAAGTTTCAGGTCGAAATTCCAAGTAGAAATGTATAAATCTCATTTTTAATGGAAGAACAATGTCATTTCCCCACTACCTTGTTGTGAACTAATGTATTGATGATGATTTCGAATGAATGGATGATTATTTGATGCATTTGTGATTAATGGACTTCCATGGATGTATTTTACAAGTTTCATGTACTGTACTTTAGCATTTGAAGTATTTTTACTCAGTTTAATTGCATTGGGAGAAGAAATAGTGCCATTTCCCCAAGGGTCGAATTGGTGATTTTTGCAGTTGAATGGGAGAGGGTTGGAGCAGATATAATAATCAATTAATGGTGCAAATGAGACCTTAATATCATCCTTAACACATTACATACCTATTTTCATAAATTTGAGTGGGTTTGGAGGCAATTGGGAAGCCATTTTCAGTACTTATCCCAGGGGGATTTGAACCCCAAATTACTAGAAAAATTGCATACTTGGTCCAGAATCTTAAGAGAGTTTGCAGAGGTCTTTTGGTTGCCATATGTCATCCATGAACATAATATTCAAGTCCTAATATCATTCATAAACCTTCCTTGAATATTTGAAGGTATTTGGAGTTAATTTGAGACCTAGAGACCAATACTAGTGAAAGGGAAATCACTAGTAAAGTTACCTACATTGACCAGAATTGAAAGAGTATTTGCAGAAGTATTTTAAAGGTCCAAAGGAATTCCTGAAACACAAATTTATGTTCTAATATCATTCATATACCTTCTCAGAAGATTTGGGATCATTTGGAGCAAATTTGGGACCTAGAGATCAAAACTAGTCAAAGGTCGAAGAAGGGAAAAAAAAAGTGGAAAGTTGCCATTTTAATAAAATTCCTAACAAGGGACATTACAGAAAGTTAAAATTTTGGATCCTTAAGGTTACAAAATTCTTAAAATATATTTTATTTAAAGGGAAATAAAATTTATAAAAACAACACAATAATAAAAACAAATAAAGTATTATTCAAAATTCCCCTTTTTTTGTGTTTAAAATGACTAGACAACTTTTGGGATATTTTGAATTAGGCACAACTTACCCATGCTTTAAAAAAATAAATTAAGTTTTCCACATATTCAATCAATGTATATATTCCTTGGAAAGGATGCTTGGAAAGATGATCATTTTGAATAATTCATTGCATGTTTTCCTTGAAGAGTAAATGCGCAGGTGAAGCTCATGAAAAATCCAAATTTATCACTTTTAAAGAAACTAATTTTCCACCGATGATGGGTGATAACTCTAAAGTCATCAGTTATCGATAATGCTTAATGCTCCAAAGTGCGACAAAGACGACGTAGTGAAATGTCATTTCTATAATTTAGCCATAATTATTGACTTGGGCCTCTATTTCAAGCATTTTTATACCATTGGAAAGGTATCAATGAGAGCTACGACCTATCGGTTAGAATTTTCTTAGATTATATACCAAACTGTATAGAAATTTCAATACAAAATAAGACCATATCATCAACAACCAAGGGGATTGATTTGACTGAGGATCTTATATGGTGAAAATTATTATGAAAGAAGTATGGTTTAGGCTTATATGGTAACGTGGGGAAACAATTATGTCATGTTCCCCAACCTCCCTGGTGGCCTTCAGAGGCCATGGAAGATCTCTGTTATATTTTTTTTCTCCAAATTCATTCATTTTCACACACAACCGCAATGGACTCGGATCCACAATCCACCATTGTGATCTACAATCTGGATTCCGCAATCCGCATGTGGAACTCGGAAGTCGAATTTTCAAATCCATCTCTTCATCGAAATCGCACTTCTGACTTTCGCAATCTACAATGCGGAAGTTGGAAGCCATTTATGGCTTCAAGAATTTATCCATCTGACTTCCGCAATCCGCATGTGGAACTCGAAACTCAGAGTCTCCATTTTCCATCTAACGAAGTTACATCCCACAATTTGCTATCTACAACCCACTTGCAGATGCAGAATTGCGGAAATCCATACTTCAGCTTTGGGGAAATTTTACCTCCCGCAATCCGCATTCCACATTCTGCATTGTGGATGCGGAAAAGCGGAAATTCCAAATAGCCATTCCGAGAAGAGTTACCTTCCGCAACCTGCATTCCGCATTCCACATTGCGGATGCATAAATGTAGAATTGCATACACCCCATTGGTTGGTCCCTAACCTCCGCAATCTACAATCCGCATTGCGGATGCGGAAGGGTCAGGACCAAAGACCCCTGCTTCAGCAAGCTCCTAAGGCCACCTTCCAAGGGTCATAAATCCCTCACCCATGGGCCAAATTGGGCAAGGTCGGTACCGTTGGAAATCTCTTGGAGAGCTCTATCCATTGGTATGATCCTCCACCCAATCTGAACACTATAATCCAGTCCTTTTTTCCAACTGGAACTCTGGTTTTTAACTTCACATAAGTGCCTTTTCTCTTCTGCAATAAGCTCTGCTCCAATTATGCCATGTCTTCTCTTCTTCATCTGATCCTCAAAGTGCCCTTTCTTTCCAAGTCCTGGTTGGAGTTCCCTGCACATTTACTGGACTTAGCCCTAATTCATCAATGAACAATCTAAGAACATTCACCAATGAAAATAAAAATGTGCAACAGCGTAATAGGTCATTCACATAGGAATATTCATACACCCATTAATACAAATAATGAAACCTTATGCACACACAAAAGGGTCATCACATTGGTCCATTTATTTTAGGCATATTGATGATATAACATGCAGGGACTTAGTGCTATTCCTTAATCCTAAATCTATATGAGTTCTATCATCATATACAGATGCAAAGGTGCATAGATAAGGCAATGATGTGCACAACAGAATGAATAGAATGCCTAGGCATACAGACCTATTCATCAAGGGACCATTCACCTAAGTAATTAGATGCATGCATAACTAAACAAGTACTATGAAACCAAAGCTATTCAACACATCTATAACCTGCAAGATTAGTCTTACATTTTAAACTCATTCAAATGATGGAACATTCAAACATGCATTCAAATTCATATTCCTGCTCATACATAGCTTCCTATTGCTCTATTTCCATATAATTCATTCACTCAATAACTTGAACATTATAATAATAACATAACACTTGAAACATCCTCATTTAAACACCACAAGGACAGTTATCTTTTGCATTGAACCTCCAAGCAACCGACTATGGACTACAACTTTCCAACCCAACCATAGATCTCTAGACTCTATTATTTCAGCAATAAGAGATCACCCCCGATATGGGGCTATGTATCCACTAAGGAGTCCCTCTCAGGTTCACTCACAGCATGGGTTCACAATCAATTAGGGCATCCACCCAAAATTTAGCTTGTTAAGCAAATGGGGAAGGCAAGTAATATTTTCTAGCTTAATAATATTATCCACAGAGCTATGAGCATATCCCAATGATCTAATACTAGTCCAAGTACCCCCATCACCCCACTCCCATCCTAGGAAAGGTCCCCTCCACTGCTGCACAGTCCCTAGGGCACCCTTTTTCCTAGCACTGACCTGGGTGAGTGTGGTTGGTCAAGACTGTTGAATCAAAGCAAATAAACCCTTTAAGGATTTAACAGGAAACCTAAAACCTCTTGGTTCCTTCCCCTTAGGTTTTCTTCTCCCTTTATCTGGCCGAATAGCGCTATCCCTCAGCTTGGTTCTCGACCACTACATAGGGTTCTTCCTCATGGTTTCCTAAGCATCTCATGCTCTACAAATTCGGCTTACCCAGTACCATGGTTTTCTCTCTTGTTTTCTTCATAGCCAGCTCTACAGGTGTGTGTGTGACTCGGGTTGCTAGTCAACAATGGGTTAGCAAACAAGATGGGTGAATTCCCAGGCATGGAGTGGCTTAAGGGACAAGAACCGCACAGGGACATACCCTACCATATGGATTCACAGGTTGCCCCATACTCCATCGAATTCATGGGTCTGGTTTTCTCAACCACCCTCTTATAGGTTCATTAATGTCAACATGGTGAGTCAAATGGGTTCAAAGTTGGACATGTGGCAACATGGTTCAAATCCAATAACCCCTCACCTCTCCCTAGTGGATACATAGTTCCCCTTCATTTTGTTGCAGCCATAGCCAGCCCTTAGTATTTTATTACATAGCATTATTTGCATCATTCACAATCTTCCATGGCTTAACAACACATGGATTATCAACTACTTTCCTATGCAATTAAACTTAAGCATCCACTAGTGGGGCCTTGCCCTTGAGCTCCACACTAGGGTAAACACACCTTGCAATATTTACATAATGTCCAAAATATCCTAAGGTCAAAATGAGGTATATTACATCCTCCCTCCCTTAGAATTGTTGATGTATATGTAACTTCGGAATGTATTTCACATATATGTATATTGTATTCCTATAGAGATGGTATTATTCCTCTATAAGGAAGTGTCGTCATGTATATTGTAAGTGTCGTAACTTATACTTGATGGGTTATTAGACCACCTTGTTTGGGGTCGGCCCTGTATAAGTCATGTGGGTCAAAGGGTTATTAGACCACCCTATTGGGGGTTGGCCCTGTGGGTCAAAGGGTTATTAGACCACCCTATTGGGGGTCAGCCCACTCAGCATTATGTTATGTGGTTAAGTTCGAGCCTACATGAGTTAGGTAAAAAGGCAAGTCAAGTCAAGTATAAATAGAGTGCGGGAGGCACTCTATTTACTCACTCACTTCTCACACATGCACTCAAGGAGGAGTGGTGCAATTATGGAGGAGGAGGATCTGCTGCTAGGTTGTGTCTATCTCTTATGGTTGGTTGTATCATTGCTCTATCTATCTCTGAGGAAGTTATTGGGGTTTTTCACCTTTATGGTTTTCCCCAAGTAAATCTTTGTGTCTCTTGTGTGCTTGCATTATTGTCTCCATGATTGATATGCTGTAGATATGCTGTACATGTTGTTCTCTCAGTTAAGATCCTAGATCAGATTGAAGTAAATTCTGAAAATTTAACATGGTATCAGAGCTAGCCTGAAAGAAGGCATGATATGGCATGTATGACACTTGTTGCACTTACGATGCTAGGGCTTGATATAGCAAAAACCAATCATCGTAGCACTTTTGCTATAAATCCGTTTTGGCGAAGTTTTCGGATCTAAAATTTTTACAGGACGAAGATTAAATCTCCAGGTACCTTGTTTCCAAAGGACAACCTCTAATTCATTGTACTTTGTGATTTATGATCTGTGCAATATAGGGTTTCTGCCTCTTCCAGATCTGAGTTAAAATCAGGTGACCTTGGGAAAAAGGTCATAACTTGGGCTAGGAAGCTCCAAATGAAATTTCATAAAAAGTGACAGGTATTAAACAGACTGTACTATCTCAGAAAACGTTTTCAGAGGCCGAAGGTGAACCAATGACACGTGGCACGCCGTACAAGTTTTCTCTTCTGTATTATTCCATAAACAGGTCACGTTGCGACACTTGGCATAACTCTCTCTCAGAGAATCCAATTGAGGTCAGAACTGTTAGGATGGAAAGATAACAGGCTGAGCTATCTCAGGAAAGAGTTTCAGAGGCCAAAGTTGAAACAGTGACACGTGGCACGCCATACAAGTTCGCTCTCCTGTATTATCCCAAAACAGGTCACGTTGCGACATTTGACATAACTCTCTCTCAGAGAATCCAATTGAGGTCAGACCTATCAGGATGGAAAGATAACAGGTCAGGCTATCTCAAAAAACTTTTTTAGACCCCGTGGATCGAAAATTTTGGAGGTACACCAGAAACAATCAGGTACATATTTCTGTCAAAACAGAATTAGTTTTGAGTACCTTCATTCATGGCTTCCGGAATTTAGGGCTTTGGAGAAAGTTGGAATTTTTGTAATCGGAGACCACGGATAAATGCTACTCATCAAAATAGAAATTCAGAGACCAAGATCAGAATTTTTGGTTGGGCAAAAGTCCGGGCTTGATCAAACCCTAGTTCGGGACTTTGATCAGAAAAGTGGAAAATTAGGGCTTCTGTAAAAATGGGAATTTTTGAAATCTGTGACCACAGCTGGAAGCTCCTCAGAAAAATAGAAGCTTAGAGCTTTGGATCAAACATTTTGATTGGGAAGAAGAGTGGACTTCATTAAACCCCAGTTCAGGGTCACGTCGAGTGAATCTGGAAGTTTCAAAGGCAAAATTGAGGAGTGAAACTTTGCAGTTTTCAAATTCTGAATATACCAGTTTGATCAGCTCATCAAGGCGCATATTTCTATCTTTTCAGAAGTTTGAAATTCAAAGTTTGAATTTTTGGGGTTTCTCTGACAAACCCATATCCAGCTCCAGGTCCAGTTCTTGCAAATCAAGTGGATTGGGTTAATCCTAGAAGAAGATGGATTGGTCACCTGCATAAGTGAAGGAGTTCCTGTTTCAGAGGGAGATAAGGCTAAGGCCTTACATAAGAATATTACAAGCGATCTCGACAGGTATGACTCATCGAGGTATGTTTCGATATTTGTCCATGATTAAGTTTATGGTATGTTTGTCTTCATGTTATTACGGTTAGTACAATTTTGATTATAGATTTGTCGTATAACCTTAACAAAATTATGAATGCATTCACTGGTTAGGGTGTTGACACTTATGATTGTACTAATGCATTATGGTGTTGTATGAGGTTTATGTTGTCTACTAACATGAAAGGTACACCAAGAAAGACAAATCATGTTCTGGTCCAAGAACATATGATCATGATAACATGAGGACAAAGATTCATCCATTGTCATGGATCTCATACAAGATCCATTTACGAGGTATGTATAACTTGTTTATACAATGGTTAACTTATGAGACATGCAGGTTACTAGCACAAGTCACTGAAGAGAAAAAAAAGACATTATATGGGTATGTTAGACATAAATAGCTAGCATGCTAATGCAGGTATGTTTTTCCTATATCAAGCTAGAATCCTACCTTGTGTTAGGATCTTATACTGTTGTTGATAATGATTATTCCTGAAGAGTCATAGGTTTGAATAATCATGGTTTTATGCATATTATATCTCTTATCTTGATTGATGATTCAACTAACCTGAAGAGTCATAGGTTTGAGTAATTACAGGTTTAGACATGTTATGTTTCTTATGATTTGACTAACCATAAGAATCCTACATCAACCTTGAATGCTAATGCTTATTATTTTCTGTTTGAAATGATCATGACTATACATGCTTGAGATTATTGTGTTTTAATAGTATACTAATGAATGTATGATTTTATATTAGACCTAGAGGATAACACAATGATGATACTAACAAGCATGCATAGGGATCGAGAATGTATATAAGTTCAAGGACAGGTAATCTAGGGAGCAAAGATCAAGAGGGAGTACACTCCAGTGGTTTATGAAAGGATGCTGATATTCAGAGGGAGTTGTCCATCTCTCTACATTCCACAATAGAAAGGTGTAGAAGAAGCTACTGCAGATTAGGACTCCAGCAGCTCCTGCAAGAAAGCGAAGACTCAGAGGGAGTCCACCCAATGAACAAACAAAGATAAGTATTTTAATTATCCTTTCTTGCATATGTGTTTGTTTAAATAAAATTATTCAATGATGTATATGCTCATGTTCCTAGACTTAGGATATGTATTGTGCATATTAGAATAGTTGCATTGATGAACAGTATACTACTAATATACATGGGTAAGTGGCCTATGGCACTGTACAACATTCCATTGCTACTTATCTAGAATGAAACCTCTTTGCTGACATGTTGGGAGTTGTGCACACTCTTAAAAATGTTCTGGTAGATATTGGAAGACATCTAGAAAGTTACGGGATATGGATAAATGTTGTATTGAAGCATTGGCTAAGATAATTGCATGATTGTATGAAATATTTATTTATGTGTAAGAATTTGTTCTGAAAACTATGAGATGTTTTCTAATCATGCAATTTAACTTGTTGTGTAGGAAAGATCGTATGCCATCTCCTACAAAAGAAGAAAGAAGAACTACAACATTTGTTTAGCAACAAATTTATTTATTAAAGATATTGAAGTTCCCAGGATCTGGGATGAAGAAATGGAATGCCATGATCCGTCGATCATGAAAAATGATGTTTGGGATGTAGTCCCAAGACATGAAGGGAAGTTTGTTATGACTTCCAAATGGAACTATCAGATCAAGCATGTTGCAGATGGCAGCATTGAGAAATATAAAAGTGATGAAATAGAAGATGCACCAGATGGATCTCAAGACAGCATGGTGTAGTCATATATGTGTGCAGAACTTGGTATGGTAGGATAGACAACTTTCTATCCAGCTTGGGTGTTACCAAGAGTAAAGCAGATTCCAACCTTTTCTACAAGGTTGAAGAAGGCAATCCAGTGATACTACTTTTGTATGCAGATAACCTGTTTGTTACAGGTAAAGATAGATTGATTGTCGACACACAGCGGAAGCTTTCTGCCAAGTTCGAGATGAAGAACTTGGGGATGATGCACTATTTGTTTTTGGAATGGAGGCGTGGCAGAGTGCATATGGAATCTTCCTTGGACAAGGGAAGTATGTAGTAGAGATCCTGAAGAGGTTCAGGATGATGGACTGCAAGGATATGGCCACACCTATGGCATCGAATCTGAAGCTTCTATGTGATGCTTCATCTGAGCCGGTTGATGTCTCTTTGTATCATCAGATGATTGGGTCCTTGATGTACCTGACGAACACGAGACCAGACATTTGCTTTGCTGTGAACACATTGAGCCAGTTCCTGACGGATCCAAGGAGTGTTCACCTGGTTGCTGTAAAGCATGTTCTGAGGTACCTGAAGGGTACAGTGGATTATGGGCTCAGGTATGAGGAGAATCAAAAGTTTAACCTGCAGGGTTATGTTGATTCAGATTGGGCTGGCAGTGCTGTAGACAGGAAGAGCACATCTGGGTGTTGCTTCAGTATGGGATCAGGTGTGATCTCTTGGTTTAGCAGGAAGAAGTCCTGTGTAGAACTGAGTACAGCTGGGGCAGAGTATGTTGCAGCCTGTTCAGCTAGTTGTGAGACAGTATGGCTATGGAAGCTACTGTCTGGGTTATTTGATCTACCATTGGAGGCTACTGGTATCTTCTGTGATAACCAGAGTTGTGTGAAGTTGTCCGAGAACCCAGTGTTTCATGACAGGTCGAAACACATAGAGATCAAATATCACTATATCAGGGATATGGTGTAGAGAGGAGCTGTGAAGATTCTGTATGTTGCGACGGACGAGCAGATTGCAGATGTGCTGATGAAGCCACTAGCCAGAGTGAAGTTCGAGTACTTCAGAGAGAGGCTTGGCGTTCTTCAGATCGAGGACACTTCGAGGAAGAAGTGATGGACACATTTGCTGAAGCCATTCCAAGCATGTTGGAAGGAGGATCCTTCACATGGCTGTGGATGTAAGCGCTGGATAATGGGCACCAGGATGATGTTCTGGTTTCTGCTTGGATATGATCAGTTGGATCATTTATGTATGTATGCATCATGTTGGATGCTGGATATGATCAGTTGGATCATTTATGTATGTATGCATCATGTTGGATGCTGGATATGATCAGTTGGATCATTTATGTATGTATGTATCATGTTGGATGCTGGGTATGATCAGGTGGATCATGTATGGTGATATGTATCATGTATCAGGTGGATACATTGTATGATCAGGAGGATCATGTATGATGATATGTATCAGGTAGATACTTGGTATGCATCAGGTGGATGCATTGATGATCAGGTGGATCATGCAGCAGGATGTTGCAGTGATGATCATGGATGATGAGCTTCAGGATGTTGCTCCAGATGACATGCAGCAGGACATTGCAGTGATGATGATCAGGATGATCATGGATGATGAGCTTCAGGATGTTGCTCCAGATGACATGCAGTAGGATGTTGCAGTGATGATGATCAGGACGATCATGAGTACATCAGGATGATGTATGGTGAGTATCAGGTTGATACTCTGTGGCCGTGGATCAGGTTGTGCAGATGAGCATGTCTGGTAGATCCTATAGGTCGGAGTTGTGTACCCGTAACAGCCTGGGATGCTCTTTCGAGACATTGCTCTGGGAGATTTCAGGTCGGAGTTGTGTACCCGTAACATCCTGAGATGCTCTTGCGAGGTTTTGTCCTATGGCATGTAATTTGGGCCCTGGGAGATTTCAGGTCGGAGTTGTGTACCCGTAACATCTTGAGATGCTCTTTCAAGGTTTTTCCATGACCACATGTAATTTGTGCCCTGGGAGATTTCAGGTCGGAGTTGTGTACCCGTAACGTCCTGAGATGCTCTTGCTAGGTTTTGTGGTGGACCACATCTAATTTGTGCCCTGGGATATTTCAGGTCGGATTTGTGTACCCGTAACATCCTGAGATGCTCTTTCGAGGTTTTGTGGTGGGGTCACATGTAATAGAGCCCTGAGAGATCCTACAGGTCGGAGTTGTGTACCCGTAACATCCTGGGATGCTCTTTCGAGGTTTTGTGATGCACGTAATAAGTCCTGAGGATTCCACAGTATGGCTAGTGATGACGAAGACCTGCATGTGGTGGGCCTACATCCAGTATGAAAAAGGACTGGCTCTGTAGAACTTCCTATGATGAGTAGATTCAGAGATTGATTGAGATAGCAACAGCAGTGATGATGATGATGACTCGATGATGATTATCCAGTGATGATGATCCAGAGAAGATGACTTGTGCTAGAAGAACTGTGCTGAGAAATAACTTCCTAGTTAAGAGGGAGTGTTGATGTATATGTAACTTTGGAATGTATTTCACATATATGTATATTGTATTCCTATAGAGATGGTATTATTCCTCTATAAGGAAGTGTCGTCATTTATATTGTAAGTGTCGTAACTTATACTTGATGGGTTATTAGACCACCTTGTTTGGGGTCGGCCCTGTATAAGTCATGTGGGTCAAAGGGTTATTAGACCACCCTATTGGGGGTCGGCCATGTGGGTCAAAGGGTTATTAGACCACCCTATTGGGGGTCGGCCCACTCAGCATTATGTTATGTGGTTAAGTTCGAGCCTACATGAGTTAGGTAAAAAGGCAAGTCAAGTCAAGTATAAATAGAGTGCGGGAGGCACTCTATTTACTCACTCACTTCTCACACATGCACTCAAGGAGGAGTGGTGCACTTATGGAGGAGGAGGATCTGCTGCTAGGTTGTGTCTATCTCTTATGGTTGGTTGTATCATTGCTGTATCTATCTCTGAGGAAGTTATTGGGGTTTTTCACCTTTATGGTTTTCCCCAAGTAAATCTTTGTGTCTCTTGTGTGCTTGCATTATTGTCTCCATGATTGATATGCTGTAGATATGCTATACATGTTGTTCTCTCAGTTAAGATCCTAGATCAGATTGAAGTAAATTCTAAAAATTTAACAAGAATAACACCGTCCTCAGTGTTCCAACACTCAGGATTACATATACAATCTACACATGTCCCAGAATTGCAAAAATGTTGCAGGTCTTCCTGCATTTCATCCCTTTACTTTGAACTTTCAAGACCAATTCCTTTGGCTTCCACAAGCTTCTCCAGCTAGCTTTGATCTTCCAACTTTGCAGGTGGGCATTTCTCCACAACAAACCCTTCTTTTTCCTTGCTTTCCAACTAATCTACAAGCCTGAAGTCTTCATGGCCGCTAGCTTTCTTACTGTTTCTTGTTGGGAATTTGTGGAGGCAATGCTCTCCCCCACATTTCCAACATTTTATCGGTTGCTTTATCTTTACCTGTTCAATTTCCTTAGAATATTCCCACCTAGAACGTTTCTCAGTGGGATGAGTGGATGAATTTTTCTTCATTGGTACACTTCCCTTTCCACTGTTGGTTGTTTCCAGAATTTTTTTCACCTCCCTATGTAGATAGATAGAGTCCTATAAATCTCTGTGGTTCATCTCATTCTGTTTCCTTTGTAGCTTGAGCATTTCTCCAATATTCTCTTGAGTCTTGGGGAATTTTTTGTAGGAGGTTTCCATCCAATTCCAACAATCTTTGGTCTGTTACCATGGCCAATGTACGCAAAAACCCACTCTTTGCTTCCTAGCGTCTTTCACTTCAATGTGAATGCTTGACTTTCCATTCCTTAGCTATGACACTTAGTGTCTAAGGTCTGTCCCAGGCCTCTCATCCAAGGAAATATTCCCCATGATTTCCTACAAAACCTTTGGATGTTATGACCCACACAAGTCCACTAGCACCACTTCCATTTCTACTCATACTGAGCCCTCTATAATGGTTACATGTCCCCATGCATCCTTAGGATACCTTCAAGGATTCTTGCTTCCTTCCGACCAAGGTTTCCAACACAGAAACAATAGTGTATCAGCTTGGTTGTTATGAGACTTACACATGAAATCTTTCATTATTCAAAATAAGAAATAAATGGCAATTGAATACTTATATGTATTGGACATTTCCTCTTTGGTCCATAGGGTCCTACTTTACTTTACAATTCTTGGGATCACCTGTGGAATTGGATGTTGGCTAGCCCGTAGGCCACTCCATGCCATCCAAATAGTGGGATTGGATGTTGGCTACAACCCTCCATACACATAACAACCCTTCATACACATAACAACCCTTCATACACATAGCAGCCCTTCCCCACAACCCCTCATAACACCCTTTTCACTTTTCTTCTTTAGTGTGCAGCACCAAATTGTATATGTTCAAGAGGACAACACAAGAGGGGTAAGTAGGCTCATTAGTACTACTGCTCTGAAATTGTGGACATGTAACATTCACTATCAAATATTGAAACACCGAGAATGCGTCCATTCCTTTAGGGTGTAATCAATATTGGTAACCCTAACATAACTCAGCACCAGAAAGGTATGCACCCCTCCCTGATGTGAGCCATGTAGGCCCTAATAATACCTAGGAAGCCTGAAATAATAACAATAATAATAATAATAAAATGAAACAGGATCTGCATATTAACATTATTAATCATTCCTGTATATTTTCAGATAGGGTTTATAAAACACTTATCCAGGTGCAGATGTATATTTCCTTCATTTGTGAGGAATGGGGGATCCCTTCTCTGAGTTGATAGTCCCTCGGTTTTCCACCTCATTCCTTTTTATGTTCCATAACCCACATATGTCTTACTGACATAACCTTTACCATCTCACTCATATTGTTTACCAATCATGTAGTGCAGATGAGACATCCTCATGTCATTTGACTCTTGTAAGTGGCACCACCCTATCCATTAGGTTTTAGGTTGCTTCCATAGCATGGGAATCCACCTACAACATGACCTTTTGACCCAGTTCAGAATTTTCCAAACAACCATTAGTAATTGATTAGCAAAATTCTAAATCTGAGATTGGTAAATCTACTTTCCTGTAGCAATTATCAATTTTACAAATCTGAATTTACAAATCTGTTTCTACAAATCTAGGGTCTGTTACCACAATGCAACCATCCCCTACAACTTGTCCTTTGATAAAAATCTTAGACAACCAAACAGTCAGTGGTATATAAAAAAAATAAAAATCCAAGTCTGATTGTCTCATAACCAATCAATGAAATCATTAATTAAATTCAAACATGGGTTTATAATTCTATCTCCTACGGAATTTGATTTGCAGACATGGAATTATTTCCATAGACTTAAATCAGAGGGTTTCAAATCTGAAATTAACAATATGTTCTATTCATCAACTTAATCTTACAACCACGAGAGCTTCCTCATGAGGTTTGGCTCTTGCACATAATTTCCAGCCCTTCGTTACGGTCTTACCCACACCTCCATACCCAAGGAATTTATGTCTGATATCTGAAACTTCAATCAGAAAAACACTTGTAATTTCTTCATGCACATAACTTAGTCATTGCTTCCAAAGTTATTGAAGTAATTTTCAGAATTATAACTCTTATAACTCTCAATCATTCAAGCACTTTCAACTGTTAGCATGTCCTTATCCCAGAAAAACACTTTCACTTCATGTGAATCATTACCATACTAAAATTGCAAGGTATAGTCACATCATTTATGCAATTTAAATGAAACTTTAAATACTCGTCACTTCACAGCCAGATCATTTATACAACTATGTCCTCCCATAGAGCATCCTGGCAGCTCATCAAACATGACTGCCATCTTCAGGCACTCACACTCCTCCCTTTATAGCAACTCATGAAATGATTATAGAATTATCATTAATTCATCATTTTATCCATGATTTAATTTTCAATGGAACATACATCACAACCATGAATTCATGCAATGCCTCACAACATGTGCACCCACTTCCATGCATGCACATTTACAACCTTTACACAAAATTTTCAGGTGCATTCACTCAATGCATGTTCACAAGATTCACAAAATATTTTAGTGCACCTTCACTCAAAGTCACCTTTCATTGATTCATGCATACTACACTATCATACCATGCATTCCATCATTCAAACACACATGGTCCTAACCATGGCCATCTCACATAGCATGCACTACTATAACACTACCATAATAGGACTATAAGTCCTTACTTGCCCAAGTCATTAAACTCATACTCAACATATAAAATGACATAATATAATTTCATGTGAATGCATTCTAACATTTAAACAGTCACAGGTTATGATACTCATTTCCTTTACTACTACATATCCCACCATGCCATGGTTATATGACATTCACATAATGCATTCAACCATACATGCCTACCATCCTATGATTACAATCATGGTTCAAGGAATCCTTACCCAATCTCCTTTCTCAACACTTGGGAAATTAGCACAAAGAAACATACCTGTAGGGTTCCCATTAGCATCCTTGATGATACCTGGTCAGTTGGCCTCTTCCAAAGGACTACGCCATCCTTTCTTCATAGGTTTTCAGTCGCATGTAACAGTACCATGCTTCAACCCTCCCTGGTTATGCAACCATCATCAACCACAACATTGGTCATTAGTAGCTCACTGCATGTGTAAAAACTTACTATCTTTACCAAAATGCAACCTCACTTATATGCACTATGCAATCTCTAACACTATGCTTACTGGTGCATATCACTTCACTCATCCAGTCCATTGTATTTTTTCAACATTCCTATGCCCTAAATTTCTGTATACAAGTTCACAAATAGAAATACAAGGGAAAGATAAGGGTTAAGGAATTCTCCTTTTCCAATTCCTCGTCATAGCATGGAATTCTTCTTCCATGTCATAGTTGGTCCACTTTTAAATCCTTTCCAGCCTTCTGTATCTTCTTTTGAGCACTGCAACAGCTTCATTGCACCCGGTTCATATGCCTGCAACTCATGATTTGGCCCCAAAGAAGCACCAGTGTTGTAACTGAAGCTATGGTACCACTTTGTCACATTCCCCAATCTCCCTGGTGACCTTCATAGGCCATGGAAGATCTCTATTACATTTTTTTTCTCCAAATTCATTCATTTTCACACACAGCTACAATGGGCTCGGATCTGCAATCCACCATTGCGATCCACATTCCGCGTTCCATAGTCTGCATGAAGAAATCAGAAGTCAAATTGCAAAATCCAGCTTTTCATCGCAATCGTGCTTCTAACTTCCGCAATCCGCAATTCGGAAGTCAGAAGTCGGAAGCCATTTACAGCTTCGAGAATTTATCCATCCAACTTCTGCACTTCTGGAATCAGCATGTGGAACTCAAAATTCAGAGTCTCCATTTTCCATCTGACGAAGTTAGCTCCTGCAATCCACTATCTACAAACCACTTGCGGATGCGGAATTGCGGAAATCCATACTTTGACTATGGGGAAATTTTATCTCCCACAATTCTCAATCGGCATTCCACATTGCATATGAGGAAATGCGGAAATTTCAAATCCCCATTCCGAGAAGAGTTGCCTTCTGCAACCCGCATTCTGCATTCTACATTGCAGATGTGGAAATTCAGAATTCCATACACCCCAATGGTTGGTCCTTGACCTCTGCAATCTACGATCCACATTGCGGATGCGGAAAGGTCCTTGTGGATGCAGAAGGGTCAGGACCAAAGACCCCTGCTCCAGCAAGCTCCTAAGGCCACCTTCCAAGAGTCATAACTCCCTCATCCATGGGCCAAATTGGGAAAGGTCAGTACCGTTGGAAAGATATTGGAGAGCTCTATCCATTGGTATGATCTTCTACCCAATATGAGCACTCTAACCTAGTCCTTTTTCCAACTGAAACTCTGGTCTATAACTTCACCTAAATTCCTTTTCTCTTCTGCAATAAGCTTTGCTCCAATTCTGCCATGTCTTCTCTTCTTCATCTGATCCTCAGAGTGCCCTTTCTTCCCAAGTCCTGGATAGAGTTCCCTACACATTTACCAGACTTAGCCCTAATTCATCAATGAACAATCTAAGAACATTCACCAATGAAAATACAAATTTGCAACAGTGTAATAGGTCATTCACATAGGCAGATTCATACAACCAGTAATATAGAGAATGAAATCTTATGCACACACAAAAAGGTCATGACATCAGTCCATTTATTTTAGGCAGATTGATGATATAAAATGCAGGTACTTAGCCCTATTCCTTAAGCCTAACTCCATATACGTTCTATCATCATATATAGATGCAAAGGTGCAGAGATAAGGAAATGATGTGCACAACAGAATGAACAGAAAGCCTAGGCATACATACCTATTCATCAATGGACCATTCACCTAAGCAATTAGATGCATGCATAACTAAACAAGTACTATGAAACCAAAGCTATTCAACAAATCTATAACCTGCAAGATTAATCTTACATTACACTCATTCAAATGATGGAACATTCAAATATGCATTCAACTTCATATTCCTACTCATACATAGCTTCCTATTGCTCCATTTCCATATAATTCATTCAATCAATAACTTGAACATTATAAGCATAACATAACACTTGAAACATCCTCGTTTAAACACCACAAGGGCACTTATCTTTTGCATTGAACCTCCAATCAACCCGCTATGGAATGCAACTTTCCAACCCAACCATAGATCTCTTCCTAGCCTCTATTATTTCAACAATCAGATATCACCCCCGAGCTGGATCTATGTATCCACTAAGGAGTCCCTCTCAGGTTCACTCACAACATGGGTTCACAGTCAATTAGGGAATCCACCCAACAGTTAGCTTGTCAAGCAAATGGGGAAGGCATGTAATATTTTCTTCCTTAATAAGATTCTTCATGGAGCTATGGGCATATCCTAATGATCTCAGACTAGTCCAAGCACCCCCATCACCCCACTCCCATCCTAGGAAAGGTCCCCTCCACTACTGCACAGTCCCTAGGGAACCCTTTTTCTTAGCATTGAGTTGGGTGAGTGTGGCTGGTCAAGACTGCTGCATCAAAGCAAATAAAACCCTTCAGGATTTAACAAGAAACCTAAAACCTCTTGGTTCCTTCCCCTTAGGTTTTCTTCTCCCTTTCTCTATCCAAACAACACTATCCCGCAGCTAGGTTCTTGGCCACTACATAGGGTTCTTCCTCACGGTTTCCTAAGCATCTCACGATCTGCAAATTTTGCTTACCTAGAACCACGATTTTCTCTCTTTTTTTCTTCACGGCCGGCTCTACAGGTGTGTTTGTGACTCGGGTTGCTGGTCAACAATGGGTTAGCAAACAAGATGGGTGAATTTCGAGGTATGGAGTGGCTTAAGGGACAAGAAATGCACAGGGACATACCCTGCCATACGGATTCGCAGGTTGCCCCATACTCCATCGAATTCACGAGTCTGGTTTTCTCAACCACCCTCTTGCAATTGCATTAATGCCATCATGGTGAGTCAAATGGATTCACAGTTGGACATGTGGCAGCATGCTTCCAATCCCATAACCCCCTCACCTCTCCCTAGTGGATACATAGTTCCCCTTCATTTTGTTGCAGCCATAGCCAACCCTTGGTATTTTATTACATAGAATTATTTATGGCTTAACAACACATGGATTATCAACTACTTGCCTATGCAATTAAACTTAAGCATCCACTAGTGGGGCCTTGGCCTTGATCTCCACACTAGGGTAAACACACCTTGCAATATTTACATAACAACCAAAAAAGCCAAAGGTCAGAATGAGGGATATTACAAATTCACATGCACATACAAATTAAGGGCTCACCTTACCCTTACTTATTAAATGTGAAATTTATGTCTAATATACTTCATGAAAAGTCTAAAAGGGGAATTTGAAACAACTGAGAAAGACAAAAAGTGGAACACAAGTGTCATATTAATTTTCTATTTTAAGGATTCCAAAATTCACCAAATGGGTACATTAAATGTATTTCTTATCATTTATTAAGTAATACAATCTCAAAGCCACTAGGGAATATAGAAGGTCAAGGATAATCCCATTTGGGTCTATAAATTGTAAATAATTCCATGAGTTAGGGGATTTTGGCACTCAAATTTTCATGTACCATTTATGAATTATGAATAACAGGAAGCCACTAACTAGATATTTTGACACGTGAATAATTATGTTGTGTGTATGAATGTCTTGAACTATTTCATGTCCTATCACTTGCGGATATGGAGACAAATTATTTCATATTTCTTAATGGACTCTTCTTACAAATTTTTGTTTTGTATTTCATATGCTATTTATGTTCATTGTTTCTTTCTACAAGTAAGTGATGTTGGAATGATATGAATACTGGGACTGTTCTCATATATACATTTATACTATATCATCTTGGATCTTATTCTTTAAAATAAAAAAAACCATAAATAGTGAACTAGGATGCAACTAATAAAACCCAAATAAGTAATTGTTGCCAGGCTGTAATTCAAACAGGTTCCCTATTCCAAATGGTTCAGGTCTAATTGAGAATTCTTACTAGGGAGAACCCCTATTGTTGGCCCTATATCATTTCGACCCATCAACAAGACCCTATGGATCCTAAGATATGAAAGGCATTGATACCATCCCATGCTCTTGCGGCCTTATGTACATTGGTGATAGTGGGTGATATTTTCAAGTAAGGATGAAACAACACAAAGTAGAAATCACTCTAAATCAAGAAAATGGCTCTGCCTTAGCAGAGGATTCTAGTAGAAGGAAGCATCCTACCAAAGGAGGATCACTTAACCAAAAGATTATTCAGGTAAGCCTTCAAGATTGTGAAGGAAAGAAGATATTTCAACAGGGATGATGGTCTTAAGCTCAACAAATCATGGCTCCCCATTCATCAAAATAAGTCTTATCCATTTCTTCTTTCCTGTTTTTTCTTTTCTTTCTCTTTTTCTTTTAAATTTTCTTTTCTATTTTTTTGTTAATTTAGTCCTTAATAATTTAGTTTAGTTTTTTCTCTCTTTCTCTCTCCTCCTTTTTATTTTATTTTTCTTTGATTTTGTTTTGTGTTCTTTATTTCGCTTCTTTGTTAATGTTTATATTTTTATATTTATATTTATATTTTATATTATTTTTCAAATAAGAGAGGGATCATTGATTTGATTAATATACATAGAGTTATGAAAAATAGATTTTAGTAAGCTCTTGTTTATAAGAAGCTAGAGATGAGTTTGAGTTTGTGTTCTAAGCCTTCAAGAATTGACTAAAAATGATTAATATTTTCCAATCACCTAGAGCCCTTCCCTGATGGACTAGTAAACACCAAGTTGTTGGATTAAATGTTCATACTTTGACTTGCATTTCCAAAATCCAGGAGGATCCATACACTTCTTATGACCGCTAGCTTTTGAGTAAATTGTATCCTAAATGGTGCTTGCATATAAGAAAGAAAATGTAGTACAGACTTGAAACGGGCTTCACAACATGGCATTGTGTCAAAATTAAAATAGGTGAGGTATCGGAATAAAATTAAATTAAATATTGGGTGGAAGATAAGACAAAGTTGCCTTGTCCTTAGTGGCTTTCCTCTTATCTTCATCCTCATCCAATTTTATTATCTTGGGATTTGTTATAGGAGGAGCTTCAATGGTGTTGTGAACCCTAAATATAACCTCTACTTAATTTTCCAGAAGATTATGCTTTATCTCGATGACCCTTGGGTGATAGTTGAGGGAGCGCATGGGAGCTAGATCCACTTTGATTCCTTCCAACTAACTCAATAAATCCTAGCAAGACCTTCATTTTCCAATATAGGTCTAGAGTTCTGTTGAATATAGACATCTTGGCTTGACTATTAAAAGGGACAGCTATGCATTCTTCCATTTCCTTATCCATATCCTTTAGTTCCTTCTTAAACTCATCCAAGAAATCCTATCAAAGTATCTTGCAGTTTTGAATACACATTTCAAGTCTTTTCATTGCTCCTTGTTTTGTATTCACTACAACTAATTTGGATTTTAGGGGGGTTTGTCTTCCACCCCCAAAAGTCACTTTTGGGGGCGTTTTTGGCTTTGGAGGAAGTCTTTACAAAACCCCCCCAATAACATCGACGCTAAAAGTTTTGACTTTTAGAGGTGTTTTTGGAAGAGATCAAAACAACCCCTAAAAGTGACTTTTAGGGGCGGTTCTAAACCCCCCCTAAAAGTGCCTTTTGAGGGCGGTTATAAACCCCCCTCGTAGACACCTATGGGGTCAGTTCCAACCCCCCCCCTAAAATTCCTTATTACAAACCTTTGGGGGTGGTTACAAACCCCCCTTGTAGGTGCCTATGGGGGCGGTTCTAAACCCCCCCTAAAACTTCATCTTACAAACCTTTGGGGGCGGTCTTAATAAAACCGCCCCACATAGCACTGACGCTAAAAGTTTGGAATTTTAAGGGTGGTTTTGGAAGAGATCAAAAGTGACTCTAAAAGTGACTTTTGGGGGCGATTCTCCCCCCGCCCCGAAAAAAAAGTGACTTTTAGGGGCAGTTGTAAACCCCCCTTGTAGAAACCTATGGGGGCGGTTCAGAACCCCCCCTAAAATTCCTTATTACAAACCTTTTGGGGCGGTTACAAACCACCCTCGTAAGTACCTACAAGGGTGGTTCTAAACCCCCCTCGTTGTAGCATACAAGGGCAATTTCGAACCCCCCTCCTAGTGACATATGAAGGTGGCTTACAACCCCCCTCGTAGTGACATATGAAGGTGGCTTAGAACCCCCCTCGTAGAAACATATAAGGGCGGTTTGAAACTCCCTCTATAGCCATAATAAATCATAATAAAATATATTTTATTAAAAATACCAATATTGCAATATCAATAGGGTTAGGAGGAATCGAACCACCAACCTCCTGCTTGTAAGGCAGGTGCTCTACCATTGATCTAGCACCCTTTAAGAATTAGGGAGATGAGCAATCTTAACACCCATATTGCATTATTTTTAAGTCTAAGAAAAGACAATAAGAATGTTCAGGAGATGATTGTAACAAGATATCCACATGTACCCAAATATCTACATATTATCATGCAAGAAAAACCTGCTCTTTGCAATCCTCACAAGGCATAATGTTAGATTTTGAGCATTAATTCAACATAATCTAGGATCTTTAATGAGAGAATAACATGTACAGCATATCAATTATATCAAGCATGTATCAAGCATATCAAGCAATCACATAAGACAATGGACACAAAGAGTTTCACTGGGGAAAACCATAAAGGTGAAAAACCCCACAACTTCCTCAGAGATAGAATGAGCAATGATACAACCAAAGTACAAGAGATAGACTTATCCTAGCAACTGATCCTCCTCCTCACATGTGCGCCACTTTCCGAGTGATAGAAGAGTGAGTAATGAGGTGAATGAAATAGAGATCTCCCGATCTCTATTTATACTTGTCCTGTCCTACCTAATAAACTTATGGGGCCAACTTGTCTAACTCAGCCTAATAACCCCAGGTTACATTAATCCGGGCCGACCCCTCAATAGGTGGTCTAATAACCCATCAACAAGTTACGACACTTGTCAATAAAAATGATGACACTTCTGTATAGAGGAATAATACATCTCTATAGGAGTATAATAATACATAGATGAAATACATTTCGAAGTTACATATACATCAACACTCCCTCTTAACTAGGAAGGTATTTCTCGACACAGATCTACAGGAACAAGTCTTCTTTTCTGGCTCATCATCACTAGATCATCGTCATCGAATCATCATCAGTGCTGCTATCTCAATCAATCTCCAATCCACTCATCATAGGAATTTCTACAGAGCCAGTCCTTTTCCATACTGGATGTAGGCCCACCACCTGCAGGTCTTCATCATCTACAGAGCTAGCCCTTTTTCATGCTAGACGAACATCAGCAACATCTCTGCGAGAAAGCCATCAAGTAGGTACACCATAGGACTGATTACACTACTTCTGCAAAACCTGCAAGATCTCCCAGGACTGATTATACTGCCACAGCAAAACCTGCAAGAGAATCTCAAGACTGATCATATTCCTCTGCAAAACTTGTGTACCATACTGTCACATCATCGTCTTCAGATCATCGTCATCATCCATGGAGCACAACCCAGATGCACACACACAACACTTACACTCACCAGCATGGAAGGACTTTCCTCTGACCATCAGGGAAAGGCTCAGCAATTACACTCACCAACATGAAAGGACTTTCCTCTGACCATCTGGGAAAGGCTCATAACACTTACATCAACGACCATGGAAGGACTTTTCTCTGACCATGTCAGAACGGATACAGCAATTACATCACGACCATGGAAGGACTTTCCTCTGACCATGTCAGAAAAGCTTGGCAATTACATCACGACCATAGAAGGATGTTCCTCTGACCATGTCGGAAAAGCCACGACCAACACTTACATCTTGCCATGGAAGGAATTTCCTCTGACCATGCAAGAATGGCCCAGCCCTTACATCTCACCATAGAAGGACTTTCCTTTGACTATGTGAGAATGGCTCCACCTAGCCCTTACATTTCACCATGGAAGGAGTTTCCTCTAACCATGTGAAAATGACCCAGCTCTTACATCTCACCATGGAAGGAATTTCCTCTAACCATGTGAGAATGCCCCTATGTGCATCAGTGTCTCCGGACTCATCACTTCCCCTTGGAAGGTATCTCGATCTGAAGTACACCAAGTCTCCCTCTGAAGTATTCAAACTTCACTCTGGCAAGCGGCTTGGTCAACACATCGGCTATCTTCTCGTCCGTCGCAATATACAAGAGCTTTATTGCTCCTCTCTGCACCATATCCCTAATATAGTGATAATTGATCTCAATGTGCTTCGACTTGTCATGGAACACTGGGTTCTCTGACAACTTCACACAACTCTGGTTGTCGCAATATATACAAGTAGCACTCAACTGGAGATCAAACAGATCATACAGTAGATTCCTAAGCCATACTACCTCACAACTAGCTGAACAAGCTGTGACATACTCTGCTTTGACTGTACTCAGTGCCACACAGCATTGCTTCCTGCTAAACCAAGAGATCATACCGGATCCCATACTGAAGCAGCACCTCGAAGTGCTCTTCCGATCCATGGCACTGCCTGCCCAATCCGGATCAACATAACCCTCCAGGTTAAACTTCTGATTCGCTTCATACTTGAGCCCATAATCAACTGTACCCTTTAGGTACCTTAGAATATGCTTTGCAGCTATCAGGTGAACATGTCTCGGATCTATCAAGTACTGACTCAAGGTGTTCACCGCAAAGTAGATATCTGGTCTCGTATTCGTCAGATACATCAAGGACCCAATCATTTGTTGATACATCGTAGCATCAACTGACTCAGATGAAGCATCACACAGAAGCTTCAGGTTCAATGCCATAGGTGTGGCCATGGCCTTGCAGTCCATCATCCCAAACCTCTTCACTATCTCTACTACATACTTGCCTTGTCCAAGGGAGATTCCATCTGCACTCTGCCACACCTCCATACCAAGAAAGTAGTGCATCATACCCAAGTCCTTCATCTCGAACTCGGTAGCAAGCTTCCTCTTCGTATCGATAATCAATCTATCCTCATCTATCAGAAAGAGGTCATCTACATACAATAGTAGAATCACAGGATTGCCTTCCTCAACCTTGTAGTAAAGGTTGGAATCTGCTTTACTCTTGGTAAAGCCCAAACTGGATAGGAAGCCATCTATCCTTCCATACCAGGTCTTGGGTGCCTGTTTCAAACCATACAGGGCTTTCTTCAGTTTGCACACATCTCTCGGTCATGTGTCTCAAACCCGAGTGGTTGCTCCACATACACTTCCTCTTCAACTACACCATTCAAGAAAACTGTCTTGACATCCATCTCGTGTACCTTCCATTTCATCACTGCAGCCAGAGCAAGTATTGATCTAATGGAAGTGTATCTGGCCACAGGAGCAAAGGTCTCTTCATAATCAATCCCTTCTTTCTGGGAGAAGCCACGAGCTACAAACCTTGCTTTGTATTTGTCTATGCTACCAGCTACAACATGCTTGATCTTATAGATCCACTTGGAAGTCACCACAGACTTCCCATCTGGTCTTGGGACCACATCCCAAACATCATTCTTCATGATTGGCAGATCATGGCATCATCAATAGATAGATTTGTTGCTGAACAAATGTTGTAGTCCTTCTTTTGTAGGCAATGGTATACGATCTTTCCTACAAGACAAGTTAAATTGCATGATTAGAAACATCTCATAGTTTTCAAAACAAATTCTTACACATAAAGAAATATGTCATACAGTCATGCAATTATTTTAGCCAATGCTTCAATACAACATTTATCCATATCCCGTAACTTTCTAGATGCCTTCCAATCTCTACCAGAACATTGTTAAGAGTTTGCACAACTCCCAACATGTTAGCAAAGAGGTTTCATTCTAGATAATTAGCAATGGAATGTTGTACAGTGCCATCGGCCACTTACCCATTACTTGCATATAGTAGTATCTTGTTCATTAATGCAATTATTCTAATATGCATAATACACAACCTAAGTCTAGAAACATAAGCATATTCATCATTGAATAATATTATTTAAACAAACAGAATATACAAGAAATGGCAATTCAAATACTTATCTTTGTTTGTTTGTTGGGTGGACTCCCTCTGAATCTTTGCTTCCTTGCAGGAGCTGCTGGAGTCTGACTTTGAAGTAGCTTCTTCTACTCCTTTCTGTTGTGGATTGTAAGGATTGGTCAACTCCCTCTTAATCCCTGAATCACTGCATAACTTCTTGAAGTCTTCTAAAGTGAATTCTCCACCATTGTCAGATCTAAAGGTCTTGATCTTCTTTTCAGTGTGGTTTTCTATCAAGGCTTTGAATTCCTTGAATTTGCTGAATAATTCATTTTTGTTCTTCAAGAAGTAAACCCAAGTCTTCCTAGATAAATCATCAATGAAAGAAACATAGTATACATACCCACTCAGAGAATTGGATGACATCGGATCGCAAACATTAGAGTGGATGATTTCCAAGATTATTTTTGCCTTGCTTTCACTGCTTGGAAATGTATTCTTCGTGTTCTTTCCCTTTGCACAACCTTTGCAAATGCCTTCATGCTTTTCCTGGATTTTAGGAAGACCTTTTACCGCTTTGCTTGCAATTGGTAATGCCCTATAGTGCATGTGTGCAAGCCTTCTATGCCAAAGTTCACTTGGCTCTACTGAGTCATGGACCATGGCTTGTTCTGGTTGGCCCTTCAATTTGTATAATCCTCCCTCTTGCTCTCCAATCACCACTGCATCATCAATAGTCTTACCCTTTGGCCACATTAGGACTTGGCCATCTACAAATGAAACCCTCATGCCTTTTGCATCCAATGCAGATATGGAGAGTAGATTCTTCTTGAGACCTGGAACATATAGTACAGCTTTCATCTTCATAGACTTTCCAAAGTCTAGTTTATAGGAGGCTTCACCACTCCCTTTTATTGGATACTGGTAGTCATCCCCAAGCTTCACCTTGTGGGGTGATTCATGTTCAGATAGGTTCATAAAGGACTCCTTGAATCCTGTCATGTGTTTAGAAGCCCCACTATCTATAAGCCAATAATTACTTCCATGAGTAATGGTTCCAGTGAGAGCAGAAATCAAAACATATTCTTCATCACTAGAAGAGTCTTCACTATCTTCTCTAGCCCTCTTCCTGGGAGGTTCATCATCCTCTGTAGCATGAGCATGATGTCTTCTTTTGAAGTTCTTCTTTTTGTGAGAACCATCTTTCTTATTTCTAGGACAATCTCTGGAATAGTGTCCCTTCTCATCACATGCATAGCAACGGACATAGGACATGTTCCTTCGAGGTTTGGGACTACCTCTTTGATTTTGATGGTGATGTCTTTCTTTCTTGCCATGATGGTGAGCCTTCTTTTCACCATGACTTTTGGAATGTGTTGTGAGAGCTTGGTCTTCATTCCCCATCTTCTCTTCTCGAGCTACAATTCGAGCTTCTTCCTGTGAGCATTCTTCCCACAGTCTACTGAAAGTGATAAGTTTCTTCCTAGCACAAATACCTTTGATGAAGGAATCCCATGACCTAGGAAGGCCATTAAGAGTGGTCATTACCACTTCTCCATTTTCTATATCTTCTCCCACAGCTTCAAGTTGTTATTTTATCTGGGAGAACCTTGAGAAATAGGACTGCATAGTCTCCGCATTCTGGATCTTGACATTCTTCAATTGATTCCTCAGGGTCATCTTCCGATTTATGTTCTTCCCTTCAAATAGCTTGGTCAGGGAATCAAACATCTCTTTTGGTGTCTTTAGGGAAGAAACATGGGGTATGAGATGATATTTAATAGAATCAACAATGATCCTCTTTGCCTTGACCAAGTTCTTCTTGTGAAGAGCCTTAGGCTCTTCTCCCTCTGGGACAGGGACCTCTTCACTTATATAAGTGTCCAACTCATTTTCTTCCAGGATTAACCCAATCCTATACTTCCATGCTCGTAAGTTATCAGCCCCTTCAAGCTTATCCTCAAGCTTGGTGTGGTGAGACATCTTTAAAGAGTAATGCAAATGGAAATAGAAAAGTTTTAGGTCTTACCACTTGTCTTGCTGAAAACTAGATCTGGTCCCGGACTAGGGTTTGACAGAAAAACCCTAAAAATTCAAAATGTGAATTTCAAACTTTTGAAAGGATAGAAATATGCACCTTGATGAGATGATCATCCTGGTATACTCAGAATTTGAAAACTGCAAACTTTCAACCTTCAAAAAAGCTTTTCAATCTCCCGGATTCACTAGGGAGGACCCTGAATTAGGGTTTGAGTTTCCCAGAGTTTTACCCAACCAAAAATCTCGATCCAAAGCTCTAAACTTCTATTTGTCCAAGGATCTTCCATCTATGTCTTCATATTTCAGAAATTCCTATTTTTGAGGAAACCCTAATTTCTAGGGCCAAAACTGAAAGTGCTCAAAATTGAATTCCGATTGGACAGAATGATTCTCCTTGATGAGTAGAGTCAATATACCTTACTGATTTTCCAAAATATGTGGAGAGAAACCCAATAAACAAGAAACGCTAGTTTTCGCCACTGCACAATGTCTTCTTCTCAAGGAAGCTCTGATACCATGTTAGATTTTGAGCATTAATTCAACATACTCTAGGATCTTTACTGAGAGAATAACATGTACAACATATCAATTATATCAAGCATGTATCAAGCATATCAAGCAATCACATAATACAATGGACACAAAGAGTTTCATTGGGGAAAACCATAAAGGTGAAAAACCCCACAACTTCCTCAGAGATAGAATGAGCAATGATACAACCAAAGTACAAGAGATAGACTTATCCTAGCAACTGATCCTCCTCCTCACATGTGCGCCACTTTTCGAGTGATAGAAGAGTGAGTAATGAGGTGAATGAAATAGAGATCTCCCGATCTCTATTTATACTTGTCCTATCCTGCCTAATAAAGTTATGGGGCCGACTTGTCTAACTCAGCCTAATAACCCCAGGTTACATTAATTCAGGTCGACCCCTCAATAGGTGGTCTAATAACCCATCAGCAAGTCACGACACTTGCAACACTTATCAATACAAATGACAACACTTCCATATAGAGGAATAATACATCTCTATAGGAGTACAATAATACATAGATGAAATACATTTCGAAGTTACATATACATCAACACATAAGAACTATAATTCCAAACTTTTCGATTACTTACTGAAACAACAAAAATGCTGAAAAAATTTGCATACAATTTGCAGACACAAATTTCAATCATGTGATATGCATTTCATAACATAGTGACACAAAATGCGAGTTTGCAAGTCACCATAGTAAAATTAAATATAGCAATTAGTAAATTAAAATGATTTAATAATCAAATTATAAAATGCTTGTTGAAAAAGTTAGAACTGAATTCTTTTTTGCATAACCAGGATACAATTTCAGATTTGTGCTCACTGTTCAGTGTTGCCATGATATGGTGATTGAATTCCACATACTTTAATAATTATTTTCTATATTATTTTCTATTATCATTTAGTATCTAGTATGTACTAATTTTGAATCTACCTATTAGTCTATAGAAATAATAAAATTATAACCTCAATATGCCAAGGAAGTTGGGACGCTTTGTAATATGCCTCACTGCTCAATATTCTTAGTTTTGTTCTTGAATATTCTGAGTTCTGAGTTGTCATGCTAATCCTATAAAAATTTTGAGTTCAAAAATTGAAAATGCATTCATTGTTCAGTTGTCGGTTTTTAATTAATGCTTGGAACGACCTTCAACTCATGCTTTGAAACATCCTTTAGGATTTAATTCATCCTAATACTATTACATTTTTTAGTTCACCAAGCGTGAGTGAAGTAAATTTCATGCTTATCCTATGAAGCCATGATATTTCGGTTTACTTCACCAAGAATGAGTGATTATTCTATTTAAAATGGACACGTACACTTTGAGTTGAAGGTTCTTTCGATAACCAAGGATATTCTTGGTTTCTCAGGGCTGTTGATCTAGACAGAGGAGGTCCAAAACAATTATGGGTCAAACAGAGGCTATCCAAAAGTTACAACAATTCTCAGTTCTAGGTTCTCACTAGAACTTAAGACTTTAAAAGTTAACGGGGACTCATACATATACAACCCTATGGGAAATGATAAATATGAAACAATGAAATATCACAAGAATAGAATCTGAAATCCCGCAAGAGATTAACTGGTAATCTGAATCTCTAGTTAAGCTTGTAATTACTAAATATTAAGTGATACTGATCACTAATCAATGAATTATTGACCTAATGAAAATAAATGCTCGATGTGAGTTTATTTCCCTTCCATACATCCTGGATTAACCAATTAGTAGAAATTGATTAAGTATAGGACAACTTCCAATGAAACCAAGTCAACATCATCATGATGGAATAAACATGCTACTTGTAGATGTATGAGGAAGGGTAGAAGAAATATAATAGCTGCAATAAAAAGTTCATTTGTATCTTGATCCTACAAACAAAAAATGTTAGCGGTTTAAAAATTGTGACATTTGAGTCCCCTGAGAAGGTGGACTCCATGTAAGTTTCTACATAATCCACGAGGATATGGTAGAAAATTTCTAGACTGGAAATGGGTCCCTCTTGCTTTGTGCTTCAGCTGATATATCATGAGACACCAAATAACTTTCAGGTTTGCAACCTTGACTTGAAACCTGTATATCAAACCTTGCTACAACTTGCTTTGAAGATAAACCTCTTTGTGATTGATACCCTATGTGACATGCTCATCCCATAGAAACTGATTGATATGTCCTTCTCCCAGATCAGAATATGAAACCTTCTCAACATTTTATTTTATGTGCTCATAATCTGGTAGGAATACAAGTAAATGAAGGAAGACCTTTTTCTGTTGAGTGAGGGAAAGTTTGTCTACATACTCATCATGAACAAGCTTTTTGTAGCCAATTTCTAAAAATGACAAAATATTAAATAACAAATTTTTTGTACACTTGAGCTTTGACCTATTTCCTTTGGAATTGGATTTTTAGAGATAACTTATATAGCAACAAAATGTGTTTCACTATTCCATGTCATCCTGCTGATTTCCTATAGGTTCCGTAAGCATTTAAATTTGATCTTGATGGGTAGCTACAACCTCTAGAGAGTCTTCCTCATGTACTTGAACATCAAAACTATGTAAGATCATTAAGAATCTATTCTACCAACCTGTTTTTATCCCCTTCATAAAAAAATTTACAACCAACAAAATAATAGTCTAGAGCAGTAGATACCGCATCGATCTCAAAAATATCATGAGACTCTATTCTTTAAAAAACTTCAATCACATTATTTTGACTCTCATGATTATCCTCTGGGAAAGCCAAATAGCAAATTGATCATAGTCATGCCATTGATTATTTAAAAATGTAACCATCACTATATGTGCACCAAAATCTTCTCCTAGTTTTTCCAATATTTTCCAGGTTTTTCAAATCGCTGAATTTTTCAAATCCAAGTTTATGCTTTCCAAACTTTTCCAATATTTTCTCAATTTTGGCAATTTCCTAGGTTGGTTAACCCAATTGAATTTTTTCCAATGCCTAGCTTTGCAACACTAAATATTATAGCTATTATATCGACTAACCTCATGGGGCTATTCACTAACTTTTGTAAAGTAGAACATGAAAGCATATACAAGTTTAAAGAGCATTTTTTGGTCTATCAAGATGTGCTCTAGTCATAAGAAGGGGCAATTGCCACTATGATGACCCATGTTCAAGTTAAAGCAAAAATAAGAATTTGTTTGTTAGAGCATGTATTTGTGTCTGTACAGATACAAAAAAAATGTAACAATAACAGAAAACACAACCCATTACTATTATAGGAATAATTAAAGAAAACTCATCAATGAACTACAATTTCATTTGTACATGGTCTTAACTCAACAAAGAGGAGATCCACACACGTTAATCAACAAAGTCTACTTACCTTTGCAACATTGAGCTATGGTAGATTGGAGTTGAAGCCCAAAATAAATGTGGGTTGTTGAATACCATTTGCATGGGGTTTCCAAGCAATGGATGTTGTCAAACATGAAAATTTGCCAAATCTCTCAACATCATTACTTACATTTTGAAATTCAACCTGTCATAAAAGATGATTAGAAAAAATAATCTTAGCTATCAATAAGTATTAAATATCTCCCAAATGAGTAAAACATTTCATGTTGAATATTGAAATTATAGCAAGTTGAAAACTAAATAAAACTGCATATCACTCCAAAGAGAGCCCATTAATTCAAATTAATGATGAGACATGATCATCATAGAATAAAAGAAACACATAAAATTATGTAACCAATGGTTGAACTTTACCTGGACTTTAAATAATAACAATTGCATTCAATTTCTACAGATTAATAAATGGTATATGTGGATACAATTTAAAGCTATATGACATGCCATTGATTTCCTCTAATTGTGGGTGAGATCCATCACTTGTAACAAATGAATAAAATTTGTTTCTAATTTAAATCCAACTTTATTTAAACCATACTCTTTAAGAAACATGATAACATTAGCCTTCAAGTATACTCAAAAAAATCTCTTCTCTATCAACAACCTCCTTTCATAAATCATTTTTAGGTACTGCAAAATTGTAATGTTGGAACTTTGGAGACTAACTGGAGTTACAACAAGAACATAATATATAATTCTCTTCCCAACTCTTAAAATATAATCTGAGTGTGAGTACAATGTTCATCAATGAGGAGCTTTCCAAAGGATATTTTTAAATTGCAAACACATTATAATTTGCAAGGATTGTAAGATCAAGAAGAGCACTTCTAATATGTACTCACAATAACCATGCACATGAAGAGTCATTACTCGAGGGTCTCAACTTTCTGGATTCATCCACATAGTTGAAACCAAATCAAGATTCAAATAATGTTTGTGAAACTATTAAAGGCATGAATTATGCAAGCACCCACTTATGAAAAAACATACTTTTGGTGAAACTATTAAAGTAAAGGAGTAATGTAACCACTGTGAATACCCAAAAAGTTGTGGCGAAGAAGAATACTTCCTGATGAGTTAGAAAAAATCACAAGACAATGGTTGATAAACATTCTGCAATGCACTAATAGAACTCTGGTCAGACAAAGCATTGGTTCAATAACGTTGCACACTGAAACATTCATTAATTGAAATGCCCGCAAATAGAAGGAAATATCATAGAGTGGTTATCAAATTGTGGAGATAGCGGGTTCAATGCTAAAATGCCTGGAATAGACCTTTAAGTGCCCACAGGGATTGGTGAGAATGCACACAACTTAGAGAAAAATTCCTGCACTCTATTAAAAATTGCCCACAGGAAGAGGTGAAAATTCCTACAGGCATATGGGAAACCCTCCAGCAGTGATGAAATACTCACAAGAAATGTCAAAAATGCCCGCAGGAGTCACCAAATTCCCGCCAATTTGAGTGACAAGCCAGGTATGTTAAGGTGTTTGAATTAAGGACAAATTTATGAAATATTTTCAATTCCTGCACAGTCCACAAAGATGCCCGCAAGATGTTCCTAAGCTATAAATATACTCGCACACTAATAGAGTTGAGTGAATGCTCGCCTGGCAAGTTGAATTGACTTAAATGCCAGTTTGTATGAAGGAAATGAACAAATGCCCGCCGGGCTATGTATGCACAACACACTAGTTAAAACGTCAGCACATAAGAAGAAAAATGTTCGCAGGGCAGTAGATAAATGCCTGCATTGGCATTTGAATAAACTTGATTCATGAAGAAATGACTGCCCTGCAAATGTAAAATGCCCGCAACATCAAAAGAATGCCCGCATTAATGGGTTAAGTGCCTACATGCATAAAGAAAAATGCTCACAGTTCCAAATATGCCCGCAAGAGGCCTTCAATCTGTAAAAACTGCCCGCATTTGAAAGAAAGAAAATGCTTGCAGACATAAAGGAAGTCTACAAGAGATGAAGAAAAATGCACGCACAACTAAAGAGCATGCCCGCACATCAGTATAATATGCCCACAAAGCTCACTATTTCCTGCACCATAGAATGAATTGGTGATTACAAGCAATGAGGAATGCCCACAGTATTATTGAATTCCCGTAGAGGTCTCTGATTTTGGCTTACAGGGCATATTTGGTGGATTTGAGGGTTTTCACATAGACAAATCTCCTTGGCATTATTTGAAAACTAAGTTCATGTGTTAAGGAAGAGACTTGTGTCTATTTTCACCCTAATTAAAAAGTAGACTTGGAGAATGTTGAGCCCTCTTGTGGATAGAGCTCAGACAATTTTTATGTTGGTTTCATGCACTATAACAAATTTTTTAAGGCTCTTTTAGAGCAGCATTTGAAGCGAACTTAAAATCATGATGTAGAAAAATGGAGCATGAAGACCAGGAATGTTGTGATTTGACACATAACTTAGTTAGCAAATTTTATGTCTTTGAAGGTCATTTACACCAGCATATATATACAAAAATCATGTTCAACAGTACCAAAAGGATGAATGCATGCACATTTTCCATCAAGTTAAACTAAAAGAGAAGGATTAATGGCACTAAATATTTGAGCAGAGTTTCCAGAACATATTTGGAGTAGTGTTTGAAAAAGTGACCTAAGAAGTCTCCTAAGCAGTGCAAGTACCAATTGGATGGATTTTGTTAAGGGGTGCTCGATCAAAGGAGGAGAAAACAACTCGTTTTTAAAAGAAATATTAATCACAACAGCCCATCAGACAGGTGGAGTATGTATGCTTATGAACAAATGAACATTGCAAGTGGAGTAGAACTTAGGTAAGGTATAAGAATGATCTCAGGGGGAGTTGCAGAAGATCAAGAAAAACTACAAGTCTAAGAGACCCTTTGTAATTAATGTCAAAGGGGGAGAGCAATTGAGGAGAGAGAAGTTTCCATCAATGAAAAAGGGGGGGGGGGGGTTGAGCATAGGTTGTCATTGATGACAATCCATTAATGACAAAGGAAGATAAAGGTTGATGAAATGTCATGAAGGACATGACAGTTTGGAAAGAAGGACCAAATGACCCATTCTATGGTCATTTGTGGGTTGAAGGGTTCATGGAACCTTTGGAGATGGTAATAATGCTTAAGAAGGTTTGGCACCCACATACATGGTGGTATAATGTCTTGCAAGCCTAGGTGATGGGCTTGAATTCCATGGAAATATAATATGATATCTATGAAAGATTCTTGAACCTCTTGGGTCTTGGATCCACACTTGATGGTTATTAATTTTGTTGGTTCATATCACCATAGCTAGATGATATCTAGAATGGTCCAAGGTAGCAGCAGTAAGATGGAATTTGATAGACTAAGGAAGCTACAACAATCTCTTTGTGACAATTTTTATAGTTTTATGGTATGAAGAATTCGTGGTTTCGTGGTGGTCTGATTTTCGGATGTCTCTAGGGCACCAATGAAGATAAAAATGTTTAATCTCTTATTTTCGAGTGAAGAAGAGGCAGCCACAGATGAAAGTTATATATCCATTGAGATACGCATTTTGATGTGTGTATGAAGCTGGTTCGAGGAAAAACATTACGAAGGGAGAAGTGCAACAATCAGTGAAGAAGAGTAACTAGCAAAGGGAAGACACAAGTATGAGAGAGTTTGTTGGAACTCTGAGCTTCAGTAATCTGACCAGCAAACAAGGGATTCTTGTTTTGGCATTTGATGATGTATGTGATTGCTTTGGTTTTTATTACAGACTTAAGGAAAGTCTGATACATCCTTTGTAAATTTGTATTGTTGGGGTGTTGGTGCATCCCAGTCAGTTGCAGCTGATAGAATCATCTGGTGGGTGGTGCCAGTTTTGGGTTGTATCCCATTTTGGATATTGAAGTCTCCAATCACAATATAAAATGTTTACAAAGCTTATCTTTTGATGTCTCTTATGACTAGCTTATCGTGTGATGTGTCTTATGACTTATAGAGATGACATGTTTAATTTGATGAATAATGATGTATAGCTTATGGTGAATGATGAACTTTGCCTAGTTAATATTAATGATCTTTGATTAAGTATTGAAGAAGTTGAAATTGGTATTAAGTACTAGTCCACTGATTCACCCCCCTCCTCTCAGTGAGCCATTGTGTCCAACAGAATGTCCCCTGTAAAATAGGATGGGAAGGCCGCAAGGAATCCTCTGATTCCAAGATGGATACCCAAGTTTCCCTGATGCCTCATAATACAACTGTATAGGAAAAGAGAAGTTAAAAAAAAATCATAGAAATCAAACAAAGGCATCAAAAGACACCGGTATTGGAAACTTATGCTATGTCTAGTATTCTAACAAAGAAATCAGTGATGTTAGGATGCCGGGAAAACCCAACTAAAATCGTTTGAGGCAATGAATAAGGTCAAAGAAATGGGTATTGATGCAATAACATTTGTCAATACATGAACCCCACAAAGAGTCATATGGCTTCCTCATAGTATGTAATGGCATAGTGGTTTGAAAGGTACTAATAGCTGGTTATTGAGTCAATTGTTTATCAGGGAAAGTGAACAAATATTATGGATGCTCCAAGTTTAGCCAGTTATCAAGTTACATGGAGGAGATCAAACTGTAATTTCATAAATGTAGGAAGTCATGTTAACGACCATTGATCTTTTTTCAATGGATGGGTCACTAGCAATGGAAAGAATTCTTATATTACAGTTGATCATGGATGCACTACTAAATATAAAATGGGTTATTCACTAGAATCATGTTGCAAATGTGCATTCAACTTCAACATTTGATGAAGTTGAATCTTGAGAAATCTTCCTCGTTGATTGATACTAAGGATCTCTACCTCAAATTTCAGCTCCTGTGCCAATAAGGTCGGATGATCTTGGCGTCCACTATGCTTTACGCAAATTTTCCACGGAAATCAGTTGTTACACCATCAATCAGGTATACTTATGGTTGTAATAAATTTGTTGTAATTAAATACTTTCAGGTTTGTTCATTACACTAACCGCCCGTGGTCAATATGTATCCCACAATCAACTTTTTTCCTTCAACAAATGTGCAATAAAAACTGTTGATAAAATAGACAAGTAAAACTGTTAAAATGAAGAAATCAACATATTATAATCAATGAAACAACAATAAGATACCTAATTGGCTAATTATTTATGGGGATAACTTATAAATATGCATTAGATAATGATACAAACCCTCATTGGATTCCTTGCCACTTTGAAGACCTACATAAATCATGACAAAATAATATGTTAATATGAACGAATGATGAATATGTAAATAAATAGGCATAACAACATGCATGGAGTTCTAAAAAAACTAAATGGAAATACCTGAATGAGCTTCTCTTGGTTTCGAGAATAAATTATTCTCTACTAAACCGGGCCAACCACGTGAAGGTTGAAGCTCATAAGGCCCCTCCCCCCCCCTCACATCACTCTCAATTCCCAACACCCAATCTATCTACTGCAAAATAAATGAAAGTGACATAACACAATAAAACATATAAGATCCATGCATTAAAAAGTAGCAAAATACACTATAATTGCATGAAAGGTAAATGCAAGTAAGAATCTAAGATATAAAATTTCACAGATACAACTTAAATGAGAACAAATAAATAAATCATGCATGGTACTTATCGATCAACATCCAACCATGTGCCTTCACAATCTTGTCGAACATAATCCATGCCACCATCACCTATAGCTTCATCATCTTTGCATTTTGTCCCTTCAAAATCTACAGCACTTGCTAAATCTGCATACTACAAGTCATTTCTGTTACAATTTCTTGGTCCCTTTGGAGGGCATGTCAAAACTACATCCTCTACTAGATCTTGTACATAAAATACTTGTTTCGCTTGTGATGCTAGAATAAATGGATCATCTTGCAGTCTATCATTACTCAAGCATCTCTTTAGATTCACCATGTTAAATCCAATTTCATCAACTTTCATTCCATTCTTCTTGTGTACATCTATCCAATCACATTTGAATAGTGGACACTGCACCAAATAGTAGTCCAATATGATTATTTCTTGAATCACTCCATAATATGTTGTCGTTTGTTGTATGGTATTTTTATCTTTTGCACTTGATCTCATTAATGTTTGTGCATCAATGCACACACCACTATTTTGGTTGGACCTGACATTTTCTATTCTTTTAACATGAAATCTACACCCATTGATTAAGTAGTTTTCATACTTAGTTGCATATTTCCTTGGGCCACGTGCCAACCATTGAAGGGTATCAGAAATATTTTCTTTTCCTTCCACTTGTAAATTTGTAAATGTCGTTAGAAAACCATGCAATTTCAAACTATATAAAAGGAATCTCACTTTCATACATCATAATAGTCTTGAACAATGAATTTTAATTAATTCTAATATGAAGAACATATCATTACCTGTTCTCTTAACCAATCACTAAATTGTTGGTTATGGAGCTTTTGTAATAATACTTCATCTTTTTGGGCTTGGATGTTTCTATTGGCAATTTCAGTCAAGTGCATCCTAATTTCAAGTAATGTCAATAAACATTTTTTCAAAATATTTTGATAGACTATATAAAAAATGATTTCATAAAGCTGTGCCTATTACTTACTCTATCCAAGGTTCAATTTCATCTATGTTTTGCAAGACTCATCTGTGGGCTTGTAAAAAACTAGTATTATCCAATTCAATAGAAGTTCCACTAGATAAGGCCTTCCCATATTGATCAACCTCTCCTTCTTCATCATACCAAGATTCATTTCTACTAGGAATTCTTTCAATATAGTCCATACCTTCGACATATCCAACACAAAAATTGATGGATTCCTCCACAGTGTAGTTTTCAGCTATGCATCCTTCGGGCCTATTGCTATTCTTCACATAAATTTTGAAAACTTTCATGTTCCTAGAAAAAAAACACAATTTATAGTGAAATCAAAAGTACGAATGAAGATTTTCTAGTAATGTAGTATATGCACATAAAATGTTGGAATTTATGTATATTTGTACACTTAGTGAAATTTCACTGACCTTTCAAAAGGGTACATCCATAGATATGCAACGGGTCCACAATAGTGTATATCTTGCACCAGGTGTACAGTCAAATGTATCATTATATCAAAGAATGAAGGGGTGAAATACTTTTCGAGTAAGCACAATGTTTCTACAACATTATCCTGTAAGCTATCAAGATCTGTTGGATCCACCATTTTTGCACAAATTCGCCTATAAATGAAGCAAAGCCTACAAATAGTGTTTCGAACTGCTTTTGGTAGCACATGACACACTGATACTAAAAGCATTTGTTGCATGAGAGCATGGCAATCATGTGCTTTCATACTATGAAACTTGATCTCTTCCATAGATACACGATTTATAGGTTTTGAACTGTATCCATTGGGTACTTTTAATGTAAACAAAACACCACAAAGACTCTCTTTCTCCTTTTTTGAAAGAGTGTGTGGTGCGGGTGGAAGAAATATTTTGTTGCCTTGTTCTTGTGGCCATAGTGACCTCCTTATACCCAACTGTTGTAAGTCATCACGAATTTTTTTTCCATCCTTCGATTTTCCTTTTATATCCAAAAGGGTTCCAAAAATACTTTCGCATACATTCTTTTCTACATGCATTACATCTAAAATGTGACGAACTAGGAGTTTCTGCATCCAACCGTATCAAAATGAATGATGATAATATGGAAGAAAAATTAAACAATATATTCAAATTAAACATAGTGAGATGCTTCAAGAATCATACATTTTAGGCCTTAAGTTAATGTGTGCACATATCTCCCAACAAGGGAAATTGAATAGAATGGACCTTTTCCTCCACATGTCAGTCTTCAAATTTTCACCTTTTTGTAAATTTCTCATTCTTTTTATACTTTTACTCTTTCCCCAAATCTCTTCCCTTCCTCCCGTTTCTTTAAAAATATCTGAAACTTGTACAATTTCAGGTGCAATGCGATGCTCCACCTTCCCATTAAATGGTGCTTCTTGAGAACGATACTTATGATTTATTGGAAGATATCTCCTATGTCCCATGTACACACACTTCCTACTACATTTGATATATTATGAATCTGTGTTCCTTCCACATATAGGGCATGCACAAAACCCTTTAGTCGTGCAACCAGCCATATTTCCACAAGCAGGAAATTCATGGATTACCCACATCAATGTAGCCTTCATATTAAAGAATGACCTTGAACTAGCATCGTATGTCCTCGCCCCTTCATCCCATGTTACCTTTAGTTTATTTACCAATGGTTCTAAATATACATCTATGTCATTTCCTAGTTGCTTGGGACCAAATATTAACAATGACAACATACAAAAGCTCCTTTTCATGCATAACCATGGCGGAAGGTCATATGTGATTAGTACTACTAGCCATACACTGTAATCACTACTCAAGTTTCCAAAAGGATTGAATCCATCCACTGCCATTGCAAGTCGTACATTGCGAGGATCATTGGAAAAATAAGGCCATTTAGAATCTATAGTTTTCCATGTCAGACTATCAACTGGGTGGCGCATTTTTCCATCCTTACTTACGTTCTCATGATGCCACCTCATTTTCTGTGAAATATATGTAGAGTTGTAACAAAAAAAAAATTATCATATATACACTGCAATTCTTAGAAGATTAAAAAAAATGATTTTTTGAGTAGGTTGGTAGTACAAGAAGGTCCATGCTATGATGGAATTATAAGAGTTCAAAATCATACCTGTACATTCTCTTCAACCTTGGCACTATAGGGAAATACCTCAAAACTTTGGTCGGGATACCTGTACGCACCTTTCATGAATGAGCATCAACCTTCCATCTTGATTTGCCACATGTTGGGCATTCATTTTTTCTTTCATATTTTCCCCAATATAAAATGCAATCATTGTGGCATGCATGTATCATTTCATAGTCCAAATGCAATGATTTAATCAAATTTTTTGTAGCATATGTAGATTCTGGAAGTGTATTTCCTGTAGGAAGCATTTCTCGTTGCAACTTCAACAACTGGGTGAAACTTGCATCAAACCATCCATTTCTCACTTTAAGGTTCTACAATTTCACAGTGGTCGATAGCTTAGTTAAACTAGTGCAACCTGGGTACAATGGTGTCTTGGAATCTTCAATTAACTTTAGATATTGATTGATATCATTTGTTTCTTCCATTGATGTTGCTTGTCCATTTTCACAATTCACATCTGGATTTTCATTATAGTATTGATAAGCATCATTCACCATTTGAACCATATGATCTTCAACCATGGTTGCATCATTATCATTGTCATTCTCAAGAACATCAGTATCATTTGTAAGCAATGTTGCAAACTCATCATTATGATTATCATATTGACGTTCGACTATGTGTTCATCACCCTGTGTAATTTATGGAGGCAAATCATTCATCTTTGTTGTGTGGATTTTATTGCTCTTATCAAATATATAGTCCTGACTAGGATCTCTCTCTCCATAGAAAAACCAAGTTTTATATGAACTATTTATACCATGAATCATCAAGTGGTCTTGTACTTCCGCCAACATCAATGCTACAACATTGTAACATTTTTTACAAGGGCATCTTGTGGTCTTCTTATCCTCTGAATTCCTCATAGAAAACTATATGAATTCATCAACCCCATCTTGATATTCATTTGACATTCTACATACAACCAAATTTCACATCATGTAAGAAAAAATCACTACAAATTACAATGAAAACATATTTTATAAAATATCATGTTGAAGAATCAAACATAAAAATTATACCTCGTCTTCAAATATGTCCAATGTCTTTTATTGGCCATTTGAAAATAAAATTAACCCAAATGCTTCACCTTGCTCCTCGAGAGTTCGCCTTTCAACTTCCTATAAATATACGATTACCTGAAGATAGTAAATTTTAATGTTAATTACAGTTTAATGTTAATGTTAATTTCAGTCTAATATTGATTTAGCCAGTGACCAACGCATTTTTCGAGGTGATCAAAATTCGTTTGTAGCTAGGATAAACTTAATCCAGTGTTAATGTCAAAGTCAATGTTACATATGATGAAATGAAGAAAAAAAAAACGAAGAAGCATACCTAAGTATGATGGAAACATAGGCTGAAGGTTAAGCATGAAGAGTACAAAACCAAGGATTACCCTGCAACAGATTGGAATTTTAGTAAGTACTTGAAATACTACTTGATTTTTGGGTATTGAGAAACCATTTTGTAATGATATAGTTGACTACATTTAGAATTTGCTGATGAGTTTTTGTTTTTTAGATCATCTTGGTTTGGTTGATGAAAGAATATGAATCTTAGAATGACAGAGGATAAGGTCTTTAAGCCCCTTAGTAGGGTAGTCTCATACTTTGCATCATGGTCTATCATGTTTGAACCTTTAGGAACAATTCATGTAACCTATGCTTTGACAAGTTCCACTATTCGGTGGTCTTTTCAACTGTAGGACTCTAAGGTGAAGTGTTGTATTCTGACTCACTAATTTTTTTAATAAGAAAGGATTGTCCTCAATTGAGGAAAAATTTCAGTATTCTTAAGAGTATAAGAGAAGTACAACCTCAATCATAATTCTAGTCCATATATATGATGAGGCTCAAACTCATTACTAATATTCCAAGGGTTTCAACTTAGCATGAGGTGAAATATGCAACCACTCTGTCACACCCTAAAGAAAAAGTACAACTAGTTGTTGAAGCAGGTGGGGCTATAGAAATAGTTGTATAGTAGGTTTCTATTATCTTAGTGGGGCTATAGAGATAGATGTATAGTAGAATTCTTTTATCGGTATCAAAGAGTTGTGGAAGGGTGACTTCTATTATCTACTGTTGTTGTTTTCCACTTTCAACTTTCAGTAACTTGTAAGGAATATTCTGGGCTACAAGTGGCAGTCTTCAGTTTGCAAGAGGTATATTTCAAAACACGAGGTAGATTGGAAATTGTTTTGTTAAACATGGTTCTTCTACCACAACTCACACAAACAAAATTCAAAGTCGAATAGTATTCAAACCGAAACCAAGAGTTACAACTGCACATGTGCTTCGAACCTAGGAAAATATCATTTTATCGTTAAGAATCAGCTTTCAGACACTAGAATAGGAGTATATGCATAATTACTAATGGAGGTAAGGAATAATGTTAACCCCTTGGTCAAAGAAGCATAGACTATTTGGGATCAAAAAGCTATTGTTGATTGCCAATTAGTTTACACTACAATCTAATATTTATTGACAATTACCTCTAATGAAAAAGATAGTTATCATGCCTGAGGTTTAAAGAAGAAAGCAAATCATCTATTAATTTTTTGAGAGAAGTTGAATATAGGTCTATTGTGCAAGTATCTGTCGTGCAAGAGAAACCCACCTTGATTCCTCTAGCAAATACAACATACCACTTTTTGAATAGGAGTTGCATTGTAAATCCATTTTGGGATGGGGGAATGTGTGTTTGTGTATATCTATATATAGAATTGGGACTTTGCATTGAACCTATTGAATTTTGATACTTTCACTATGGACAATAACACAGACCCAGATATGGGATGTGCTACTCTAAATTGAGAGACTGGACTAGAGCTTGACAAACTAGAGGTGCATATCGAATCCTAGTTTATAGATGCATACCAATTAGTAGGTTGGATACTAATTGTGTTGTATCTTGCTACTAATTTGAACTTGCATGGAGGAGAGCCTCTGGCAATATATTGAATCTTCAAACAAAATATCTCGCTTGCAGAGAATCACGAATCTACTGCTAGAATGGATATTCAAAAAACCCTAGTAATCTCGTCTATAGCGGACCAAGTATCTGTTGTTGGATTGAATTTTGAAACAAAACCCATGAATCTCCATCAAATATGGCAATAGATCGATCCATGAATCTCCACAAATATGTTGTTAGACAAGAAAAACCGCGAATCTCATCTACAGAGCTATGTAAAGAATATTTTTCCAATTCCGCCTATGAAGAGTAGCGAACTAAGCTTGTCAAAATATGACTTTCCCTAAATTTGCTTTACTTCCTCACCTGGTCATTGACATTTTTTAAGAAACGTGAATGTGAACTTTTGTGTGGAAGAATCACCGGTAATTAAATTTTTTCCATAAAATATGACTCTTATTTTTTCCCCATATATTAAGTCCTTATAAAAATAGCCTCGACTTGAATTAATAAAAACACAATTATAAAAAAACAAATTCAATTTTAGAAAAAACATTAAAGTATTCATAATGTTCCAAACATTTCTAATTTAGTCATATTTGAACATACTCTATGGTTTTTCCTCATAACCACATTGGAATAGTCATTGGAATAGCTTTCTTCATGTTTCGCTCATCATCATGATCCATCTAGAGCTCAAAAAATTGATCAAAGTGAATCACTTAATTTATCATAGTGTTACCCTCGGGGAGGGGTACCAAGAGAGAGACCAACATCATCACAACTTCATACTTTAGTTCAGTGTTTTCATTGGCCTAGAGTTTTTGTCCATCTTGAGAATCCCATACCGTCCGAAAGTCTAGACACCACACAACACCAGCTTGATCTTTCTAGTAATTGGGCATGACCATTAACCACATGTATCACCCACACTATGCCTTACCGAAACCATCCTGAACGAACAAAAGTTAGACACCATAGAGTTGTGTGGAATGTCAAGTGCTCGTTTCATAGTAGGCAATGCCACTATAACATACCCCAATACTTGAAACATTTTATGTTTGAGAAAAAACATTATCTTAACTTTTATTGTAAAGTTTTATATTTGGCCAAGTGGCCAAGGATGACTGTAATTGCACAATATTATTATTTAATAGAATAAAATCGGAGACGCTCACCCAAAGAGATTGTTGAAAGAGTGTTTACTAACCCACTAGGAGGAATGGAATCTGGGGTAGAGGCAATGGACAAGTGGCAGCATCATGAACTCAGTAACTAGTTGTTGTTATGGGACAACTCCCTTGATTTGTGGTAAAATTTCCCTGAAAGATGGGACTGGAGCTTGAGGCTCATTTATTTGGAAACTGACCACTAAATACCTAGGCATCTTTATAAGCCATCGAATTGAGTAGAGGCTCACACTTTTTTCTGACGAGAAAATTTACCTTGTGGTTCTGTTGTATGCACAAAAGAGATTCGATGAGGGGAAGCTATGTTTTGAGTTGCATTGTAAGTCTATTTCACTTCTGCTAGATGCAGAGTTATTTCCTGCTTAGGGCAGAGGTTTTGAGGTGTATTGCAAGTCTCCATTGATTGCTGGAAGTACAACCTGAGTGCCTTTCTTCTACACAGAGTCTTCTACCTAGTGGTTCAGTAAACAGGCTCAGGGGTCCAAAGGAGTAAGAGATATTAGCTGCTTCTTCTGGAGAAGGTTGGGAGGAACATGCCTCTTTGGGTGTTTGTCCACCCTATCTACAATTGCAAGTTCTACTTGTTATTTCACTTCCTAAGTAGTTATAATTTAGTTTCAGTAGCTGTTGATTTAGTATTCATTAATTAAATATTGATAGTTACATCATGCAAAAGTAAATGTTTGATTTTCTGATCTGATTTTGATTCTGTAGACTCTTGAATAAGTCTATGAAATGATGGAATAAATGTCTTCCCTGTATTTTTGCACGTACTATTTTTCTACCATACTCTAGTACAGGGAAGGGAGATTAAAATAGATAAATGATATGCAGTGAGTAGAATGAATGAATAGACTAAGTTTGTTATGTCTTTCCTGAAATCTCCCTTATCTGTTATATTCTACAATTTAAAATATCTTATGTTTAGTCACAGAAAAACATAGCAACATCCATATTATTCATACATTATAATATATTTACTTTTGTAGCAGCAAAATAAAATAGGGTTTAACTTTTCCATGTTTCTAAACCTTTGCAAAAGACAAATAATATTCATAGTCTCTTACTATTTTACCTATCCATTCGAATCTCCTAATAAAACTTTTAATCATTATGTATTATATTTATATAGTATCAAAATGGTTACCAACATTCATGATTTGAAAACAACTGTCGATACAAACATACTCAGTAAGCATAACTATTAAACACTTATCTCATCATTGATACTATAGATATTTAGACAAACAAACAACTCTATTTGTGGACAAATGTCCCATTTGACAGAACCCTAGCTACATATATCATAACATTCAGTAAACATTCAACACTTAACAAATTAAATAGAATTTACAAGACATAGCTCAACTATATAAGGAATTTTTCCTTATACCTACAGGTTACATTTGAAACCCTAAGAGAACCAAAATAACCTTAGTATCGAGACGAGTTCATAACCAACCTTATGGCGAAACCCTTAACATTTTTAAACACCAACTGATTGTGACAGGGTTCCAAACAACATTCACTGCCCATGCTCAACATTAAAAATAATACAGTCACGTTTTCATCTACCCTTTACAAAGCCACCTTAGACAAAGGACACTTTTGACATCAACAACAAAATAATCAAATGTTTTAGGTTAAGACATTGTTCGACAAAACAATACGAGACTGGGTCTCAACACTTAGTTCGACTTCTAAAACCTGTGAAAGATATTTATTCAACAAAAACAAGTTCAGGGTTTGAAATTTCATCACGAGGCATTTAGCCTTTGGCTCTCGGCCATTAAAAAAATACAACATTCATAAACAAGCAATGAATTAAAATAACATAGGTTCCTGGAGCATTTCTCTCGGACACGACGCATATAAACAGTATTAAGTTACAAGTACCGGAACCCTTTCATTAATCAAAATAGCTGAGGGTTAAAACCTTCTAACAGTTGATACATTTCAACGAATAATTACACAGCGAAACACTGTAGAGCTAACACCGAAGTAGGTCGAGGATCCCATCCTACCTACACTTATATTTTGGCTCATAAAACATTACAATGATGGAAACACCTTCGGCCAGACATCAAACCATAGTTTCAGCTAACACCCAAACAATGGCTAACAGTTGCCAAGAGTAACCTACAAGAAAAACAACCGAGGCTTACCAATTGTTTAAGCAACATATCCTTATAGCTTCAAACAAAGAAACCTCTAGACGAGAATTACCCGCCATCAACACATTTGACGGTTAAAAGATGCAATATGATGTTGAAAACAAATTTACAAGCAACAGTAACATTTTTAAAACCGAGACATTACCTTCATAGAAAAACTGTGGATCGAAACCGAGCAATACTGCGACCAGCATGAATCCTGAGCCATTCAAACCACCGAAACAAGTGCAGAAACCCTCACTTCATGGCTTGGCTCTTAACATATTAACAAGTGACAGTATTCTCCCTCAGGTCGCAGTTTCGAATCTTGGGAGATGCTCTCAAAAACCAGAAATGAAACCCTAAAGACCCGCAGGCCTATCGGCCTCTCTACCACACCACTCTGGAACACTGAATGCAAAATGGTTATGCTATCGAAGTGGTAAGCCCGAGAGCTGTTAGGGTTAGCACCATAACCAAGGATACCACATGAATGCTACCACATTGGATGCCATTAGGCATTCCACTAAGGAATACTTTAATGCACTTTATTAACATAGCTACCACAAGTACGAAGAACCGTCAGCTTGACGATGCAGCACGATGGTGGATCGATCTCCTATATAGTTAAAACCTTACATTATTAATACAATAAAATCACCCAAGGACCCGGAGTCAAAACATTATCACATAAATCATCTAGAGAGTTACGGCTTTGTTTAAAGACCAAGGTAAGACCTTGACCATAGATATGCGGGTTTTAGGAACTTAGGTCTATAGAGTCATATATTATTATCCTTGGTGTTACGTAGAACATTATTAAAACAAAACCCTTGTGTATTATATAAAGACCAAAATCATGTATCGCAACATAATTACCATGCTCTACTAAATTTATTATCAATGGTATAAAATTATAGGAGTAATGCAAATAGCAATAGTTTTAACTATAGACTTTTGACAAAGTCACCATAATAATATCACATTATGGGGTATAAATATATTGCATAGGATCAAAGTATAGGATTTAAATTACTTTAGCACTTAGGATAAGATCCTATTTACTATAAACATTTAATACTTAGTGTAATTCCCTCAAGTAGGATTTGAAATACTTAAAGGTTGTTTTCGATGCTCAATTTGTACAAATACTTGAGTAAGTAAAATAACATAAATGTTGAGAGTAGAGTGTAATACGATAAAGTCATATAAACCAATCTGATATAGTTTATAGTTGAAACGACGATCAAATCATATCTCACCCTGAAATATTGTGCAAGCTATTCTACTTCTCTTTTTAAACATGAAAGCTAACTGACGATGTTTAGGACCTCCGTATTTCGCTTTCGAAATACTAAATTTCTCTTACCTGTGATCTGTGACATGAATGCTTAAATTCTTTAGCTAATTAGTTAAGTAAGCCTCGGGGTGCCCATAGGACCCCTTCACCATAAAAAAGAAGAACAAATAGTTAGCACGTTTCTTAAAACCTTTTTACACAGAGTAAAAGACAAGGGGTGATTGTACATAGTCATTGCATATATCATTTTATTGCAAAGAAGACTCCAACCCAATGGACATGGAACTGATCAGCAAGTTCTCAAAGTCCCTGAAAGAAACTTTGTCCCCAGACGGAGCCAGATGTTATCTCTAGGGTTGTTCCTTCTACTTATTTTTAAATCTTGATTATGATTTGTTTTTATTGTTTTTAATTTTACTTTGTTTCATATTTTACATTTGCTTTTTCACTATTAGGGTTCCTGATTTACCTAAAATCATCAAAGTTTTTATTCATTAATTATGAGCCCATGTATGTGCAAAAAGGTATGTGTTATAGGATGCAATCTTACAGACTGGTGGCATTTTTCTAAACTGGCAGCATCTTGTGAGCCTGCAACATATTGATTTCTTTTTATGTCAAAATGGTCACATGACATTTTATCAAATGGTTTATGATTTATTTCATGGAATGTAAGATTATGTTATAAGAATTCGACATCCTATATGTTTTTACATCCCTGACCATGAAATAATGAGTCATATGGTATGGTGGCAATTATGGAAGAATATAGGTGTTGTTTTGTCAAGATCAAAACCGTTCATATAATGAGTAAGTGTGGTCATCATAACAAGAATAGCCCAATGCACATGTTCCATCAAAATGTTTTTCATTATTTTGCTGAAGAAGGGTATTCGCAGAATGGTTTGGTTCATTGTTCATCGCCATCTGATCATGAGCAGTGTTATGTAAAGGTTCTGAAAATTTTGGGTTTATGTCTGAACCCTAGCGCTTGCAAATTTAGAAATCGAATACATTTGTGTTTCCTGGCATAACAGAGCACGCAGCTTCAACATCGCCATTATTAAAGCACACCGCCGCATGACAAATGCCCTGTTCAGAACAGTACTGCGTGAAGACTTGGCTGAGTTGAATGTTTAACAGGGTTATGTGCAGCAGAATATTAATGTTTTTAGCCGAAATATAAAAGCATTATTGGTTCATACAGCTGAGTTGAAGTCAATTTAGGGTTTATAATGTCAAGGGTAACTGAAATTGAAGAGGAGCCAGAGATGGTCGTGAAGAAAAAGCAGGGAGGTTTCATTTGTAGATTGGAACCTAGTAATACAGATTGGATTAAACAGTTTCCAAGGACTGCAAAGTTGATACAGAGGTCGGGATGGTTCAGTTTTTGTGATAAATTGCAGGGATACCATTCACAATTGACAATGGCTTTTATTGAAAATTATGACAATGACAGGGTTCATCTACAAACCTTAACCGTGAGAGTCAATGAAGATTCTATTGCTGAAGCTATCAGTGTTCCTGCAGAAGGTGAAAAATGGTTTAAACAAAAGGATTTCAAAGAAGATTTTAGTGAATTCTTGATCCTGGGAAGTGAAAAGCTCGACTGGAAAAATGGAGTTCATGTTAGCAAAATGAAGCCAGAATGGAGAGTGCCATTGGAGGTAATTCAGAATTATATCACTTGTGATGGAAGGTATGATAGGGTTTTAAAGTGCCATTTGAAACTTCTAATGCATATTCATGGTAGTACACAGTTGAATCTTCCATTTTACCTGTTTAAGAGCCTCCAAAAAATGGTTGCCAAGATTCAAGGCCATACAGCTCGCTCAGTTTATCACCAGGGGCTAATTAAATTGTTGATTCTAACTCAGCTGCAAAAAGAAGAAAAACATGGGGTTCCTTGCTGACAGAGTTAGGGTTTAGTGATAATCCTAAAGAGAAAGGCAAGAAGATGATTGAGGATGCTAACCAGCAGACAGCGAACCCTACAGAAATAGTTCAAAAGGGTAAAAATAGAGAAAATGATGCTGTATAGAGTAATTTGAGCCCTGAAACACCCTGCACACAAGAAAATCCAGAAAAACTAAGTGATATGATTAAAAGCATTGCTTCAAAAAAGAAGAGTTGTAAACAGTTATTCAGGGAAGGCAGACCAAGAACCAGACTCAGTGAGAAAATGCAGATGGAAGAAAGAACAGTTATGGAAGATGATAAGGAAGTTGTAGTTATTGAAGATGCTGCAAGTGAAGGACTAGTACACACAACAGAAGACAAGTATGATGAGGATATGGAACAGTTTATCGACATGCAAGGTGTAGCAGGTTCCACACCAGAAATGTTTTGCACAAATAAACAAAGCAATTTTGAAGAAGGTTCAGTATCAAGAAATATGACTGAAGAAAGAGGTTGCATAAGAGAGGAGGATTTGGATATTTCCTCAGAACTTGGTCAATGTAAAAGATCTCTTCAAACTTATAAAGAACAAACAATATACCTGCAGGACATTAATGAGAAATTAATGGTGGCAAACAAAATATTACGAGAAGACATGGAAAATAAGGAAGCAGAGTTCCAAAAATTACTGAAGATTTCTAAGAATATTCTCAAGGAGAAGCGAGACATGCAAAGACAACTGGAGCAACTCAAAGCCCAGAACAAGGAAAGTGATAAAGATGTTGAATTGGCGAGGCTTCAAAAGCGTTCACAGGTGCTTAGTGACTTAGCTGCCTTAGCTGAGGCTTCTAGAAGCCTTTAGGTGTTTAAAAGTTATTTGATTTTGAACTTATGTTGTTATATTTGACATCTGTATGACACTTGTATCCTAAAATTTTGTAAAGGATTAACTTCCCACTTTTGAAGGAAGTTCAATCCAGAAATTTAGGATCTATGGTTAATTGCTAGATAGAGGATTTTTGTACAAAAGGAAGGCTCGATTAGAAAACTAGAGGTTGGCAGTTTTGGGAGTAATGCATGATCAATTGTGAGCACATCTGTGTAACATGAGCATTTTGCAACTTCAGTAACAGGTTCTATTTTTGAATAAACATGATGATGATTTGCCCTTGTGTTATATGAATTGTCCTTCTGATAACTCTGTTAAGTATATGGTCATATATATTCCATTACAATAATTCTTATCATGAGAAGACAGTTATCCTTTTATTTTTATAAACATTGACAGTTTCACTTCATGATTTAGGATCATAGTACCTATATATTGAACTTTGTGATATACTCCATGTTATACAGTATTTATTTGACTTTCCTGTAACTCTGATTTCATACCATCCTATCCTTTTAAAAGTGTCATGTTTGCTTGTAAAGATTGTAAATACCCATATAATACAGTATGGATTGTGTGATATGTGCAAAACAGATTTGATTTAATATTAATTGACATATACCAATTTGGTTTCTTGTAAATTGTGTGATGCCTTTGCAATTTTTGGTTTTATACCAATTGGTGTTTTCAGTGTGATTTTATTTGATTTGTACAAAGATTTCCTTAAGCTTGAATCCTGTAGTCTAGGTTCAACTTTAGGGATAACAGCTACATTGAAAAAAAATTATTTTTTGTGAATTTTCAGGATGTTACAGCCACCAACCGCATTTCCATCCAAACTTAGACAACACTATCTATCATAATGCCACCCTCGATCCAACACCTGAACGAACAAGTCTTCCCAATGCATGACAATGCACTCACCATGGTTCCCGAAGGTCCTGTCCTAGATCCAATCGGTCGTATACCTACACTGCAACCTTTAAAGTTGTTGTCCTAACATGGTATCCACACCGATGACAACATCACATTGCCTCGTCCTGTTTGAATCAAGGCCATTAACCAAGATCCGACCACCAAGGCTACCAAAATTTATTGGACTCGTTGATCATGTGCACCCTTAACTGATGTGTCCCAGTGTGCCCTTTGTCATGCCACTTCCCATGCCGTTCAGCATAGGGGCATTACAAGTGCAGTCTTTTGGGGCCTTCTCCCGTCACTTAAGATCCGATCAGCAGCAAGACCAAACTTATAAACCCATCCCGAGGAGACATAATAGATCCTCACAGGCCTCAACGACAAGCTACCTCTTCCAAACAACAGTGTAGAGGGAAACCTAGCCATTCCACTAGTTCTTCCTCAAGACAACACGCTATTATTAATTTCCTCCGTTCAAACTAGGATGTTAGGATAGATGGGTTGACTATCCTTTGATAAAATCTACCTTGTTTCTCCTAGATTTTATTGCTCTAAATCAAATAATTTAGCAAAGAGAGTCCTTTTGGGATAATGTAATTCATTCATGCTAATTAAATGACTTGTCACCGATCTTAGTAGGTGATATTTATTTCATTTTATTCTTCTTTATCTCTTGTTTACATTTATATAAGATCTGCTTATGCAGTAGCTTTAGCATCTTCTTCTACTTTCTTTATGTGTTTTTGTTCAGATTCCTTCTCATTGGCTTCTTGGTCAACCTTTTTTATGCCTCTCCCCTCATTCTACTACTTATATTTATGTACTTTCATGTTTTCTTTTCCAAATGGATAAGGCACTATAGCTTCTCCCTCTACTTTAGTTGATTTAGCATTACATTTGCCATATTATCCTATGGATAATCGTAAGGCATGCCAACGAGCATACTAATACCTTCGTAGAAAACATGCAAGTACATGTAGATTTATTTGGTAGGTAGTCTCCTGAATTATGGGATTATTTGGAATTAAAATATTAATAAACAGGGCTTGGAGGGTCTTTACAGCAAAACCAAGTAAATGGATTGACTACCAATCATTATTCATATAATCGATCTTGGAAATGATACATTGTGAATTTAGATACGGGGAAATATAACTTTTATACCCTTTATGGGAAAAATTAAGGTATCTGGAGCTCAAAGGAAATATAACAAGAATCCACTCATCATCAAGATCCATCTAGAGCTCAAAAAAATGATCATGTTTCACCAGTACCGTGGAAGCATCAAAGCTCATAATAATGATCATGTTAAATCTAATCAATGTGTTCTTGTAATATTAATTCCATTATTTATGCAGTAAGAGTATTAGCTGGCACAATATGTAAGTAATAAGGTTGCACAAGCTTTCCCACAATTTGTGACATACCAAATTCTTGGGGAGACTTCCCATGTCACTTGATATCTCAGCAGCAGGACCAAACTAAACCTATCTCTAGGGGAAATAAGATACCCCCCAAGGTCTCAAAAACAAGCTACCTCGACCTCCATACAATAGTGTAGAGAGAAACCTAGGAATTCCTCTAGTTCTTTAATTCCTCAAGTCAACACACTATTATTAGTTTCCTTCATTCAACCTCATATGTTGCTAGAGATGGGTCTGTCAATTGATAAAACCTACCTTGTTTCTCCTAGATTTCATTGCCCCTTGTTTTTCTCCCTTTCATATTTCTTCGCCCCCATGTGGTATCCCATATTCTAGGTCAAGCCCTGTTGTGGCCACAACAGATCCCATGCTTAGCAAAAGAACGGGAACCCATTTTTCAATAAATTTGAAGGAATATGGATAAGTTTCCTTTTGCGAATATGAGTTTTCGGCTTAGGTGTCTTTAAATCTAACGCTCATACTTTCATGATCCATGTTTCTTCCTGATTTGGATTATCTCTAAGTGTTTGGTTTGCAGAGATCTTTGAATTTTGAGTATTTTAACCTTTCTATGCGCCGACCCGAAACTCGACACTTGGACAATCCGAAAGTTTTGGGTGCGGGAAATTGGTGCTCTCATTTTTGGATTTTCGTCATCCTGAAACCTGCAACCTGAACGTTGCAGGTGCAGGATTTCCTTTTTTTCGAAGTTTGTTTTATATAAACTCGAAACCCGACAATGTCGCATTGCGGGAATCCAGATTTTCGTTTATAAGTTTTAATAAACCCGAAACCCGACAATGTCACATTTCGGGATTCGGAAATTGCCTTATTAACTTTGCGTTTGCTTGAGTCCCGAAACCCATAATCCGCAACTGTCGGGTTGTAGCTTTCAGGAACTTGGTTTTTGATTTGGTTATATTTTGGAACCCGAAACCCGCCAGTGTCGATTTTCGTCTTTCGGGACTGGTAAATAAAACTTTTTATTATGTTTCTAAACCCGATCCTGCATTTCGCATTGGTTAATCTCAGGCATTCGCTGTTCTCGATCCTACGGTCATGATTTAACTTGCGTAAATTGATAAATATAAGTTTTTATTTACTTTTTGTTATCATTTTTACTCGCCGAAAATGACCCCACTATGCTGATTCTACTGTGAATTTGGTTGCTAAGGGTCATTTTTGCTGGTTTTTTCTGTTATTTTAGGTTGAGTTGTTTCCATTGCTGCGTTCTGTGTTCAGTAATTTGGTTATTTTGGGATTCAGCAATGGCCTTTTTCTCGTTTCATTCGACTCTTCAAGGCTTTGTAGATTATAATTTTTGTTTAGTTTCTGCAGTGTATCCCTGGTCTTCCTATTAGATTAACGATCTGGCTCTAGTTTCACGAGCGAAATTAGGCCGCCAGTTGGTGTATTGAAATTCTTGTCTTATGCATTTCATAGACGTCTCTTTTCACCGGAAATTTCACTTTTATTTCAAATCCGAGGTCATGATTGTTGATGTGAACAGATTTGTAATGATGAGTTTTCATATGCTTTTCAAGTCATGCAAGTCTCGATTAGATTTGTACTTTCACATAGATCCAGATCCGGTTAACGCATGTTTTAGCTTGCTTCGTTGCAGTTTGGATGATTGTAGTGTACTAATCATAATAATTTAACCATTACGACTGGTTACATTCAATCATTTCCATCCTATTTGTTTGCTTCAATTTGGAAACTAACACGAAGCCTTCAGTGCGTCCTTTGCATCCTTTAAGGGGGGGATTTTTGTATGATAATCTTGTGAGCTTCCTTCTGAACGTATTTAATAAAGGCAACATGCATACAGGTCATGAATCTCCCAATGTCCACTTCAAAGATGAATAATTCTATCCCTTACTTTATCAAGAACCTATGTCACCACCTTTTGATGTAGGTGTTCCTGATTTAAGCAACGATAGTGATGAAGAAGATTCTGATGCCCCATTTTTTTGCATGCAAATTCTCGGTAAGAAATATAAGAAACTTTCGAAGGAATTGGTTGACCTTGACGACGATATTATATGAGATTATATAATCAATGAAGAACCTGATATTCCTCCAACTCCTTCTGAGGTGGACTCTCTGACGGATTTATCTGTTTTTGAGAACTTGCTCTCTCATCCAGAAGTTCCTGTGGTAAATTCTCTACAAGCCAAATCATCTGTTGCTGATAATGGGTAGGTTGGAACGGGATTCTTGTTGTGATCTGAGGATCTTTCCAATTAAAGAATATATCTTTAAGAATCCCTTTGAAAAGGTGAAAAAAATCATGTAGTCCGAGAAATGGCAAGATTTCCTGGATCAATAGTTGAATCCGGATCTGTAATTTCTATTTTCTAGCATTCTCCTATTATACTCGGTTGTAGTATTTTTATTTAAAAAAGATACCTCTCTTGGAAAAGGGGTTGGAATTTTTGGAATTAGAATTCAGCAGAAGATAAGACTGAGGATACTCTGTGGCCAGAGTCATTGTAATTTTGGTACAAGACATCTTAATACAATAATGTTATCTTTGGATCCATCTTCTGATTGTTACTCAAATTTCTTTGAGAATTTTTTACTTCATATTCCAGATTTTCATCCGCTATATATATGATCTCTTGTTAGATATCTAACGAATGCATAAATCTTTTGTATTGATTTTTCTGTATAACTGATGTATGTAAGAAAATATTTGATTGAATTTCTTTAATTAAATACTTTCTTTAACGATTTTTGCAATTGATCTCATATATATTTAATCATTGTTGATTTTTCAATCAACAAAGAGATAACAGGTTATATCTTGATGGTCCTCAAGCTTGAATTATCGTTGTTTGATTTTAATTAACTAATCATAATTTAAGTTGACAAATATCTCATCTGAAGGCATTTCTGTTAAGGGTGGAGAACTATTTATTCCTTATACCTCAGGGGTAACCTGCACAAACTACAAGCTTTTCATCTTAGGATAGGATTGACTTAAGATTAGATCTTTATTTCTAAATAGATTAAGTTAGAATTGTTTATTTTTTTCCATATCTTCGTTTTCCTTAATTGGGAAACTGATTTGATAGATCAAACCACTTACTCTTAGAGTGCCAGCGGAGGCCGAATATCTGTGGGTGATTACCACACGAAACAGCTCGAGGATAGAATTTCCCTTGCGTCGGGTATTTTAGAAGCCTTTGGCTGGGTTTTCATCCCTTGTTGTGTGCCTTGGAACCCTTTCCAACACCTTGCAATAACCTGCACAAGCGAGGCATCAACAAGCCCATATGTGTATGAGTCTCTAAATCAAATAATTTAGAAAAGAGAGACATATTTGGGATAATGTAATTCATTATGGATTATTAAATGACTTGTCACTGATCTTAGTAGCATGGGGGCTTCACTCAATAAACCACTATCATAGCACGTTCGTCCGTGGCATATGAAACCATACCCATAATTTCACTAAATATTGGAAAATACCTTCCAAAATCGTTTTTTTAACCCCCTCCCAATATGCCTTTCCATTTTAAAAAAAACCCTATTTTCACAAGATATTGTATGTATCAATTTTTTCATTAACATTTTTTATACCCCTTTATATTTCTACCTAGTATATTGATATGATACCCTTCTTATGACCCCATATGCATTCTACAATGCACCTTGCTTCTTTCGATGTATATTGTGGACGCACATTACTTCACTCACAATGAAATTACTCAACCACATATCATTATGATTTGCAACATCTAATGGTCTAATGAAGAGATAGGAGATCACTTCTTGTATGTCACTAGAGGCAATGCACATAGTAAAACATTTAGATTGCATGTTACAGTTCCCCAATCGCTGACTAAGCCTGTTGTGGGCTAGGTATCCAAGCCCCCAAGGCCTGTAACAAGCTCGAGGAGGCTAACTAAACCTCCCAAGGCCTATAATAGGCACAAGTGGTTGGGTATTCAAACCCCCAAGGCCTATCGAGGGCCTATAACACGCCCTAGAGGCTTAGAGCCTCCCAAGGCTATTGGTAACAACTGGTTGAGTGTTATTGGTAACAATTGGCTATCAATGACCACTGTCTCTCGACTATGATCGACTGGAAACCCACTTCACCATGAAACTCCTGGCCTCAAGCATGCCTCAAGGTGCAATTTCCTTGCGTACTGGTAATCCCGAGTCTTGCCTCAACCCAATTTTTCATCCGGTCGTGATCCCACCATCTCCATTTGGCGGATATTTGTCAGCCCGCCCATATAAAAAATACCCCAAAGTATTTTTATATTATTACATTAAATAAAAAAAACCTTTGCCCCTTAATATATAAGCAATATAATTTTTAGGTTTTCATGAATATTTAATACCGCAATATGAATGAACGTGATATTATATTTCCTTCTAGTGAAGCCCCTGTGCTTAGTAGTTGAACTTAATTTCACTTTTTCTTCATATGAGGTTTGGGGTTATAGCAACGTCATTGATCCATTAGCAATTTTTTTTCAGAAAACAATTCCCAATGCAAAATTAAGTGAGGTGGTTCCCATCTCTTTGACTCCTAATTGGTCCAATGGTCGACTAGGTAAGGCAAGTACTACAAAAAGATTAGACAGGTTCAGGATGGTTGATAACCTAGTATGTGATAATGTATTGGGAATATTTAGATGTTTGGCAGTTTCCTCGAGATTTTTAATGCACCATAAAGCCATAGTTTTGCAGATGGATTTTGAAAACATAATACACATTATCCCTTCTATTATATGATTGTTAACAACTGGCAGTCTTATTCTCAGAATTTTCATTTGCCTCCGATGTTGAATTTGGTTAAAAAACTCAATCTTCTTATAAAGTAGGTGTCAATTAAATGGGAATAATGTGTGTTTTTTTGTATTCTAAATTACGAATATTTAGTGTCACATATTTTTAATCATTATTCTTTCTTTGGATCTGTTTGGTGGGAATTGAGAAGATTACTAAATTTTCATGATGATTGAGATCAGTACTAGAATTTTTAGCGAGGTATGTTTATATATATGGTATGCTTGAAGACAACTATTCTCTTATTTGAATAATTTAAAGTGAATACTTTTTAGTAAGGTATGATTGCTTCTATGGTTGTCCTAGAGTAGAGATATAAATTGGGAAAAGGGAGTTTCATATTTACAGGTTAATCTTCAACTGGAATAAAGGACAGATATAATTGTTTCTTTGATACAAAAATTCTCATAGATCTCTTTCTCTTGTATATTTAATAATTAAATAAAAATGCGGGTGAAATGGATGGATATTTGAATGATGAGGATGTCATTGCTAACAATGCCATTGATTATGTGTCAATGATGTTATTTTAGGGGAGTGAAGACTCCATTTTTTAAACTATCTTCTCTATACTTAGTTTATAATATGACCATCTTTTTGGGATTGTGTTTTTATGTTTATAAAAGGTCAGTTGTCATAAAAAAATTTAGATGGGGTTCTGATACATAGCTTTCTCTGTGAAGAAGGATAACATTTGTAAAATCTAGAGGATAGTTTTTTAAGTAACTGGAGGAAGGTGTACTCTAAATTTTATTGTTTTTGTTTCACAAAGGACTATGTACCTTTGATTCCCTATTGAATAACAACTTGAGTGGCCATAACAATTAAGAGCAATATGTGTTTCCTCCTAGGAGGTCACAAGTTCAAATCTAGAGGGGGTCCCTTGTCCCACAAACAAGGGTGTCTCATACACCAAATTAGTGTCTCACTAGGCGATGACCTTAAAAAATAGATTATTATTATAATTATTATTAACAAGTTACAATTTTTTTGCTTTGAAAATATGTGTGTGTGTGTGTGTGCGTGAAAAAACCCTGAAAATCCAAGTGTTTCAAAATAACTTCAACTTAAACTTTGTAACAAATCAATTTTATCAAAACATTTACTTTTATAGAAAAAAACAAATACTTTGTAGTGGCAAATAAGGCAACATATTTCTTGAAAACTTGAGTGATGGTATATTTTGGGTTTTATCTACTTTCCCACAATACTTTGTTTTTTACCGCCAACTAATTTGGAAGGTTTTTCTTTCCCGCCAAATAATTTGGAAGGTTTACTATTTAGTTTAGTCCTTTGTTTAATGCTCTAGTTAAATATTCTCTTCTCCCTCTTTTTTTTGAAAAAAAAAACTATAAATAATTTATTATTCGTCAAGAATCAAACTATATTATGAATTTATCTAGAAGATCTTGGGTGGATGTGTAGTTCGTGTAGTCAATTGCATGCATAGAATCCAACAGAATTGCTCCTACTGCTCCTAACAATCTTCCTGAGGTATGGTTTGAAATGTGTATAAACTCTATTGCTCCTAACAATCTTCCTGAGGTACAGTTTGAAATGTGTATAAAGTCTATTTACTGTGAACATTTTACTAATATTTTTTTTCCAATGTATTTTCAAACGAAAAAATGTGGCATATTGTACAGAGCTCTCCGTTAGGGTAACTATCTTGACTCCACGTGGTAAAGAAAAAACACTATACAGTCTAGATAACCTTTCACCATTGCCCTCATCCAGTAGCATATAAAATGATTTATTCAACACTGAGCTTCATTTTGTGAATGTTGTATCTTCACAAATAACCTTCCATGCTAGGTTTTTTTATACATGCTCTTTTCCATATCGAGGGGAATTTGTAACAAATGTGTTATGAATTTTATTCTTAAATTTGGAAACCCCAAACTAAGTATGTTGTGATGACACTAAAAAATTCCCAAGACCTCAAAGAATGTGCCCAGATTTGTTTATTTTCTGCTGTAGGAGTGCACAGGTCAACCCAGAATTAGGTTTACTACTGCAATGAACTAAAAAAAAGCCACAATTGGAGTTCTAGTGCCTTTTACCACTGTTTTGATGAACATGATGTTGTTTTATTGCACAGGTATACCTAGAAAGTGGAAAAGAATAGCCCAGATCTCATATTTGTTGCTTTTAAGAGCCTAACATATGCCCAGGTTTGATGATTAATTTTCCCGAAGCTGTTAAAGTGCCCAAACATTCCAATGATGTGAGAAATGTTGTTTGTCGATTTAGAATAAGTTGTTATTGGGGGTGACCATGTATTTCTATAGCTCTTTCGTGCATTTCCCTTATACTTCTGAAACTTGTTGGATCGATTAGTCATTTAAAGTGCTTTGTATAGATATGAACATTCAGGGATGATAGAATTATTTTTTTTGGTTGTGCAAGCTTTATACAAGTGGATACATGGAGGTAAGTGATTGTTTGTGATTGAACTATAGCATTATTTTTATCATATTTAGATTCTTATAACATGCTATCTTGTATTTTAATATCAATCTAATAGTCTATGGCTAATCAGTACTCTAATCCATTTGCAAAAAACAGAGAAAGAAAATCATGACACGAAATAAAGAAAAAATTGATTATGAAATTTTCAAAAAGAACGCGTCAAAATGATAAAGTAGGAAAGAAAGGAACATGCATCTCAAAAGGTAAATATTTAGAAATAGAACAATGTATTTTCCTTATGCAATATAATGCTTATTTTTATTGTATGACAATGTTATGCATATGTTTACTAACATTCTTGGCTATAGTGACAAAGAAGAGGAAAATCCAAACTAGTGCAAAGAAGATTACACCTTCTATGTTGTTGAATGACTCTATTAGTACCACCAAATAAGGAAATGACAAAGATACATTTTCGTCTTTTCGGGAGGAGGAGCAACATGAAGAACAAGGTAATCCCATTAATTCATAATTGTGTAGTTATTCATAACTATAAATCTTATGATTTAGAAGTCCATAAAACCTATACATGCCCTTATTTTATAGAAGATGTTCAAAAACAACCATGCCATCAAGATATTAGTGTGGAAGGGGAAGATCCCTCTACACAAAAAGAGAATGAGCAACATGAACAACAAGGTAAACCCATTGATTTATAATTTTGTAGTTCTTCATAATTATAAGTGTTATGATTAAGAAATCCATAACACCTTTGCGTGCCCTTGTTTTACAGAAGATGTTAGAAAAAACCCATTTCATCAATATATTAGTGTAGAAGGGGAAGATCCCTCTACACACGCATCAACTGAGAAAGTCAAGAAGAAAGGTAGAGGACCAACCAAATGTGTAGATACCAATAACTTGGAGGGAAATCTTGAAATTCAAATCGATGAAAGGAACCGACCCATTGGTACAAACTCTGTGAAGCTAGCTTCGTTGCTAGGTTTGCTCGCGAGGGAAATGGTTCCAATCACTTATTCTGATTGGAGGAAGGTTTCAGATCTATTAAAGGAGGACTTGTGGAACATTATTAATGTGAGTATTAGACATCATGTGTATTTTTTCTCAACATTTCTATTTTTGCGTGATTTCAAAGTTTATATCCAAACCATTCAATGGCATCTAATAATGCAATTCTTGTATGTTGTAGTCAAAATTCATAATCCCTCCACTCCTTAAAGATTATTCTATGCAATCCATTGGCCATAAGGAAAACAATCATAAGTATTGGTTGACCAAAAAAATTTGTGACCCTTATGAATCAATAAAGGAAATATTTAAAGATGTTCCTCCAATTAGGATAACTGAGACAGCTTGGAGAGAGTTCATCCTATCATGAAGCACCACTGAATTCCATGTAAGCAATAAGTTCTCATATTATATAATCAAGTTATCTAGAATGTCTATTGCCTTGCAATGTTGACTTATACATTTTATTTTCAATTTATTTCTAGGATATAAGGAAAAAAAAATCAAAATAGAGAAAAGGAGAGGGACTTCCACACCTCCAAACGTCGAGGTTATCAATGGGTTGAAGATGATATGGTAAGCAATTGTGATGCATTATATTTTATTCGATATTATAAATATTACCATATCTAACATTCATTGTAATGTCACAACTTAACCATACTATTTTATTTGTTGCAACTATAAAAATTCTATAGCCTCTAATGATACAACTACAAGCATTACTAGGGCAGACTTATGGAAGAAGTGCCATGAAAAGAAGGATGACACTCCAATCACACCAATTGTAGGAGAAGCAATAGTATGTTCTCAAACTTCTAATTTATATATTGATTAGAATTTCATTGTACAATGTGTTGGAAATGTTTTCTTACATGCTCTGATTTAATTGCATGAAAAATGTTAGCAAAAAATTCAAGAAGCACAATTAGAAGTTGCATCTGAAGAGTTTGCATCTAGGGATGATTCCCTTTCTAAGGTACTAGGGGTTGATGCGAGAGAACGATGTCATGGGGTTGGCTTAGGAGTTACACCAACTAACTTGTTTGGCAAAAATACATACAAGGAGGCGCTAGCTACAAGCCAAGCTACTGTGAAAGAAAAAACACAAGAAATCTCATCTCTAAAAACAACAATAATTGAACTACTGAAAAGAGTGGAAGATATGGAGAGAGAGAATGTATTCAATGGTGAATGTGTTAGTGTCCAATTATTTTCTCTTGTTTCAATATACAAAATTGTACACTAATGAATTGAATTATAATATATCATTACTGATATGAACAGAGTCCTACAATACAAAATGTTGAGGTTGAAATCACACCCATGGTGGAGGTTAGTTGTTTAACTATTATTTTAAATAACATTTTATTTTCATATTTGAATACATGTATTATATTTTGTTGTCTTGGCAAAGTAATACAGGGGACAAAACAACCTCTATGAATGGATTAATACAAAAAAAATTGACTTCAATGCGGACTCCATCATCCTTAGTAAGTATTATAAAATTTTGTAATTCAGATCAACTTTATTTTATTTTATCAGTTTATTACAAATCATTTTCTATTAGGTGCAGAGTCGTGCATCAAAATATGATCAATATTTGGTACAGAAAACCCCAATGGCTCCAACTAAACTGCAAATTGACAAAATGAAAAACACAATCTTGGTAAGTTTGTAATTCTTTATTCTAGGTTCACAAATTTTTAACTTCTTATTACAATGCATCTTACTTTGTCCCATTTATTTGCAGGGTCAAGATAATACTAATGAGCTGACACCAACTTCCCAATTGGATCTGGAAGGAAAGAAATGCTATATAATTGCATTAAATTCAAGGGTGAAAGTTGCAAGGGCAACAATACATAAGACTGACCCAAATGCAATGGTACACTGTGTTCCTGTTGGGAAAGGCTATTATGTTGTGAATCCCACACAAATTTTAGATCCCCTATTTGGAAATATATCTCTACCACATCCCAATAGCACATTATCTAATCTACAAGATTCTTTGTGTACTAGCTACATTCCTTGGAATAAGGATGACATTGAACTATGTAACTAGTGGTTATACTATGTGACTAGTGATTATAGTGATGTTGTATCAACTAAGAATAGTTGATTTATTGAATATTTGAAATCAGATTAGGACATAGTTTATAAAGTTTTTGTAGTTTGGATTAATATTTACAATGATTTAAAAAATTGGGCACTAATTGCCATTATATGTTATGGGCATAATGTGGCATTTTGAAATACATTCTTCCTTGCACTTGAATTGAGATGTTATGTTGTGAATATATGGATTGAATAATCTGTCTATCATATTTTCATTAAGTTCAATACCTTGGCTGAGTATAGAGGTGTAAAGCTTATATTTTCATTAATTTCAGAACCTTGGCAGGAGAAAACTAAATGTATCCTTGATAGCAAACTTGTCACAGTTTTCTTCACATTTGAACTAATATAGAACAACAAAATATTTATCAATGCATTCAGTCCCTCGGACTCCAACCTGTACATTTTGATATTTGGGAATTGTATAGCTGACTTTCATGTTTCCATGACTATGAAGGCTATAATGTATAATTAAGGCCATAATGTTCTTGTGAAAATGGATGTGCTAGGGTTGTATTTATACATCTCTAGAATGCCTTAGTTCATTAAGAAGATAACATTATAGAGAATTCATCTCTGAATCCATTGTTTTACGTGATCAATACGAGACTGCTTGTAGGATGTGAAAGAAAGCATCAATCTCTTTGAAATAAATTAATTTTTTGTTTATTAATTAAATAATAAACTTTGTTTTGTTTATGTCTCTTATTTATTTAATATTTGTTTAATTAAATTGCTGAGCAACCTCTATTTAAATCTCTGGCTTGTGCGGTCTTCTGAAAAACTTGTTTAGTATATATTTTTAAGCTATGTGCAGGCATACTCATACACTGTGTGAAAAATATTTTTTTTCAACTTGGAAGGTTAATTTTTCACTCATATGACCTTTATAGGGAAAAATGAAACCATGAATGGATAAACACTTCAACAAGGAACAAATCCATGTCATTTGATGGATTAATTGACACACACACATCATATGGTGGGCATTTGAAAACAGCTTTTTAAACTACTGATTTAACACTTGGATAGAATTATAAAACCTTAAGTCAACATGAGGGATTTTTATTTTCACCAACTCCTAAACCAATGATACCAGATGATGTAGTACATCTCATTGAGCACAACCAAACTGATTTCCCCTTCAGACTCATCTTCTTCTGACTTAGGCGGGCATTTTACTGGACTGGAGCAAAACAAGCCAGAGGGCACTTTTGGAATATTGATAACTTCATCTTTAGAGACTTTTTGGAAAAAACAATGATATGGTTAGATGCACCAATCAACACTCTAGAGACCCATACCCTTAGAAAAATTTAAATCATCAACTACAAAAAATTGCGGGCATTTTACAGAGGTCACTTAGGCAGTTTTACCAGTAATTTTATACTTGGACAATTTGTGCATTTTACTGGACTAGAGCAAAACTGCTTGAAACATTGTTTTGGAAGACCCATAACTTCCTCCTCAGACACTCTCAAGACAAGATGAGACCATGGTCAGGTAGAAAAATCAACAAGCTACAGCCTGACACTATGGGGCGGGCATTTACCTTAACCTATTAATTATGGCAGGCATTTTCCTGAGGCCACATAGGCAGTTTTACTACCACTGGTGCAAAAACAACCTGAAACCCTATTTTGGAAAGCCTTTAACTTTGTCATCAAACACCCTCTTTGAGAATTAATACCATGGTAAGAAAGCCACTTCAACAAGCTATAGAATGATATTTTCAGATAATTTTTATCACTCTCCTATGAGGTATGGTGGGCATTTTTCCAAGGCTACTTAGCCAAATTTCTTAACACGGCCAAATTTCTTTTGTTCTTAATATGCAAAACAAGTTTTTTTCTCACTTTGGAAGGTTAAGTTCTCGCAGATGTCACCATCATAAGGAAAAATGAAAGCATTGATGAATAACCACTTCAACAAGGAACAAATCCATGTCACCCTTTAAATTTGTTGATACACACACATCATCTGGCAGACAATTGAAACTAGCTTTTTAAACTACTAATTCAACACTTAGACAAAAAGTTGTCAAACCCTATGGTAACATGAGATTTTTATTTTCATCAAATTGGAAGTATGAGACACCCAATGGATAGAGGCCAACAAGGTGATTCCATCCAAACCAATTTCATCCTTTGAAGCTTATTTCTCTCTCCTCGGTGGGCATTTTTATGGAGCAGTACAAATCAAGCTAGGAGGCACTTTTGGAAGATCAATATCTTCATCTACAGAGACTCTTTGGACAAACCAATGATATGGTTGGATGCACCAATCAACAGTCTAGAGACCCATACCCTAAAAATATTTTTAGACATCAACCACAGGAAATGGAGGGCATTTTACTGAGGTCACTCAGGAAGTTTTACCAGTAATTTTATACTTGAGACAATTTGTGCATTTTACTGGACTGGAGAAAAACTGCCTGAAATACTGTTTAGGAAGACCCATAACTTCCTCCTCAGACATTCTCAAGACAAGATCATACAATGGTTAGGTAGACAAATCAACAAGCTATATCCTGACACTATGGGGTGGGCATTTACCTTAACCTATGAATTATGGCAGGCATTTTCCTGAGGCCACATAGGCAGTTTTACTACCACTGGTGCAAAAACAACTTGAAACATTGTTTTGGAAGGCCTTTAACTTTGTCATCAAACACCCTATTTGAGACTTGATACCATGGTAAGATATCCACTTCAACAAGCTATAGCATGATATTTTCAAATAATTTTTATCACTCTCCTATGAGGTACGGCGGGCATTTTCCCAAGGCTACTTAGCCAAATTCCTTAACACTTAGCCAAATTTATTTTCTTAATATGCAACCGTGTAGGTCACTCAGGAAGTTTTACCAGTAATTTTATACTTGAGACAATTTGTGCATTTTACTAGGCTGGAGCAAAACTGCCTGAAACATTGTTTAGGAAGACCCATAACTTCCTCCTCAAACATTCTCAAGACAAGATGAGACCATGGTAAGGTAGACACATCAACAAGCTACAACCTGACACTATGGGGCGGGCATTTACCTTAACCTATGAATTATGGCGGGCATTTTCCTGAGGCCACATAGGCAGTTTTACTACCACTAGTGCAAAAACAACTTGAAACATTGTTTTGGAAGGCCTTTAACTTTGTCATCAAACACCCTATTTGATACTTGATACCATGGTAAGATATCCACTTCAACAACCTATAGCATGATATTTTCAAATAATTTTTATCACTCTCCTATGAGGTACGACAGGCATTTTCCCAAGGCTACTTAGCCAAATTTCTTTTGTTCTTAATATGCAAAACAAGTTTTTTTCTCACTTTGGTAGGTTAATTTCTTGCATATGTGACAATCATAAGGAAAACTGAAAGCATGGCTGGATAACCACTTCAACAAGGAAAATATCCATGTCAGCCTTTAAATTTGTTGATACACACACATCATCTGGCGAGCATTTGAAACTAGCTTTTTAAACTATTAATTCAACACTTGGACAAAAAATTGTCAAACCCTAGGGTAACATGAGATTTTTATTTTCATCAAATTGGAAGTGTGAGACACCCAATGGATAGAGGCCAACAAGGTGATTCCATCCAAACCAATTTCATCCTTTGAAGCTTCTTTCTCTCTCCTCGGTGGGCATTTTTCTGGAGCAGTGCAAATCAAGCTAGCAGGCACTTTTGGCAGATCAATATCTTCACCTACAGAGACTCTTTGGACAAACCAATGATATGGTTGGATGAACCAATCAACAATCTAGAGAACCATACCTAAAAATATTTTAAGACATCAACCATAGGAAATGGCAGGCATTCTACTGAGGTCACTCAGGCAGTTTTACCAGTAATTTTATACTTACACAATTTGTGCATTTTACTAGACTGGAGCAAAACTGCTCGAAACACTTTTTTGGAAGACCCATAACTTCCTCCTCAAACACTCTAAAGAGAAAATGGGACCATATTCAAGTAGACAGATCAACAAGCTACAACCTGAAAATATTTGGCAAACATTTTCCTTAACCTATGAATTATGGCATGCATTTTCCTGAGGCCACTTAGGTAGTTTTACTAGCACTGGTGCAAAATAGCTTGAAACCCTATTTTGTGAGATCTATAACTTTGACATCCAACATCATTTTTGAGAACTGAGACCATGGTAAGATAGCCTCTTCAACAAGCTATAGCTTGATACTTTCAGATACTTTTTATCGTTCCCTTATGAGGTCTGGCGAGGATTTTCCTGAGGCCACTTGGACCAATTTTCCAACACTTAGTCAATTTCCATAATTTCTCCAACATGCCACATTTTTACAGAATTGATGCCAAATTGCAACAATGACTTCATGATAGCTTATGATAGCACCAAAAAACCATCATGTATCTTTCCAAGCTCATCACACATGCCACATCGTCATACATGCCATGCCATCACTTCCTTCGTTATTCCTTTGTCAATCACTAAGTTTTCCCTGCCACTATGTCCTTGGTCATTTCTTTGTCATTACTGAACTCCTTTGACATCAATGACAACCATATTCAACATTCTCCCCCTGGAGAATCTTTGTAAGATGAGGAATTTATTAAGTCCTTCAGTACTTTCTTTGAACTTTTCATTAACAGTGCTTCAGTACTTCCATAGTATATATTTTTAAGCTATGTGCGGGCATACTCATACATTGTGTGAAAATGATTTTTTTTCAACTTGGAAGGTTAATTTTTCACTCATGTTACCTCCATAGGGAAAATTGAAACCATGAATGGATAAACACTTCAACAATGAACAAATCCATCTCATTTGATGAATTAATTGACACACACACATCATCTGGTGGGCATTTGAAAATAACTTTTTAAACTATTGATTTAAGACTTAGACAAAATTATAAAACACTAAGTCAACATGAAGGATTTTTATTTTCACCAACTCCTGAACCCATGATACCAGCTGATGTAGTACATCTCACTGAGCACAACCAAGCTGATTTCCCCTTCAGACTCATTTTCTTCTAACTTGGGCCGACATTTTACTACACTGGAGCAAAACAAGCCAGAGGTCACTTTTGGGAGACTAGTAACTTCATCTCTAGAGACGTTTTGGACAAAATAATGATATGGTTAGATGCACCAATCAACACTTTAGATACCCATACCCTCATAACAACTTAAATCATCAACTATAGAAAATGGCTGGCATTTTACAGAGGTCACTTAGGAAGTTATACCAATAATTTTATACTTGGACAATTTGTGCATTTTACTGGACAGGAGAAAAACTGCCTGAAAAATTGTTTTGGCAGACCCATAACTTCCTCATTATACACTCTCAAGACAAAATGAGACCATAGTCAAGTAGACAAATCAACAAGCTACAACCTAGCAATATGGGGAGGGAATTTTCCTTAACCTATGAATTATGGCGTGCATTTTCCTGAGGCCACTTAGGCAGTCTTACTAGCACTGGTGCAAAACATCCTGAAACCATGTTTTTTCAGATCTATAACTTTGGCATCAAACATCCTTTTGAGAACTGATACCATGGTAAGATAGCCTCTTCAAAAAGCTATAGCTTGATACTTTCAGATGCTTTTTATCATTCTCTTATGAGGTTTGGCGGGCATTTTCCTGAGGCCACTTAGACCAATTTTCCAACACTTAGTCAATTTCCAGAATTTCTCCAACATGCCATATTTTTACAGAATTGATGCCATATTGCAACAATGACTTCATGATAGATTATGATAGAACCAGAAACCATCATGTGTCTTTCCAGGCTCATCGCACATGCCACATCATCATACATGCCATGTCATCTCTTCCTTCATTATTCCTTTGTCTTTCACTGAGTTTTCCCTGCCACTATGTCCTTGGTTATTTCTTTGTCATTACTGAACTCCTTTTACATCAATGACAACCATATTCAACATTCTCCCCCTGGAGAATCTTTGTAAGCTGAGGAATTTATTAAGTGCTTCAGTAATTTCTTTGAACTTTTCATTAACAGTGCTTCGGTACTTCCTTGGTATATATTTTTAAGCTATGTGTGGGCATACTCATACACTGTGTGAAAATGATTTTTTTTCAACAAGGAACAAATCCATGTCATTTGATGAATTAATTGACACACACACATCATCTGGTGGGCATTTGAAAATAGCTTTTTAGACTACTGAATTAACACTTAGACAAAATTATTAAACCCTAAGTCAACATGAATGATTTTTATTTTCACCAACTCCCAAACCAATGACACCAGATGATGTAGTACATCTCACTAAGCACAACCAAACTCATTTCCCCTTCAGACTCATCTTCTTCTGAATTGGGTAGACATTTCACTGCACTGGAGCAAAACAAGCCAGAGGTCACTTTTGGAAGACTGATAACTTCATCTTCAGAGACTTTTTGGACAAAATAATGATATGGTTAGATGCACCAATAAAAAATATAGAGACCCATACCCTCAGAACAATTTGAAGCATCAACTACAGAAATGGTGGGCATTTTACAGAGGTCACTTAGGCAATTATACCAGACATTTTATACTTGGAAAATTTGTGCATTTTACTGGATTGGAGCAAAACTTCCTGAAACATTGTTTTGGAAGACCCATAACTTCCTCCTCAGACACTCTCAAGACAAAATGAGACCATAGTCAAGTAGACATATCAACAATTTATAGCTTGAAAAGATGGGGTGGGAATTTTCCTTAACCTAAGAATTATGGCGTGCATTTTCTTGAGGCCACGTAGGCAGTTTTACTAGCACTAGTGCAAAACAACCTGAAACCTTGTTTTTTCAGATCTATAACTTTGTCATCAAACATCCTTTTTGAGAGCTGAGATTATGGTAAGATAGCCTCTTCAACAAGCTATAGCTTGATACTTTCAGATACTTTTTATCGTTCTCTTATGAGGCTGCTGGGCATTTTCCTGAGGCCACTTGGACCAATTTTCCAACACTTAGTTAATTTCCAGAATTTCTCCAACATGCCATATTTTTACAGAATTGATGCCAGATTGCAACAATGACTTCATTATAGCTTATGATAGCACCAAAACACCATCATGTGTCTTTCTAGGCTCATCACACATGCCACATCGTCATACATGCCATGTCATCATTTCCTTTGTTATTCCTTTCTCTTTCACTGAGTTTTCCCTGTCATTATGTCCTTGGTTATTTCTTTGTCATTATTGAACTCATTTGACATCAATGACAACCATATTCAACAATAACAATCCCCATATATAAGTGGCGAACTCCTAGGCCATGGTATAAGGAAAATAGCTCATGTCTTAGGCCATATGGGTTCACTATGAAATTTATGGGGACATATGGAACCCAAGGGAAACCCACTACTTTTGAGGGTGGCTTTCTAACCACCACCCCCAAACGTCCTAATTGTCATGAATTTAAGGGGGTTTTTTAACAACCACCTTGAAAAGGACATTCAGGGAGGGTATTTCAACCCCCCCAAAAAAAATTCTTGACAAATGGACTTTTGAGGGCGGCTTTATAACCACTGCCCCCAAATATCCAAATTCTTATGACTTTTAAGGGGGTTTTTTTCACAACCTCCTTGAAAAGGAACTTTATGGGGGGTCTTTCAAGGCTCTCCCCAAAAAGTCATGAAAATTGGACTTTTGAGGGTGGCTTTGTCACAACCTCCTACAAAAGTCCAAATTCTCAACATTTTTGGGCACGACCTTAAACCAACTGCCTCTAAATGCCAAATCAACATGAAATTTGGGGGCAGATTTCATTCAACCACCCCCAAAAGTCCAATTCTTAGGAATTTTTTTGGGGGGGGATTCTAACAACCACCTTGCAAAGGACCTTTAGGGAGGGGGGTCTTTCCAAACCCCCCCCCAAAAGTCCAATTTTTAGGACTTTTGGAGGGGGTTTGTTAGGACCGCCCCTAAAGACCTGAAAATACTATTGGGGGGGGGGGGTTAGCAAAACTACCGCAAGATAAAACCGCCCCCAAAAATGTAATTTGTTGTAGTTATTTTTTCCTCCTCTTCTCTTTTTCTAAAGGGATTGACCATTTTTTCTATCTAAATGCATCTTCTACCCCTCAAGATTACTATCATCTCTACTAAGATTCCTCTATGTTCAAGGGGAGGAGAAATAGGTGGTTCACAGATGGGATGAAATATATAGCAGTTAGCAAAATAGTGATCACCTCTAATATTCCCTAGCCATAACTTATCCATTTTTATCCCAATTGTTCCCATCATGCTCATGAAAACTAAATATGTCTCTTCGTACCAAGCCTATCTAGTGTTTGAATACCCTAAAATCATGCTTTTCTTTTGGTCTTATCAGAGCATGATGAAAAATTCATGGCTTCTTGTGGGGGATGTTGTCCTCAAATCCTCTCACATTCTCCTAACAAACATTTGTACTGTTGAAAATTGGTTTTCATTGATGTCAACTAATTTCAAAGAGGACTCAGTATCCTTGTGTCGGTTTCAAGAAGTATATGAAATCAAGTTTGAAGGAGTACATCCAGATTGCAAAAGTACATCTAGTTTGAAGAAGTACATAAGGTATGAGCACAAGTCCTAATCCATCTAGTTGTGACACTTCAAAGGTAATGCCAAAGAGATGGATGGACAAGTCTTGGAAGTGGGAAATACTCTTGTGAGCAAGAAATGGTTGGACATGTATGCAAGTCGTGGAAGTACACAAGACCCACCAAGCCAAAGAAGTATGCATGTCTCGGAAGTGCACAAGACCCACAAGCGATGGTACTTCAAGGGAACAAAACCCAAAAACCAATGGTCCCCAAGTGCGCAATATCCACTATGCAAAGAACCAAGTATGTGCAAGAAAAACCAGGTATGATACCTCAGTTGCACATATCAGGACAAGTGGTGGATGCGTGACTCAGCTTGACAGTGAAGTAAGGAAGAAGGGATGCTACGACCAACTTGTGGACACATGATTTGTGCAGGCCAAGTATAAATAAGAATCTAAGTTGGAGAGTTGAAGTAATATTGAGGATGGGAAAGTGGCAGTATTCTAATTTGGCGAGATTTTGATTATTGGGATATCAATGGCTCATTGAACCGACACAGCGTAATCTAGTTGATAGCCATATGCTTAAAGACAGAAATGTTGTACAACAGATTATGTGCAAGATGATGTTATTTATCTAAGACAGATGTGCAAAGACAGAGATGGAGCAAAGTAGATGATGCACAAAATATTGTAGTATGTGGACCGAGTGCACAAGAACAGGAAGGCAGTATTGCAGATGGTGCGCAAGAGGTCATTATCTATCTAATACAGATGTGCAAGAACATAATGGAAGTACAATCATCGATGCACAATATTAGTTTTTTTTTAAGATGCGCAAAAACAGAAAAGCATGTTGAAACAATGTGCAGATTACATAAGGTTATGAAATACAAGAACCAGTGTGTGATTGCAGAAGGCTATGAAAACTAGTGTGCAGTTTTGAAGCAGTGACATGAAGCGTGAGAATAACTGATGTTATAGTACAACATTAGTGAATATCAAAGTATATCATAGGTGCACACAATAGAATGTACTGCAGTAAATCAAAAGAGTGCGCAGATCAGTAAACAGAAAGTAAGAAGATATATTAAAGTCATATCAAGGTGACGGGATGAGGAAAGGAATAGGGAGGCAGTGCTTCCTTCAAGTTAGTGCTTATAAATCCAGGGGGTCGGTGCCTCCTTCCAGTTGGTGCTGGTAAATTAGGGAGCTGGTTCTTCCTTCGGGTTATATCCTATAAATCAATGGGTTAGTTACTCCTTCTAGTTGGTGCTAGAGAACTTTGGAATTTGTTGCTTCCCATGAATTTAACTTTATATTTTAAGAAATCATTCTGTGGTTTTCTCTTGTTTGGGTTTCCATGTTAAATATTTGTTTTATATGTATTTCACATGTGTTGATGAATGATTTTGTTTATGGTGAATGCATAATATAATTACAATTTATATTTTGTAAAAGTGGAAATTGTTTATAAATGTGCATAATATTAATTCACCCTCCTCTCAGTATTCATAAGATTCAACAATTGGTATCAAAGCCAGGTTTATTCAGTACCATTTTAACACTTGGAACATAGATGTTTGCACAAACATGGACAAATAGGAAGTAATATCCACCAACAGAGTGGCTAGATTTGATGGCTTAAACTACACTTTCTAGCGGATAAGAATGGAGGTATATTTGCAGTCCCTTAGTGTTGAGGTATGGCAATCAATTGAAAATAGCTACAATGTTCCAACAACTGCTCTAGTTGACCCAATTGAAATAAAACAACATGAAAGAAATTCAAGAGCAAGGAATCTGTTATTATTTGGATTAGTGGACTTTGAATTCACTAAGGTCATGCCTTGTGCTTCAACAAAAGAAGTATGGGACAAACTCAAGAATATGGAGACAAAAAAGTCAAGAAGGAAAAGTTGCAGACTTATTCTGGAATATATGAGTCTTTGAAAATGAAAGATGAAGAAAATATTGCATCATACTTTCTTTGAATCGATGAGATAGTCAATTCCATCGAAATTCTTGGAGTTACACTAACTGAAGAATAAATTGTGCAAAAAATACCAAGAACTTTGCCTCCAAGATTTGACTAAAGGTGTCAGTGTTAAACGATAGAACTGATCTTGAAAATTTAACAAAGGATGAGCTTCATTGGATCCTTGTTGCGTATGAGATGAGAACTAAAAGGGAAAATCCCACCAGAAAAGAAGCATCCTTCAAAGCCACCAGGAAAACAAAACACGAGCATGAAAAGAGCTCATGTGATGAATCAGATGAGGAAGAGACAAACTTTGTAATAAATGTGAAAAGAGGGTGTGGCAAGTATAAAGGTAAGTTACCCTTCAAATGTTTTAAATGTGTAATAGTAAGCCATTTTGCTTCAAAGTTTCCTTATAAAGAAGAAAAATATAGTGAAAGTGAAGAGGATACGAATTACAATGAACGAAGGATGGCACACCCACAAGACAAGCCTGAGAACATAAACAAGATCCCTAAACAAAGGAAGAGTTTGTACTCCATGGAAGAAATCAGTTCATCTGAAGAAAGTGATTGAAATGATAGCCTGAGAGAAGTTATTTTTATGGCATTTCTTGAAGACAAAGGCACAAAAGAAAATAAAAAATGTTGTTTCTATATCAAGAAAGACACATCAAATGTGCATTGTCAATCAAAAACACTGGATAAGTACTTCTTTAGTGGAACCTTTAATTCAACTCCAATACCTGTCACAAAAATTGGATCAGAATATCAGTCTAAAGAGGAAGAAGTTACAGAAGTTGACTGGGAAGGTGAACTGGTTAGTGCCTTGGAAGAATTAAATAAATCAAGAAAGAAGAACAAACTTTTGTAGGATCAAATGTCAAAATATGAAGAACGGGTCAAGAAAGCCAAGTTTATTCAAGAGTCTCTTGAAAAACAAGTAAGTGAAAATGAAATGGATCTTAAGAAATAGCTAAACTACATAGTAGATAAAATCAAGAAGCTTGGAGAAGAGGAATTGGTATTGAAGACATCACTGGAAGAGTCAAACCAGAAAAATGATTTGCTGACAAGTCAACTTGAGCAAAGGAATATAGAGATATATTACTTAGAATAAAAATTGGATGAGATAAGAGGGAAGAAATAGGCTCAAGGTCACATCATAATTGATACTTCGAACTATGCAAATCCAGGAAATGGAAAAACTTGTCTGAATATAGAAATGGAAAGAAAATTCAAAAAAACACATCAATCCTAGATAAGATATTAAACAATTAGAGATCACCAACAGACAAATAAAGACTTGGCTATGACGGAACAACTGAGAAGTTCTACGAAATCAAGTACAATCCAAATCAAATGAATCCATTTCAATCCAGGTATGATAATTCATTCAATGATTACAATTCTTTCTGTTATATAGTTAGAAGAAGGTTCAATACATTGAAGTGCGTGAGTTGTAACTACAATGGACACAATGCAAGATATTGTCATACTGTGAGAAGCTATGCTTGTGATAGCTTTGGACACAAGGCTCAATATTGTCAAAGAATAGTAAATCATCCATAAAGAAATACGTCATATGAAAATGACTACAAGTTATGGACTAAGAAGGTGTAATGTCCCTTTTTAGGAATTTTATTAAAATGGCAATTTTTCACTTTTTCCCCTAGTTAGACCTTTGACTAGTTTTGAGCTCTAGGTCCCAAAATTGCCCCAATTGCTCCCAAATATTCTGAGAAGGTATATGGATGATGTTATAACATAAATATGTATTTCAGGGATTCTTTTGGAC